>OZ018318.1:181363699-181401199 GCA_963969495.1 Ceratothoa steindachneri | reverse complement strand
GCTTTCTTCTCTGCCTCAATGCACTGTTTCGAGAACTTGAGGTCGCTAGTGATAGTTACACCCAAGTTCTTCTCAGTGTCACTCGATTCAAGAGCAGTGCCCTTAAGGATGTACTGAGATTGGGGGTTTCTGTGGCCGATATGCATTACTTTGCATTTGTTCACGTTAAAAGGCATTTGCCACGTGTCCGACCACTCCTTAACCTTCCCAAGATCTTCCTGAGAGAGAGAGAGAGAGAGAGAGAGAGAGAGTAACAACGAAGAGTAACAAGGAAAGAAGGTACCCTAGGAGACCTTACGGTCCATTCAAAGAGGGTACCTTTGGACTAGCAATCGAGCGGGCACAAGGCTGCTCAATTTTTTTGCGTCCCTAAACGTCCACTTTTCAAGACCTTGTCTAGTCTTGACTTGAACTGGTCAACAGATTCACTGTTGACAAATTCCACTGGAAGTGCGTTCCACATTCCGCAGATACTGTAAGTGAACAAATTTCCACACAGATTGCGGTTGTAACGCTTCAGTTTAAGGTGAAGCCGTGATTGCGCGTTCTGTTCTCACTCAGTGTGAAAATATCCCGGTAGTCAACATTGTCGAACCCTCGAAGTAATTTAAAAACTTCGATGAGCTGACCACGCAGTCTACGGGTTTCCAGCGAGAACAGATCTAATTCCCCTAGTGTATCCTCATAACTTTTATGTCGGATAGAGAGAATCAGTTTGGTTGCCCTAGCTTGTACGCGTTCCAACCTTGCGATGTCCTTTCGAAACGAAGGACTCCAAAATTGTACGGCATACTCGAGGTGCGGCCGAACGAGGGAGTTGTACAGACAAAGTACTATCACCTTGTTACGGTATCCAAACTGACGCTTTATGTAGCCTAACATCCTTTGGGCTTTCTTCTCTGCCTCGATGCACTGTTTCGAGAACTTGAGTTCGCTAGTGATAGTAACACCCAAGTCCTTCTCAGTGTCACTCGATTCAAGAGCAGTGCCCTTAAGGATATAATGAGTTGGGGGTTTCTGTGGCTGATATGTATTACTTTGCATTTGTTCACGTTAAAAGGCATTTGCCACGTGTCCGACCACTCCCCAATCTTCCCAAGATCTTCCTGCAGGCGGGCAGTATTTCCATCCTTTGCAACGTTCATACCAAGCTTGGTATCGTCGGCAAATTTGGAAATCTTGGCAACCATGTCACCGTCCATGTCGTTGACGTAGATGATGAATAGTAGTGGTCCCAGGACAGAACCTTGAGGCACCCCGCTAGTAACGGGCACCCACTCAGAAGACTGTCCATTTACCACCACCCGTTGCCACGTGCCACTTAGCCAGTTCTCGATCCAGCCGGCTACTTTTCCGTCTATGCCCAGAGCTCGCAATTTCCGGAGAAGGCGGCGGTGTGGTACCTTATCAAAGGCTTTCTGAAAATCTAAGTAAACCACATCCACCGCCTTGTCCCGATCGTGCTCACTGAAAACGGAGTGGGAGAATTCCACAAGGTTCGTCAGGCATGACCGTTGCCTTCGGAAGCCGTGCTGGGAACTCCTCAGTAGCAGGTTTGACTCTAAATACGACGTCACTTTGTCCACCATGATGCTTTCCATGAGTTTACCGACTATCGAAGTCAGACTGATTGGGCGGTAGTTCGACGGTTGGTTACGGTCTCCTTTCTTGAAGATAGGAGTCACCTCCGCCTCACACCAGTCTCTAAGAACGCATTTGGTCCGGATTGACATGTTAAACATAGCGCACAGATGTCGTGATACTTCATCGCACACTTCCTTCAACACTTTAGGTAGAAACCCGTCCGGTCCAGGGGACTTATTTTTCTACAGGCCAGCGATCTTTTTCTTTATTTCTCCTTCGGTGAAGTCCATTGCCTCCAGCTTTTCCCCTGAGTAGGAATCCGTGAGCTGGGGAATGGGACCACACTCTTCAGTAAACACTGAAGAGAAGTAGTCGTTGAGGAGGTTAGCATTTTCTGCATCTGAATACTTTAATGTCCCCTCCTCATTCCTCAAAGGGCCAATCGTTCGACGGATTGGTTTACGGCTGTTCACATATCCAAAAAACTCCTTGGGATTCTCTTTACAGAGTCTCGCCACTCGGAGTTCCTCAGACCGCTTAGCCGCCCTTATGCTGGACTTCACTCTCCTGGCTAGCCTCCGGTATTCGTCAAAGTCACCTGAGATCTTCGATTGCCGGTACACATTTCTCTTCTCCCTAAGCAGTTGGCCGATTTCTCGATTAAACCACTTAGGTTGAACAGAAGACCGACGGGGGCATTTCAGAGGGATAAAACGCGATTGAAGACTCATGAATGTGGTTTTGAAACTGTTCCAAGAGTCTTCAACAGCCTCGCACTCTTCTAGCCTCGCGTCAGTCAGTCCCGCGCGTAGACCTGCAAAGTCTGCTCTTCTCAAATCCAGTTTCCTTGATTTACTAGTTGCAGGCTCTGCCTTGGGGACTTTGACAACAAATCTAATTAGTCGGTGGTCACTGCCACCGAGCTCTTCGCCAACAGAGAGGTCCTCAACGATGTCATCCTCAGAGGTGAAAACCAAGTCGAGGATATTGTCTCCTCTCGTTGGCTCTCTCACCCATTGAGTGAGGAACTCGTTGTTCGTGAATTCCAGGAGTAGTGCGTTCTCGCCACAGGGTTCTCTGGTTTTCCAGTCAACTTGTGTGTTGAAATCACCCATGACGATACACACTCTGTCTTCGACAAGTTCTCCTAGTAGCTGGTACAGATCTCTGTCCTTTTCAACGAGTTGGGCAGGAGGTCTATAAAGCACCAGGGTCCTGTATTTGGCAGGACCTATCTCTAGGTCAACACCTAGTAGTTCATGGTCGGATACGATGTTGCAATCCGTCGAGTTGAGAGTATCCTTTACATACAACATCACACCGCCACCCTCTCTGTCTGGCCTATCTTTCAAGAAGAGCTGGTAACCGGGAATCGTGAATTTACCTTCAAAATCTCGGCTTGAGGTTTTTATCCACGACTCCGTTATGGCCACCATCTTCAGTTCTTCTGTTGCTACGAGGCCACGAAGTTCTAGAAACTTGTTTCTGATAGACCTCGCATTAAACAGAAGAACTTTTAGTGAGTCCCCCAGTGTAGGACTCCCTACGCTCTTCCGTTTCCCGCTTTCTTTCACCGTGGCGGGGTCACTTCCCTCTTTGTGACTTCAGAAAAGGTCGTTCCTGGAGTAACACGGGTGTACTGGCGTACGTCCTCCTTTACTCGGGGTCTGACACTTCTTTGGGTCCGCTCCACAACATCCTGATCATGTTTGCGAGTGCAGCTTTCCCTTTAAAGGAAAGATGCACTCCGTCCCTTTTGTACAGGTCATTTCTCCCGTAAAAGGTGCGGTAGGGGTCTACAAAAAAGACTCCTTCCGCCGTACAAAGATCTCCAAGGCGTTGGTTTATGGAGACGTTCCTCGCGGAGGCATTGCGGGATGGACCTCGTCTTGGGAGTATACCAACCACGACACGTTGGCGGGTTTTTAGCCCACAGTCGTCAACTCCTCCCATAACCGTGGTCAAAATCTTCCCGCTGGCGGATACATTGCCTCCTCGTAGGTAGAGATCGTTGCCACTTGCCATGAGGGCAACTACTGAGTTCTCAGAGATCTGAGATTTCTCAGCCTCCACCCTTATTTCTCCATTCCCCTTTCCTGGAAGGCAGCTTACCTTCACACTGGTGCGAAGGCGGGCCGCTAACAAGGGTTGTAGATCCCGCGCTTGGGAGTCACCGACCACGATGACCCTCGCGCATTTGGGTTCAGAGGACAGAGGCTTCCCTTTCAGTATGGGCTCTTTCGATTCCTCTTTCTTCCCCACTTTTTTGGGTTTTTTCTTCTTTTTCTTCTTCGTTTTTTTTCTTCCGTTTCTGCTTTCTCTTCCGTTTTTCCTTTCTTACTCTTCCTTTTCTTCTTTTTGACGCCCTGAGTAACCCCAGCAGCTGCTGGCTCTGGGACGTCGGATGGTTGGCCTATCTCTATCGACGCGGTGCATGAGGGCCCAACAGAGGAGCCATCCACGTCGTTGGGAGATTCTTGTTGCTGTTGCTGTCCATTGGTGGCTTTAATCTCTGCAATGATGGCTTCGAGATGACGGGTTGAGTCACATACTTAGACTCGAGGATTTTCACCTTTTCTTCCAGCCGTCGTGTTTTTTCCTCAGAAGATTTAAAAAGTTCCTTAAGCTCCTGAAGTTCTGCCCTTAGGACGCAGTCCGTGCAGATACTTCCAGGGTGGCATTTTGAGAAACACCCCTCCGGAAAATCTATGCACCACTTGTCCTTTTAGGATGTCGAGCAGGTATACTTCAACGCACCAGTTCCTTTCTTTCCAGGCATGCTGAACACTTTATATCTCTGAATACTTTGTGACCACTCAATAAAAAAGAAAGGGGGTGGTGAATTCGCCCCGCGTGAGTCGCTCCAGCCTATCGATCAGAGAGGTTTCGGATCTTTCAGAAGGCACGCTCCTTGTGCTGCTGTTCGTCCGACCGAGTCGTCAAACCTCGGCGTGCCGTGGCTCCCAACCAAGCAGCACTGACTGTCCCCGAAGGGGGCCATCGATTTCTCAACAGGTGAACAACGGAGCACACTCCGTACTAAACTCCTACTAGTTCCCTTCACGACGGCCAAGATCTCGGAGCAGCGATCAGTGGATATCCCACCACACCAAGAGACTCGACCCAAGGCTTTTTGTTGGCCTGGCAACCAACATGGGAACAAAGAGCCGTCACCACGGACCAATGCTACCAGAGGCACCCGTCAACGGTCACTGGGAATGGTCAATAATTATGCGCCAGGAAAGGGGTTAACGGGGCACTACCCTCTTCCCATTCATCGTGCCCCAACGCCTAAGACCCCTCAAGTCCTAGTCTCTCGCAACCAGTGAGCGTCGATTGGCGTTGTTTATATATATATATATATATATATATATATATATATATATATATATATATATATATAGAGAGAGAGAGAGAGAGAGAGAGAGAGAGAGAGAGAGACCGAGAGAGAGAGAGTAACAACAACAACAAGGAGTTACAACAAGGAAAGAAGGTACCCTAGGAGACCTTACGGTCCATTCAAAGAGGGGACCTTTGGACGAGCAATCGAGCGGGCACAAGGCTGCTCAGTTGTTTTGCGTCCCTAAACGGCCACTTTTCAAGACCTTGTCTAGTCTTGACTTGAACTGGTCAAAAGATTCACTGTTGACAACTTCCACTGGAAGTGAGTTCCACATACCGCAGATACTGTAAATGAAAAAATTTCCACACAGATTGCGGTTGTAACGCTTCAGTTCAGGTTTGAAGCCGTGATTGCGCGTTCTGTTCTCACTCAGTGTGAAAATATCCCGGTAGTCAACATTGTCGAACCCTCAAAGTATTTTGAAAACTTCGATGAGCTGACCACGCAGTCTACGGGTTTCCAACGAGAACAGATCTAACTCCCTTGGTCTATCCTCATAACTTTATGTCGGATAGAGGGAATCAGCTTGGTTGCCCTGGCTTGTACGCGTTCCAATCTCGCGATGTCCTTTCGCAATGAAAGACTCCAAAATTGTACGGCATACTGCAGGTGCGGTCGGACAAGTGAGTTGTACAGGCACAGTACAATCTCCTGATTTCGATAACCAAACTGGCGCTTAATATAGCCTCATATCCTTTGGGCTTTTTTCTCCGCCTCAATGCACTGTTTCGAGAACTTGAGGTCACTAGTGATTGTTACACCCAAGTCCTTCTCAGTGTCGGTAAATTCAATAGCAGTGCCCTTAAGGATATACTGAGATTGGGGGTTTCTGTGGCCGATATGCATCACTTTGCATTTGCCCACGTTAAAAGGCATTTGCCACGTGTCCGACCACTCCCCAATCTTCACAAGATCTTCCTGCAGGCGGGTAGTATTTCTATCCTTTGCAACGTTCATACCAAGTTTGGTATCGTCGGCAAATTTGGAAATCTTGGCAACCATGTCACCGTCCATGTCGTTGACGTAGATGATGAATAGTAGTGGTCCCAGGACAGAACCTTGAGGCCCCCCGCTAGTAACGGGCACCCACTCAGAAGACTGTCCATTCACCACCACCCGTTGCCGTCTGCCACTTAGCCAGTTCTCGATCCAGCCGGCTACTTTTCCGTCTATGCCCAGCGCTCGCACTTTCCGGAGAAGGCGGCGGTGTGGTACCTTATCAAAGGCTTTCTGAAAGTCTAGGTAGACCACATCCACCGCCTTGTCCCGATCGTGCTCACTGAAAACGAAGTTGAAGAATTCTACAAGGTTCGTCAGGCATGACCGTTGCCTTCGGAAGCCGTGCTGGGAACTCCTCAGTAGCAGGTTTGACTCTAAATACGATGTCACTTTGTCCACCATGATGCTTTCCATGAGTTTACCGACTATCGAAGTCAGACTGATAGGGCGGTAGTTCGACGGTTGGTTACGGTCTCCTTTCTTGAAGATAGGAGTCACCTCCGCCTCACGCCAGTCTCTAGGAAAGCATCCGGTCCGGATTGACATGTTAAACATAGCGCACAGATGTCGTGATACTTCATCGCACACTTCCTTCAACACTTTAGGTAGAAACCCGTCCGGTCCAGGGGACTTATTTTTCTACAGGCCAGCGATCCTTTTCTTTATTTCTCCTTCGGTGAAGTCCATTGCCTCCAGCTTTTCCCCCGAGTAGGAATTCATCGGCTGTGGAATGGGACCACACTCTTCAGTAAACACTGAAGAGAAGTAGTCGTTGAGGAGGTTAGCATTTTCTGCATCTGGATGCTTTAATGTCCCCTCCTCATTCCTCAAAGGGCCAATCGTTCGACGGATTGGTTTACGGCTGTTCACATATCCAAAAAACTCCTTGGGATTCTCTTTACAGAGTCTCGCCACTCGGAGTTCCTCAGACCGCTTAGCCGCCCTTATGCTGGACTTCACTCTCCTGGCTAGCCTCCGGTATTCGTCAAAGTCACCTGAGATCTTCGATTGTTGGTACGCATTTCTCTTCTCCCTAAGCAGTTTGCCGATTTCTCGATTAAACCACTTTGGTTGAACAGAAGACCGACGGGGGCATTTCAGAGGGATAAAACGCGATTGAAGACTCATGAATGTGGTTTTGAAACTGTTCCAAGAGTCTTCAACAGCATCGCACTCTTTTAGCATCGCGTCAGTCAGTCCCGCGTGTAGACCTGCAAAGTCTGCTCTTCTCAAATCCAGTTTCCTCGATTTGCTAGTTGCAGGCTCTGCCTTGGGGACTTTAACTACAAATCTAATTAGTCGGAGGTCACTGCCACCGAGCTCTTCGCCAACAGAGAGGTCCTCAACGATGTCATCCTCAAAGGTGAAAACCAAGTCGAGGATATTGTTTCCTCTCGTTGGCTCTCTCACCCACTGAGTGAGGAACTCGTTGTTCGTGAACTCCAGGAGTAGTGCGTTCTCGCCACAGGGTTCTCTGGTTTCCCAGTCAACTTGTGTGTTGAAATCACCCATGACGATACACACTCTGTCTTCGACAAGTTCTCTTAGTAGCTGGTACAGATCTCTGTCCTTTTCAACGAGTTGGGCAGGAGGTCTATAAAGCACCAGGGTCCTGTATTTGACAGGACCTATCTCTAGGTCAACACCTAGTAGTTCATGGTCGGATACGATGTTGCAATCCGTCGAGTTGAGAGTATCCTTGACATACAACATCACACCGCCACCCTCTCTGTCTGGCCTATCTTTCTGGTTGATTTTGTTGACGTAGCGTGACGCAGATAAAATCTGTTCTGTGATTGGCCGAATCAATTATGACGTCACTCACAATGGGAAACTCTGATTGGCCGACAAGAAAACCGGCTTAAACGTCCAAATATAGACAATTGACATTTAAAATCAAATATTTATAAAACAACACCACACACGATACAAACGGTTAGTAATTAACAATAAAGCAATGTTTTCTGCTTAAAACACGTTGTGAAGGCAAAAAAAAGGTACAAAAACCAACACTTAATAAATAGAACAGCGGGAGCACAAGTAAACACGTCCGAATTGGAGCACGGCTGAACGCAGAGAGAGAGAGAGAGAGAGAGAGAGTTACATAGATACACAGATCACATGGGCCTTACGGCCCAGACTAAGGTGATCTGGCCTTAAATCTACTGCCACTTACACATAGAATAGTAGAAGTAAAGGATAGAAAAGTTTTAGGCTCTCCCCACCCTCCACTCCCTCCGGCAAAAGCCGTACATGAAATAATTTGGGAAAAGTACCTTGCAGGTGTAAGAAGACAGTACCTGAAGGAAATTTGCATTGAATAGTAATTAAATGAAATGAATATGAAAACCACTTACATAAACCTGAAAGAGTTATATTTTTGTAATATTATTTTATTTTGTAGCTTATGCTAAACAATTCCAATATTTGTTAAGTGTTTGTCTAATCTCATTTTAAATGAATCTATAGTTCTGCTGTCCACTACTGCGTTTGGCAAATTATTCCAATCATTAATAATCGAGTAAGTGAAGAAGTTTTTTATTACATCCATAGTGGCTCTTTTACCCTGAAGTTTTGAATCATGTCCACGGGTGGGACACTCCCCTGTCAGTGTGAACAAGTTATTGGCATTAACGTTGTTAAATCCTTTAAGTATTTTGAAGCACTCTATAAGCTGCCCCCTTAGTCTTCGTTTTCTGACGGAAAATAGATTGAGTTTTTTTAGCCTCTCGTGGTAAGGTTTGTTACGTACTGACGGGATAAGTTTTGTCGCTCTGTGTTGTACAGCTTCTAATTTATCTATGTCTTTTATTAAGTAAGGGGCCCAGAACTGTACAGCGTATTCGAGATGGGGCCTGACAATACTTTTATATAGTGGCATAATTATCTCCTCGCTTTTATAAGTAAAGTTTCTTTTTATAAATCCTAGTGCTGTGTTAGCTTTGTTTGCAGCAGCTGCGCATTGGTTTGATGTTTTTAAGTTTTCTGTAATTATTACTCCTAAATCTTTAACCTACGGGGTTGTGTTTATTAAGCCGCCTTGCATTGTATAGGTGTATTTTTTGTTTTTTGTTCCGCACTGAAGGATTTGGCATTTGTCGATATTAAATGGCATTTGCCATTTCTCAGACCAATCGGTAATTTTATTTATATCAGCTTGCAGGCTAGCCCTGTCCTCTTCGCATAATACTGAGTTACCTATTTTCGTGTCATCTGCAAATTTAAATATGATATTATTTATTCCAACGTCTATGTCATTGATGTATATAGTAAATAAAATAGGCCCCAGGACTGATCCCTGGGGAACACCGCTGGTAACAGATACCCAGTCCGATTCCACGCCATTTATTATCACTCTCTGCTTCCTGTTTTTTAACCAGCTACTAATCCATCCGTATATATTACCGTCAATTCCTAGCGTACGCACTTTGTTCATGAGTTTCTGATGTGGAATTTTGTCAAATGCCTTTTTGAAATCTAGGTAAATTATATCTAATGATTTAGTATCGTTATATAGGTTGAAAAGGTTATGGTAAAAGTCAATTAGGTTTGTTAAGCACGATCTCTTAGACCTAAAACCATGCTGGCTATCACGTATAAGGTTATTGTTTTCGAGGAACTCTACTAGCTTGTCTCTAATGATCGTTTCGAGCAACTTTCCAACTATTGAGGTTAAGCTAATGGGTCTGTAATTACTGGCCTGGTTTTTACATCCCTTCTTAAAGATAGGTGTGACGTTAGCTTCCCTCCAATCATCAGGGACGACCCCATGCTCGAGAGATTTGTTAAAAATGAGAGCAAGTGACTCTGCTAACTCATTATGGACATGTTTTAAGATTCTTGGGTAAAATTTATCAGGACCAGGAGTTTTATACGAGTTCATTTTCTTTAATTTATCAATTACTAGTTGCGGATTTACTTCCAGGCTCCTTAGTGATGGGTGTCTGACCTGTATAGACTCGTTGTTATCGTTATTAGTATATCCTAAGGTGAAGACTGAACTAAAAAACTCGTTTAAGATATTAGCCATACCCATATCATCTGAAATAATTTCACCCAACTGGTTTTTCAAGGGGCCAATCCCGCTTCTCATTTGCCTATTTCTATTGATATAAGTATAGAAGTGTTTGGGATTAGTGGTGCTTGCTTTCGCTATCTCGATTTCGTATTGACGTTTCGTTGATCTTATGAGTGTTTTAACCTTTCTTCTGCTAGTGTTATATTGTTGCTTAACATGATAGCTTCTATTGTGTTTTAATATTGTGTGGAGACGGTTCCTATCTCTAATTGCTCGTTTGATGTCATTATTAAACCACGGCGGATTGCATCTATTCGCGTTACTATTCCTTGTCTTAAGAGGAACATGGTTTTCTTGGGCTATAAAAAATAGTTCTTTAAATTTATTCCAAAGTTGATTTACATCTTCTATTTCTATCAGCTGCTCGTGAATATTTCCCAGGGCTTCTCTGAGGCCCTCTAAGTTAGCTTTACTGTAGTCTGGTACTTTTGAATAGTTATTGGTAGTTGAATACCTGGCATTTAGATCAAAGCGGATTAGTTTATGGTCACATGTACCTATATGTTCCGCTACGGCCAGAGTTGATATTAAATTTTCCTGGGATGCAATAACTAAGTCTAGTATATTATTTCCTCTGGTTGGCTCCCTTACGCATTGGTGTAAATAATTAGTATCGATAAAATTTGTCATTAATTTATCTTGTTGGCTAGTCCCTATATTCAAGTCCCAGCAGATATTAGGTAAATTAAAATCTCCCAGTAATAGCGTTTGTTCCTCCTGTAATGCTTCTTGCAAGATTCTATATATTTCCAGGTCCTCATTAACGGTAGTATTTGGGCGACGGTAAACAGTGCTTATGTTTATTTTAAAATCTCGTAAATGTAGTTTAACACAGATCAGCTCCACTTCATTATTTGTAAGTTCTACCTCCGTTACTTTTAATTCTGATCTTATATATAGTCCCACTCCTCCTCCAAGCCTTCCATTGGCCCTGTTTTTGTAAAATAATCTATAGCCTTCTAGCATGTATTCACATAATAAGTCTTTTATGCCAATTTGTAGATGGGTCTCAGTTAAGGCTATGATGTCAACCTCTTCCGTTGCTATTAGACATTTAAGTTCTGTAATATGTTTTCTAAGGCTACGTGCATTAAAAGTTATTATTTTGATTGTACTGATTTCTTTTGAAGGTGAGCGGGTGAGACTATTCATTAGTTTCCCTGTCTGTGGGTGGGGGTGGGGGTCAGGGCCGGGGGGGATCGGGGAGGGGAGGCAGGTGTGGGAGGGTTATTTGTTTGACTCTGGCATCTCTTATGTATATTATATACAGCGTTGTTTAGCAATTTACTCATTAACTGTACTCCTGCTTGTGACAAATGGATACCATCTCTGTTTGTTAGCCAAGGCTTATTATGGAAGCTACTCCATGTGTCGTTATATAACACATGTTCTTTCTCACACATTTCTTTTAGAGATTCATTGATTCCTAGAGCTCTGATGTTACTGTAGTGATTGTTGGCTCTCATACGTGGCAGTATTCCATTAACTATGCATTTATTTGTCTTGGATCTCATTTCTTTTATTAGCTTGTTATACTTGGCTAGTATTTCCCTACTTGTGGCTTTACCACCGTCATATGCATCGTTACTACCCACGTTAACTAGTAAGCATGAACTCCTGGGGACTTTTGCTTTCTTAAGGTCTTCAGTAATTATGTCTAAAGTACCACCTGGTATTACCTTGACCATTCTGTTCTTCCTTTCCATGGCAAATGCTACACCCTGACCCCTTAAAAGTGAGTCAGACAAGACATAGGTGTTAACTTCAATGCTGCTGGATTTCCTAACCTGCTTTTCTCCGTTATGCGACTTTACCCTTAAGGAGCTTGCCTCACCTATAGCAGCGAACCTGTTCGCCAGAGTGATTGTTGGGGGGTTATCCACTCTCCTTACCTTTTTTGAATTATTTCTAACTTCCTGAAAACCCTGGTTGGTATGAGCCTCATTTGTTACTTTATTGCTGAGTTTACTTACTTCTTCTTTAAGGTGGATCACTTCTTCCTTTAGATGGCAGTTTTCTACTTTAAGAGCCTCAGTCTCTTTCCTTAGAAACAATGCAGCTCCTGGACCAGACGGAATACCTGCAATTTTGCTCCTCAAATGCAAGGAAATCCTGGCGGAACCCATCAGTAGGCTTTGGCGCTGTTCAATAGACGCAGGAGAAATTCCAAGCCCACTCAAGAAAGCAGCAATCAGCCCCATTTACAAAGGAGGAGACAGGACCCTGCCCCAAAATTATAGGCCAGTAGCCCTGACCTCACACTTAATTAAAATATTTGAAAAATGTGTCAGAAATAAGATACTAGAGTACCTGGAGGAAAATAAGCTACTCACACACTCACAACATGGTTTTAGAAAAGGAAGATCTTGCCTCTCAAACATGTTGGCCCACTATGACTGGGTCCTACAAAGCCTAGCCAAAGGAGAAAATGTTGATACGGTGTTCTTGGATTTTTCTAAGGCATTTGATAAAGTGGATCATGGGATATTACTCCATAAGCTAAAAGGTCTAGGAATAAAGGGTAAAATAGGTGAGTGGATACATAGCTTCCTCTCAGACAGAACACAGTTTGTGACTGTAGAGTCCCAAAAGTCAGAAGAGGCCAAAGTAATAAGTGGAGTACCACAAGGTTCGGTTCTTGGCCCACTATTGTTTCTGATACATTTGAATGATATTGGCGCAAGAGCCGGAGCATCCCTCATGTCTTTCGCCGATGACACGCACATCAGTCGGCAAATCAAGAAGGAAGAAGAAGTGCATCTGCTCCAAGAAGACCTGGACAAAATATATGACTGGGCCAAAGAGAACAACATGGACTTTAATGAAGATAAGTTTGAAGTACTGAGATATGGCACAAACCAGCATATAAAATCAAACACAAAGCTCCTCACAGAGAGTGGTAAAGAGATAATACCAAAGGAACACGTGAAATGCTTGGGTGTATATCTGGAAAACGATGGTACCTTCAGCCACCACATTGGAGAAGCAGTGAAGAAAGCCAGAGGCATGAGTGGATGGATCCTTAGAACCTTCTCATCGAGGGAACCTGAACCTATGCTAACCCTTTGGAAAGCCCTAGTACAACCCATACTAGATTACTGCAGCCAACTGTGGTCCCCATCCAAGAAAAGGGAAATACAGATGCTGGAGACAGTACAAAGAATGTTCACCAGACAAATCAGGGGCATGAGGGAATTGGACTACTGGCAAAGACTCAAAACTCTAGGCCTCTACTCTCAGCAGAGGAGAAGAGAGAGATATAGAGTAATCTATCTATGGAAGATCTTAGAACAAATAGTGCCAGATCCAAATCCCTCTGTACTGTACATCCATGAAAATGAGAGAACTGGGAGAAAATGTGGAAGAAGATCCTTACCTGCGGGAGCCCCAACAAGAATAAGATCACTGTTGGCATCAAGCTTGCTACAAGAGGGGCCGCGGATATTCAACACACTCCCCAAGGAAACAAGAAAGTTGACCTCCTGCCGTGTGGAGCGATTTAAATCAAGCCTGGACAAATACTTAAGGTCGCTACCAGACGAACCCACAGTACCGGGATACATAAAGTATTGCCGAGCGGAGTCAAACTCAATACCGGATCAAGTGGCTCTAATGAAACGGGACACAAGGGACGGCAGCAGCGGTGGACCACCACGACTGTGAGGCGTAGACCTCTAAACACGAACAAGTATACCAAGTAAGTAAGTATACCAAGTAAGTATTCTCTTCAATGAGGTTTTCGAGGAAAGCAAACTTTTTGCTGTTTATACACATGTAACAAGTGGCATCATGGCGTGGATGTCTGGGAAACCACTCTGGATAATATTTCTTACTACACCCTAAGCACGCAATCCTTATAGGAGGCATGTTTTAAAGGAAAAGGAAAGCTGGGAAAACACACAAAATAAAATTATGATTACTTTCTTTTGACTATCGAAGAAGGGATAGGCTTGCGAAACAGTGAGTTTGTGTGCGCGCGTGTGCTTCGTATTTTCCTACTTACATATGTGAGTGTGTTTAAGCTCGCGAGATTGTAGGTGTTCGTGCGTGCGCGTCTGTACGATGTGTGTACAAACGTTGTACAGAGAGGAATGTGAAGCAGGAGTCGGACTTAAAATCTCGAAGTAAACAGGATGAAGCTCGTAAATCTGTCAAACTAGAGATGGAGCCAATGGAAAATATACACGGAAAGACAACTGAAAATAAATTTAAGTAACTTGGATAAACTGATTTCAGTTAAATAAAGAAGGGAAACAATAAGTAACAACGAAATATTAATAAAAAAGCAGAAAAATAAGAAAAAAAAAATCTATAAGGATATAGTAGAGATAACTTAGCTGTTGTTTTGTCACGAGGTCACTATACGCGAATATGCACTACAACCGAATATGCACTATAACCGAATATGCACTATAACCGAATATGCACTATAAAACACTTGACGGGTCACTAAGAGGAAATTCTGTATAAACTAACAGCTAGATAAAAACCTCACTATTAGTAAAGTTATAAGCACACAGGCAGTAGAGCCCTTAATATATTTGAGAAGGGCGGGACCGACAGCATAAGACGTCCGATCGGTACAAGTTCTCAAGAGAGAGAGAGAGAGAGAGAGAGAGAGAGAGAGAGAGAGAGAGAGAGAGAGAGAGAGAGAGAGAGAGAGAGAGAAAGAGAGAAAGAGAGAAAGAGAGAGAGAGAGAGAGAGAGAGAGAGTGTGTGTAACAAGGAGTAACAAGGAAAGTAAGTACCCTAGGAGACCTTACGGTCCATTCAAAGAGGGTACCTTTAGGCTAGCAATCGAGCGGGCACATGGCTGCTCAATTGTTTTGCGTCCCTAAACGGCCACTTTTCAAGACTTTGTCTAGTCTTGAATTGAACTGGTCAACAGATTCACTGTTGACAACTTCCACTGGAAGTGCGTTCTACTTACCGCAGATACTGTAGGTGAAAAAGTTTCCACACAGATTGCGGTTGTAACGCTTCAGTTCAAGTTTGAAGCCGTGATTGCACGTTCTGTTCTCACTCAGTATGAAAATATCCCGGTAGTCAACATTGTCGAAGCCTCGAAGTATTTTGAAGACCTCGATGAGCTGACCACGAGGTCTACGGGTTTCCAGCGAGAACAAATCTAACTCCCTTAGTCTTCCTCATAACTTTTATGTCGGATAGAGGGAATCAATTTGGTTGCCCTAGCTTGTACGCGTTCCAATCTCGCGATGTCCTTTCGCAATGAAGGACTCCAAAATTGTACGGCATACTCCAGGTGCGGTCGGACAAGTGAGTTGTACAGGCACAGTACAATCTCCTGGTTCCAATAACCAAACTGGCGCTTAATATAGCCAAGCATCCTTTGGGCCTTTTTCTCCGCCTCAATGCACTGTTTCGAGAACTTGAGGTCACTAGTGATTGTTACACCCAAGTCCTTCTCAGTGTCGGTGAATTCCATAGCAGTGCCCTTAAGGATATACTGAGATTGGGGGTTTCTGTGGCCGATATGCATCACTTTGCATTTGCCCACGTGAAAAGGCATTTGCCACGTGTCCGACCACTCCCCAATCTTCACAAGATCTTCCTGCAGGCGGGCAGTATTTCCATCTTTTGCAACGTTCATACCAAGCTTGGTATCATCGGCAAATTTTGAAATCTTGGCAACCATGTCACCGTCCATGTCGTTGACGTATATGATGAATAGTAGTGGTCCCAGGACAGAACCTTGAGGCACCCCGCTAGTAACGGGCACCCACTCAGAAGACTGTCCATTTACCACCACCCGTTGCCGTCTGCCACTTAGCCAGTTCTCGATCCAGCCGGCTACCTTTCCGTCTATGCCAAGCGCTCGCACTTTCCGGAGAAGGCGGCGGTGTGGTACCTTATCAAAGGCTTTCTGAAAGTCTAGGTAGACCACATCCACCGCCTTGTCCCGATCGTGCTCACTGAAAACGAAGTTGAAGAATTCTACAAGGTTCGTCAGGCATGACCGTTGCCTTCGGAAGCCGTGCTGGGAACTCCTCAGCAGCAGGTTTGACTCTAAATATGACGTCACTTTGTCCACCATGATGCTTTCCATGAGTTTACCGACTATCGAAGTCAAACTGATAGGTCGGTAGTTCGACGGTTGGTTACGGTCTCCTTTCTTGAAGATAGGAGTCACCTCCGCCTCACGCCAGTCTCTAGGAACGCATTCGGTCCGGATTGACATGTTAAAGATAGCGCACAGATGTCGTGATACTTCATCGCACACTTCCTTCAACACTTTAGGTAGAAACTCGTCCGGTCCAGGGGACTTATTTTTCTACAGGCCAGCGATCTTTTTCTTTATTTCTCCTTCGGTGAAGTCCATTGCCTCCAGCTTTTCCCCCGAGTAGGAATCCGTGGGCTGGGGAATGGGACCACACTCTTCAGTAAACACTGAAGAGAAGTATTCGTTGAGGAGGTTAGCATTTTCTGCATCTGAATGCTTTAATGTCCCCTCCTCATTCCTCAAAGGGCCAATCATTCGACGGATTGGTTTACGGCTGTTCACATATCCAAAAAACTCCTTGGGATTCTCTTTACAGAGTCTCGCCACTCGGAGTTCCTCAGACCGCTTAGCCGCCCTTATGCTGGACTTCACTCTCCTGGCTAGCCTCCGGTATTCGTCAAAGTCACCCGAGATCTTCGATTGCCGGTACACATTTCTCTTCTCCCTAAGCAGTTTGCCGATTTCTCGATTAAACCACTTTGGTTGAACAGAAGACCGACGGGGGCATTTCAGAGGGATAAAACGCGATTGAAGACTCATGAATGTGGTTTTGAAACTGTTCCAAGAGTCTTCAACAGCATCGCACTCTTCTAGCCTCGCGTCAGTCAATCCCGCGCGTAGACCTGCAAAGTCTGCTCTTCTTAAATCCAGTTTCCTTGATTTACTAATTGCAGGCTCTGCCTTGGGGACTTTGACTACAAATCTAATTAGTCGGTGGTCACTGCCACCGAGCTCTTCGCCAACAGAAAGGTCCTCAACGATGTCATCCTCAGAGGTGAAAACCAAGTCGAGGATATTGTCTCCTCTCGTTGGCTCTCTCACCCATTGAGTGAGGAACTCGTTGTTCGTGAACTCGAGGAGTAGTGCGTTCTCGCCACAGGGTTCTCTGGTTTCCCAGTCAATTTGTGTGTTGAAATCACCCATGACGATACACACTCTGTCTTCGACAAGTTCTCCTAGTAGCTGGTACAGATCTCTGTCCTTTTCAACGAGTTGCGGCAGGAGGTCTATAAAGCACCAGGGTCCTGTATTTGGCAGGACCTATCTTTAGGTCAACACCTAGTAGTTCATGGTCGGATACGATGTTGCAATCCGTCGAGTTGAGAGTATCCTTGACATACAACATCACATCGCCACCCTCTCTGTCTGGCCTATCTTTCAAGAAGATCTGGTAACCGGGAATCGTGAATTCGCCTTCAAAGTCTCGGTTTGACGTTTTTATCCACGATTCTGTTATGGCTACCATTTCGGGTTCTTCCGTCGCTACGAGGCCACGGAGCTCAGGAAACTTGTTCCTGATTGACCTCGCATTGAACAGAAGAACTTTCAGGGAGTCCCCGACTGTAGGACTCCCTACGCTCTTCCGTTTCCCGGCTTGTTTGTTTGTGAGGCACCCCTTTTTGCGACCTCTGAGAAGGTCGTTCCTGGAGTGACACGGGCATACTGGCGTACGTCCGCCCTCACTCTGGGCCGGATACTCCTTTCGGTCCTCTCTACGACATCCTGGATCATGTTCGACAGAAAGGCCTTTCCTTTAAAGGAAAGATGTACCCCATCCCTTTGGTAGAGATCATTTCTACCATAAAAGGTGCGGTACGGGTCCACAAAAAAGACCCCCTCTGCCGTACACAAATCTGTCAGGCGCCGGTTTAAAGACACATTCATCGAGTGAGCGGTCCGTGTTGGACCTCTCCTCGGGAGCATCCCGACTACCACGCGCTTGCGGGTTTTCAGCCCACAGTCATCCACGGCACCCATGACCGTGTGGAGGATTTTATCTGTAGGGCCTACCCTACCTCCTCTCAGGTAGAGGTCGTTTCCACTGACCATCAGAGCAACGACTGAGCTCTCAGAAATCTGTGATTTCTCAGCCTCTACTCTGATGTGGTGGTTACCACATCCTGGCAGGCAGCTTACCTTAACGCTTGTGCCAGGGCGGGCCGCTAGCAGGGGCTGCAAGTCCCGTGCCTGGGAATCGCCCACAAGGATGACCCTGGCACATTTGCCTGCTGAGCTCGGATTCTTTATTTTCTGAGGCAAGCTCTCCGATTCCTCTCTCTTCCCCATCATGGTCTTTTCAGGCTTTTCTTTTTTCTTTTTCCTCTTATTCTTCTTCTTCTCTCTCATCTTTTCCCCCTTGTCATCCTTTTCATTAACTTCTTCTACCTTTTCTTCTTCTATTTCTCTCTCTTCCTCTTTCTTCTTTCCCCTTTTCTTCTTTTTTTTCTTTTTCCCTTTTGGTGTCGCTGCCACATTCGGGCACGGGCTCTCTGCAGAGGTGGTGTTTGCCACAGGACTCGAGAGATCGTTTAATTTCTCTTCGAGCCTGCGGATCTGGTGGGAGTGCTCCTCCTTGAGCCTCTCGATTTTCTGTTCGAGGTCTGTAGTTCTTTTCCTGTAGTAGGCGACTACTTCCTCCACTTCCTTCTTTAAAATGCAAGTGGTGCATACACTCTCTGGGTGGCATTTCGCATAGCAGCCTTCCGGGAAGTCAACGCACCACTTGTCCTTCTTACATGTGGCACACGTGAATTTTAGCGCTGCTGGACCTTTCTTTCCTGCCATTTTGAACACTATTTCTTAAGCTTGTGACCAATCAATATATAAAAAGGGGTTGGTGAGTCGCTCCCGCCTATTGATCGGAGTCGTTTCGGAGTCTTCCTGAAGGCACGCTCCATGTGCTGCTGTTCGTCCGACCGAGTCGTCAAGCCTCGGCGTGCCGTGGCTCCCAACCAAGCAGCACAGACGGTCCCCGAAGGGGCCATCGATTTCTCACCAGGTGAACAACAACGAAGCACACCCCTTACTAAACTCCTACTAGTTCCCTTCACAACGGCCAGGATCTCGGAGTAGCGTTCAATGGATATCCCGCCACACCAAGGAACTCGACCCAAGGCTTTTTATTGGCCTGGCAACCAACCTGGGAACAAAGGGCCGTCACCTCGGACCGATGCTACCAAAGGCACCCGTCAACGGGCACTGGGAACGGTCAATAATTACGCGCCAGGGAAGGGGTTAACGGGGCACTACCCTCATCCCATTCATCGTGCCCCAACGCCTAGGACCCCTCTAGTCCTAGTCTCTCGCAACCAGTGAGCGTTGATTAGCGTTGTTTATAGAGGTTCCAAAGCCTCTCTTCTGACGCGTGAGTTAGCTGCCAGGTCCTTATATGTAGATAGAGGGAAAAAAGGGAAAGAGTGACATGATAGGAGTAGGCCTTTTTTTGTTGTTTTTTTTTTCTTTTTGTATAAGTGGGAAGTAAGATAAAAGTAAAAAAAAGAGAAGGATAGAGTAGAAAAAAGAAAAGATGACGCACTTAGTCTGGAACCTCGTTTACGACCAAATCGACAAGGGAAGCCCTGCCAGGGGTACCCAGAAGAGGTACCCCCGCCGACATAGCTCGAAAAGTCAAAGGTCCACACAAGCTCTCTTCCCGCGACAAGGGGGCGTCACCTCTCCCTCTGGTTTATTGAGAGAGAGAGAGAGAGGAGAGAGAGAGAGAGAGAGAGAGAGAGAGAGAGAGAGAGAGAGAGAGAGAGAGAGAGAGAGAGAGAGAGAGAGAGAGAGAGAGAGAGAGAGAGAGAGAGAGAGAGAGAGAGAGAGAGAGAGAGAGAGAGAGAGAGAGAGAGAGAGAGAGAGAGAGAGAGAGAGAGAGAGAGAGAGAGAGAGAGAGAGAGAGAGAGAGAGAGAGAGAGAGAGAGAGTGTGTGTGTGTGTTACAAGGAATTACAAGGATTCAAAGCACTTCAAGAGACCATTCGATCCAATACAGTGGAAGTGCTTATTAATTTATATTTTTCTAACTTTATATAGTACTAAACAACAGATAGGACAGGATAGTTAAGATGGAGACTCTCCCCACCCACCTCTCCCACCCATTTCTGGGCTAGGAAAAGTGAAAACATATACCTGGCTGTTTTAGAAAATAGCCATAACCAGGAAATTTTAAAAGGAAAGCAGGAAAATATTACGAGCATATTAAAGTCTTATCTTGGTTATCTAGTTTACAGACTTGCATACATTTACAAATAAATACCTTTTTTAAATACATTACATGCTTTTTTTTTCAATTATTATATATCAGATCTATCTATTCATACTATTTTGCATTCTCATTTTAAGCTTCATATTGAGAAAAAAAAAAAAATGCTGATATAGCTTTGCGTCTCGGAAATAATTCTAAACTAATGTCATAAGTTATTATATACATATATACAAACTAATAAACATAAACTAATGTCATAAGCATTACTATATACATATATACAAACACGCCTTAACATGATTCAACTAAATGTTACGTCAAAAATTTTTTTTTATTATTATTGAATGGTTTCCAGTATTTTGTCTAACTTTCTTTTAAATGTTTCTACTGAATTACTGGAAACCACTTCCTCAGGCAACTGGTTCCAGTATTTTACAACCTTATACGAAAAGAAGTTTCCACATACATCTGTTCGAAAATGTTTCGCTACAAGCTTCATGCTATTATTTCTCGTATAATTGGTGTTGATTTCGAACCAAGTAGTCAAGTCTACATTATCTATTTTTTTCATGATTTTGAATGTTTCTATTAGTTGACCACGAAGACGCCTTTTTTCTAATGTAAATAAATTTAGTTTTTCTAGCCTTTTCTCATAGTTGAAATTTCTTAAATCTGGTATCAATTTTGTAGCTCTTGCTTGTACTTTTTCCAATCTCTCAATATCCTTTTTTAAGTATGGCGACCAGACCTGAGCGCAGTATTCCAGCTGCGGTCTTACTAAGCCGTTATACATATTTAAAATTATAGCTTTATTTTTGAAACTAAATTGTCGTTTGATGTAGCCTAGAATTTTCATTGCTTTTTTTTCTACTTCTGAACACTGCAGGGAAAATTTGAGGTCGTTTGATATGTAAACTCCAAGATCCTTTTCATTTTCAGTTACGTTAATTTTTTTATCAAAAAGTATATATTCTGCTTTTGGATTTCTATGGCCTATATGCATTACCTTACACTTGTTGAGATTAAGGGAAAGTTGCCATTTCATCGACCAAAGGGCTATTTTATCAATATCATTTTGAAATTCTAAAATATCTTCTTCTGTTTCTATCCCTTTTCCTAACTTACAATCATCTGCAAATTTAGAGATCTTTGACAGCAAGTCATCATCAACGTCATTAACATAAATAATAAAAAGCAAAGGTCCGAGAACCGAACCTTGTGGAACTCCGCTACTCACCGGGGTCCATTCTGACTCGTGTCCATTTATGACCACTCTCTGTTTACGATCAGATAGCCAATTTTCTATCCATTTTGCTACCTCTCCTTCAATTCTTAAGGTTCTTACTTTATACAACAGTTTCTTATGTGGGACTTTATCAAATGCTTTTTGAAAGTCTAAATATAAAATATCCGCTGATCTGGTACTGTCATATTCTCTATTTACAAAGTGAAAGAAATCTAATAAATTTGTCAAGCATGACCTATGTCTTCTGAATCCATGCTGTGAGTCATTTAATAGTTTATTATTTTCTAAATGCTCTAGTATTTTTTCTGCAATAAAGGTTTCGAGTAGTTTTCCAATTATCGAGGTTAGACTTATTGGGCGATAATTAGAGGGCAGCTCCTTCAATCCATTTTTGAATATTGGCGTTATATTAGCTAATTTCCAATCTTGGGGAACAATCCCAGTTTCTAACGACAGATTATAAATGTGTTCTAGGTGGTCGGACACTTCGTCTTTGATTTCCTTCAGAACTCTTGGAAAAATTCTATCTGGTCCAGGGGCTTTGAATCTATTCATTTTCTCAATATTCTTTTTTATATTATTAGCGTTGCATCTAATAGATTGGAGTGGTTTAATTTCAGCATTTTTAATCGTCGGGGCGACGGGATTATCAATCATATCTTCTTTTATAAACACGGATGCAAAATATTCATTTAAAGCATTTGCTATATCTACATCATTAAATTGAAAACAATCGTCTATGTCTTTTATTGGGCCAATGCTACTTTTTATCGGTTTTCTACTATTTACTAAAGCAAAAAATTCCTTTGGATTGCTTTTACAAATTAGAGCTACTCTAATCTCCTCACTCCTTTTGGCTCTTCTGATTTCGGCTTTGACTTTTCTTTTCAATTGTACATATTGCTTTTTATTATATGTATTTGAGTTACATTTAAAGCTTTTGTAGGCTT
This sequence comes from Ceratothoa steindachneri, assembly GCA_963969495.1. NCBI lineage: Eukaryota > Metazoa > Arthropoda > Malacostraca > Isopoda > Cymothoidae > Ceratothoa > Ceratothoa steindachneri. The sequence continues at coordinate 181,378,714 of OZ018318.1, read as the reverse complement.
TATCTTTCTCTTTAATGAGTCTCTTAATTTCTGCTGTTAACCATTTTGGTTCATTGATGTTTTTTATTGTACTAACCTTTGAGGGTATAAATTTTGCCTGCTTTTCCAGGAGATTGTTCTTAAAATCTTGCCATACTCTATCAATTTCATCGGATTGCGTACTATAATTTCTCAAGCTCTTCCTAAGCCCTGGGTAATCGGCTTTTTGAAGTTAAGTTTAGTAATGCTGAGTTTATTTCTAACATTAGGAATATTGATCTCAAAATCGATTAGGTTATGGTCACTATTACCAAATTGATCTCTTACATTTACATTCGAGATTAATTCGTCATCTGAGGTTAATATTAAATCCAATATATTTTCACCTCTTGTTGGCTCTTTCACCCACTGAGTAAGGAAATTATCGTCTATGAAACTGAGTAGTCTTTGTCCTTCTGGATCAGCATTTTTTGTATTCCAGTTTACTTTTGCACAATTAAAATCTCCAATGAATAGCGATAACTTATCTTTACTGATGTTGGTCATTATTTCCTAAAATTGGTTGTCTAAGGCCACTGGTTGGTGTGGCTTTCTGTAGACTAAATTTACATACAAATTCTTTTTTTGGTTAATTTTTATACATATTACTTCAAAGGGTGATTCTATGCTACAATCCATTGGATTTAAATCTTCGCGAACATACATAAGAATACCACCACCCTCTCTGCCAACTCTATCTTTATGAAAAATTTTGTATCCTTTTAGTTGATATTCTGTGATATAATCTCTCGTTTGGCAATGAATCCAAGATTCTGTTATACCGATAATATCATAGTTTTTGATTGATACTAATGATCGAAACTCTGAAAGCTTGTTTCTAATTGACCTGGCATTAAATAAGACTGCTTTTAAGGAATTTATCCGATTTCTCCTGTTGTAATGCTTCGGTCGTTTCCCTGGGCTACTTGAGGCTCTACTGGCGGTGATTTACCAAGATGATTCTTCAAAGTTATTTGAAGCAATTCTCCGTATGTTTTTTTTCCTTCTCTGTTTAAGTGAATGCCATCCTGAGTATACATTTGCATGTTGTGCATGAATAGAAGCCAAAAATCAACAAATTTGACATTTTCTTTCTTGCAAATATCTTTTAAGCGATTGTTAATTCCAATCGCTCGGCTTAAGTTTTCATATCTCTCGTATATTCTAGGTAATATGCCAACAACTATTCCATTATCAGTTTTCGATTTTATTGTTTTCAACATATTTGTATAGTCTTTTATGATGCTTTCTGACCCAGCGTAGTTCTTACCATTAAAGACATCATTGCTTCCAACATTAACTATAATTGGACATTTTTTATTGTCTATCTTGAATGTACTTATTTGTTCGGTAACATGATTGATTTTGACTCCCGGATAGCATCTGAATTTTCTTTTCTTACTATTAAATGTTCCGAAATGGTCAATTTGGTTTCTAATGATTGAATCGCCCACTAAATATGTTTCTTCTTCCTTGGAGAGGATTTCAAATCTGTTGAATGTCGGTAGTACTGGTTCTTCTCGTAACATAGGTTTTATTGGGCACTTATTTTTGACCTCGACAAAATTTTCCTTTTGGGATATATTTGCGTCTATTTTGTTTGATATCAAAGCGACTTCTTGTTCTATTTTTACAATTTTTTGGTCAACCCTGGCTATTCTATTTTCATCTTCACTTAGACATTTACATTTCTTTAGTTCGAGCGCATTGATACGGTTTTCCATTTGGTTTATAACTGACATCCACTTGGCTTTCTCTAACTCATGCGTTTCTTTAATCTTGCAGAATTCGCAAATACTTCTCGAAGTAATTCTGTCAAATGTCTGTTCAGGAAAGTCGATAATCCATCGGGTATTCTTACATTTAAAGCAACAAAACTTTAGTTTCTGAGGGGTCGGCATTCTTAGAAAATTAGTTTTTTTTCTTACAAATGTTAACTTTAGCAATATTATGTAGGCGTATGCCAAGTACAGATTGAAAATCTTAATCGGTTCTTTGGAACACTATAAATCAGTCCAATTTAAACAAATTATGCTTCGGAGGCAGAAGATATATGGGAAAGGCGAAAGTTAGGAATACTTACAGTTTCTGAAGTATGGTGGCAGAACGCGGTAAATTTGATTTAGAGTTCGATTCTAGATAGTGTTGATTAATGATTCCTGAGATTCTGGTCGTTTCAAATTAGTTTCGTAGTCTTGTCGTAAGCAAGATGGCGCCGCTGAGCATAGGTTAAATTACGATACACTATACGCTGATTGGCTAAATAAGAAGGAATACAGAATGCTGAATGATGATTGGCTGGCTAAAAATACGTCACGGTGACGTCACTCTTATTAAACGAGCTCTGATTGGTGGATTTAATTTGCCAGCAAGATGGCGCTGAATACCTTAGTGATTATAGAAGGTGGTAATTATTGTAAAATAACTATTAAAATATCATTGCAAGTGGTTACAAAGTTTTCGTAATACGACGTTATCTTTTAAAGAATCGGTTTCAATACAAAAGAGGGGAAAAATTGCTTAAATAAACACTCGTTTTCAAATTTGAAAGGAGAGAAACACTAAAAACACGTCCGCACTCGAGGAAGAGAGAGAGAGAGAGAGAGAGAGAGAGAGAGAGTTACAAGGAGTTACAAGGAAGCTAAGTACTTCAAAAGACCATTCAATCCATTTCATTGGAAGTACTCATGTCATTATCTAAATTAAATATCTACAATCCTAATGATAAGGAATAGGATAGCAAAGATGAAGTCTCTCCCCACCCACCTCTCCCACCCAATGACGGGTTTGATAAAAGGAAAATATGTACCTGGAAGTGTTTGAACAAAAGACACATCCTGGAATTTTTATAGGAAAGCAGAAACAACTTAATATGTACATACTTAATTTTTACATCAATTTTTAATTTTATATTTCGTCTGAGAACTGCCTTTGAGGGCAATATTTTACATCAAAATCTTAAACTAATGATAACCTATGAGAAAATTATTTGCATATTATACAGTGTCTTTTACACATCTATGCTTACAGCATGCTGTTTTTATCCTAATTTTAGCAACATATAATGTTTTGTCACTCGTTATTTCATCGATAAAATTATTTTGTCAAGCTTATTTTTAAAAGTTTCTAATGAATTGCTGGCCACTACTTCTTCAGGCAACTGATTCCAATAATTGACAATTTTATAGGAAAAAAAGTTTCCGCATATATTCGTTCTGAAACGCTTTGGAACGATTTTTAAACTGTTATTTCGTGTATTATTTGTGCAAAGTTGAAACCAAGTTGAAGAGTTAACATTATTGACTCCTTTCATTATTTTAAATACTTCTATCAGTTGACCTCTCAGACGTCTTTTCTCTAGGGTAAATAAGTTTAGCATATCTAGTCTTTTCTCATATTTATAATTTCGGAGTTCCGGTATCAATTTAGTGGCTCTAGCTTGCACTCTTTCCAATCTATCAATATCTTTTTGTAGGTATGGTGACCAGACCTGAGCACAGTATTCTAACTGTGGTCTTACTAATGCATTAAATATATTTAGAATTGTAGCTTTATTTTTAAAGCTAAATTGACGTTTAATATATCCGAGAAGCTTCATTGCTTTCTTTTCTACTTCGATACATTGTTGAGAAAATTTTAGATCATTAGATATGTGAACTCCTAGGTCTCTTTCACCATTGGTTATGCTAATATTTTGATCAAAAATTTTGTAATTCGCTTTGGGATTCTTATGGCCTACATGCATTACTTTACATTTTTCTAGATTTAGGGGCAGTTCCCATTTTTTCGACCATTTCTCTATTTTATCAATATCGTTTTGAAAATTAATAACATCATCCTCAGTTACTATTGCTTTTCCTAGCTTGCAATCGTCTGCGAATTTTGAAATTTTTGACAAGAGCTCATCGTCTAAATCATTGACATATATAATGAATAGCAAGGGACCTAAGACTGAACCTTGTGGTACTCCACTAGTTACCATTGTCCATTCTGATTGTTGGCCGTTAATAACTACTCTCTGCTTGCGATCAGTGAGCCAATTCTCGATCCATTTGGCTACATCTCCCTTTATTCCTAGGGCTCTTACTTTAGTCAACAATTTCTTATGTGGTACTTTATCGAAAGCTTTTTGGAAATCCAAATACAAAATGTCTGCTGATCTGGTATTATCATATTCTTCATTTACAAAGTGAAAGAAGTCTAATAAATTTGTAAGGCAAGACCTTTTTCTTCTAAATCCGTGCTGTGAATCCTTTCATAATTTATTCTTTTCTAAGTGTTCCACTATTTCAGCTGCAATACGGGTTTCAACGAGTTTTCCAACTATTGAAGTCAAACTTATTGGGCGATAATTTCTAGCTAGTTCTTTGTGACCTTTTTTAAATATCGGTGTCACATTTGCTAGCTTCCAATCCGTAGGAACAATTCCACTCTCTAATGATCTATTAAAAATCTGTGTCAATTGTCCAGACACTTGGTCTTTAACTTCTTTCAAGACTCGAGGAAGTATATTATCTGGTCCAGGAGATTTAAATTTGTTCATTTTCTCAATACTTTTGTTTGTAGTAATTTCGGTACATCTAATAGATTTGAGTGGTCTAATACCGGTATTATTGATAGTTGGCGTGGGTTTATTACTCGTATTCTCATTTACAAAAACGGATGCAAAGTATTCATTTAAAGTATTTGCTATGTCAAAATCGTTATATTGTAATATATCATTTTTGTCTTTTATTGGACCAATGCTATTTTTTATTGGTTTTCTACTATTTACTAATGCAAAAAACTCCTTCGGATTTTGTTTACATTTTAAAGCTACTCTTATTTCTTCGTTCCGTTTTGCTCTTTTGGTTTCACTTTTTACTTTTCTTCTTAGTTCAACATAATGTTTTTTATTATCAATATTCATATTGGATTTCATTATCTTATACGCTTTATCTCTTTCTCTAATGGCTTTTTTAAGCTGAGAGGACAACCATTTGGGTTCATTATTTTTTTTGTCAGTACTAACTTTAGATGGTATGAATTGTCTCTGTTTATTTAGTAAATTGTTTTTAAAATCATGCCACACTTTATTAATGTCTTCAGGCTTTATAGTATAGTTTGTAAGACTTTCCCTCAGACCTTCGAAATTTGCTGTCATAAAATCAAACTTAACAGTGCTTGTTATTCTTCTTATGGATGGCACGTTTATGTTAAAATATATTATATTGTGATCGCTGTTACCAAACTTTTCTCCGATGTTTAAATTTGAAATCAATTCATCGTCGCTTGATAATACTAAATCTAAAATATTAGGGCCTCTTGTGGCTTCTTTCACCCATTGCGTTAGTAAGTTATCATCTATAAAATTTATCAGTCTTGCTCCTTCCGCGTCTGAAATTTTAGTAGACCAGTCTATTCGTCCACAGTTAAAGTCGCCGATAATTAAAGATATTTTGTTCTTTATCTCATTTGATAAGCATTCGTATAATCTTTGATCAGAATCTACAGCTTGATGAGGACTTCTGTATACTAAATATATAAATAAACTTTTTTCGAGATTTAGCTTGACTCCTATAACTTCGAAGTCAGAGGATAAATTACATTCTGTTGGATAGAGGTCATCACGCACATACAAAATTACGCCTCCACCTTCCGTTCCAAGTCTATCTTTGTGAAACATTTTATAGCCTTGTAATTGAAATTCACCTCTGAAATCTCGTGTGACAATGTATCCAGCTTTCTGTAATACCTATTACATCGTATTTATCCAGTGCTACTAACGCTTTAAATTCTACCATTTTATTTCTGATAGACCTGGCATTGAACAACACAGCTTTTAATTTTTCTACCTGTTTAACTGTCTTTCCGCGTTGGACACGTTTCCCGAGGTCTGCGGTGAAGAGTCAAGGTGATATTTGTTTTCGAGGGTATCATAAAGACTCAAGTTTATCAAATCTCCATATACCTTTTTACCCATTGCGCTAAGATGGGTCCCGTCATGAGCAAAATATTTTTTATTGTTAATAAAGGTCATCCAAAAGTCGACGAATTTGACATTTTCCCGTTTACATATATTTTGTAGTCGTTCGTTTATTCCAATTGCTCTACTCATAGTTTCCTTTTTCTCATATAATCTGGGTAATACTCCGACAATTATTCCGTGATCCGTTTTTGATTTAATTTTCGTTACCATTTCGTTATAGTCGGAAATCATCGTTTCAGTTCCAGGAAACATTTCACCACAAAAAATATCGTTTGTTCCGACATGAGCGATAACAGGGGATTTTCTACTCTTCAGGTTTAAACTGGCAATTTCTTCAGTCACCTTTTTTATCCCTGCGCCGGGGTAGCATCTGAATTTTCGTTTACTGATGTTTTTTACGCCGAAATAATCAATTTGGTTTCTTATTATTGAATCTCCAATTAAGTAAGTATCGTCCTCCTCTTCGGATAAAGCTGAAAATCTATTATGCGTCTTTAATTGAGTCGGTTCAGGAAGTTTAGGTCTCGATGGATGTTTATTTTTGACAAGTGAAAAACCGTTGGCATTTTTGTCGTTTTGATCAACTTTATTTTCTAGCAAGGCAACTGACTGTTCTAATCTGACTATCTTTGTATCAGTATTCGTTATTCTTTTGTCATTGTTTTTGCAATCACATTGTTTTAGTTCTAGCGCGTTAATTTTGTTTTGCATGTTAGTAATTATGGTCATAAGTTCATTTCTTTCTTTATCATGTCTTTCAGCGAGTTTACAGAATAAACAAATACTGGCAGCTGTAATTCTTTGATAGCATTGTTCTTCATAGTCGCTACACCACTTTACGGACTTACACTTGGAGCAAAAAGCTTTTAATCTCTCTGCACCTGGCATTTTTAAATAGAGATTTGTTCACTAATATAGAATTATCGTTGAACACAATTATTTGCACCTTATAAATCAATCAATTAAAACACTATATCCTGCACTAATGAAAGTTAGTATTTAAAGAACTTCGCTCTATACTTGAGAAATTGATTTACAAAATAATTTATGCACTTGAAAAGTTTAATTGCAAAATAGAAATATGATAGAAACTGCGCAATTGGTAAAAAAAACAACACGTGTTAAAGTATGGCTATTGAACAAATAAAGGAAATAGAAAAATAATACTCACTGTTTTTCTTTGAAGGGATATATACTTTCCCTTAAAATATGGCAGTAAGAAAATATCTCGATGAATGAGAAAATCAACTGACAATTTAGAATCAGCGTCGAGTTCTTTAAATCAAGATGGCGCTGGCTTTTAGCCGTCCAAATCCAAGATGGCGCCGGACAGCTAGGCTTAATGAGATACACTATTCACTGATTGGTTGATTTTGTTGACGTAGCGTGACGCGGATAAAATCTGTTCTGTGATTGGCCGAATCAATTATACGTCACTCACAATGGGAAACTCTGATTGGCCGACAAGGCAACCGGCTTAAACGTCCAAATATAGACAATTCACTTTTAAAATCAAATATTTATAAAAAGACACCACATACGATACAAACGGTTAGTAATTTACAATAAAGCAATGTTTTCTGCTTAAAACACGTTGTGAAGGCAAAAAAAAAAGGTACAAAAAGCAACACTTAATAAATTATACAGCGGGAGCACAATTAGACACGTCCGAATTGGAGCACGGCTGAACGAGAGAGAGAGAGAGAGAGAAAGAGAGAGTTACAAGGAGTTACAAGGAAAGAAGGTACCCTAGGAGACCTTACGGTCCATTCAAAGAGGGTACCTTGGGACTAGCAATCGAGCGGGCACATGGCTGCTCAATTGTTTTGCGTCCCTAAACGGCCACTTTTCAAGACTTTGTCTAGTCTTGACTTGAACTGGTCAACAGATTCACTGTTGACAACTTCCACTGGAAGTGCGTTCCACTTACCGTAGATACTGTAGGTGAAAAAGTTTCCACACAGATTGCGGTTGTAACGCTTCAGTTCAAGTTTGAAGCCGTGATTGCGCGTTCTGTTCTCACTCAGTGTGAAAATATCCCGGTAGTCAACATTGTCGAACCCTCGAAGTATTTTGAAAACTTCGATGACCTGACCACGCAGTCTACGGGTTTCCAACGAGAACAGATCTAATTCCCTTAGTCTATCCTCATAACTTTTATGTCGGATAGAGGGAATCAGTTTGGTTGCCCTGGCTTGTACGCGTTCCAACCTTGCGATGTCCTTTCGAAACGAAGGACTCCAAAATTGTACGGCATACTCCAGGTGCGGCCGAACTAGGGAGTTGAGAGAGAGAGAGAGAGAGAGAGAGAGAGAGAGTAACAAGGAGTAACAAGGAAAGTAAGTACCCTAGGAGACCTTACGGTCCATTCAAAGAGGGTACCTTTGGACTAGCAATTGAGCGGGCACAAGGCTGCTCAATTGTTTTGCGTCCCTAAACGGCCACTTTTCAAGACTTTGTCTAGTCTTGACTTGAACTGGTCAACAGATTCACTGTTGACAACTTCCACTGGAAGTGCGTTCCACTTACCGCAGATACTGTAGGTGAAAAAGTTTCCACACAGATTGCGGTTGTAACGCTTCAGTTCAAGTTTGAAGCCGTGATTGCGCGTTCTGTTCTCACTCAGTGTGAAAATATCCCGGTAGTCAACATTGTCGAACCCTTGAAGTATTTTGAAGACTTCGATGAGCTGACCACGCAGTCTACGGGTTTCCAGCGAGAACATATCTAACTCCCTTAGTCTATCCTCATAACTTTTATGTCGGATAGAGGGAATCAGCTTGGTTGCCCTGGCTTGTACGCGTTCCAATCTCGTGATGTCCTTTCGCAATGAAGGACTCCAAAATTGTACGGCATACTCCAGGTGCGGTCGGACAAGTGAGTTGTACAGGCACAGTACAATCTCCTGGTTCCGATAACCAAACTGGCGCTTAATATAGCCTAGCATCCTTTGGGCCTTTTTCTCCGCCTCAATGCACTGTTTCGAGAACTTGAGGTCACTAGTGATTGTTACACCCAAGTCCTTCTCAGTGTCGGTGGATTCCATAGCAGTGCCCTTAAGGATATACTGAGATTGGGAGTTTCTGTGGCCGATATGCATCACTTTGCATTTGCCCACGTTAAAAGGCATTTGCCACGTGTCCGACCACTCCCCAATCTTCACAAGATCTTCCTGCAGGCGGGCAGTATTTCCATCCTTTGCAACGTTCATACCAAGCTTGGTATCGTCGGCAAATTTGGAAATCTTGGCAACCATGTCACCATCCATGTCGTTGACGTAGATGATGAATAGTAGTGGTCCCAGGACAGAACCTTGAGGCACCCCGCTAGTAACGGGCACCCACTCAGAAGACTGTCCATTCACCACCACCCGTTGCCGTCTGCCACTTAGCCAGTTCTCGATCCAGCCGGCTACCTTTCCGTCTATGCAAAGCGCTCGCACTTTCCGGAGAAGGCGGCGGTGTGGTACCTTATCAAAGGCTTTCTGAAAGTCTAGGTAGACCACATCCACCGCCTTGTCCCGATCGTGCTCGCTGAAAACGAAGTGGAAGAATTCTACAAGGTTCGTCAGGCATGACCGTTGCCTTCGGAAGCCGTGCTGGGAACTCCTCAGTAGCAGGTTTGACTCTAAATACGACGTCACTTTGTCCACCATGATGCTTTCCATGAGTTTACCGACTATCGAAGTCAGACTGATAGGTCGGTAGTTCGACGGTTGGTTACGGTCTCCTTTCTTGAAGATCGGAGTCACCTCCGCCTCACGCCAGTCTCTAGGAACGCATCCGGTCCGGATTTACATGTTAAAGATAGCGCACAGATGTCGTGATACTTCATCGCACACTTCCTTCAACACCTTGGGTAGAAACCCGTCCGGTCCAGGGGACTTATTCGTCTTTAGGTCAGCGATCTTTTTCTTTATTTCTCCTTCAGTGAAGTCCATTGCCTCCAGCTTTTCCCCCGAGTAGGAATCCGTCGGCTGGGGAATGGGACCACACTCTTCAGTAAACACCGAAGAGAAGTAGTCGTTGAGGAGATTAGCATTTTCTGCATCTGAATGCTTTAATGTCCCCTCCTCATTCCTCAAAGGGCCAATCGTTCGACGGATTGGTTTACGGCTGTTCACATATCCAAAAAACTCCTTGGGATTCTCTTTACAGAGTCTCGCCACTCGGAGTTCCTCAGACCGCTTAGCCGCCCTTATGCTGGACTTCACTCTCCTGGCTAGCCTCCGGTATTCGTCAAAGTCACCCGAGATCTTCGATTGCCGGTACACATGTCTCTTCTCCCTAAGCAGTTGGCCGATTTCTCGATTAAACCACTTTGGTTGAACAGACGACCGACGGGGGCATTTCAGAGGGATGAAACGCGATTGAAGACTCATGAATGTGGTTTTGAAACTGTTCCAAGAGTCTTCAACAGCCTCGCACTCTTCTAGCCTCGCGTCAGTCAGTTCCGCGCGTAGACCTGCAAAGTCTGCTCTTCTCAAATCCAGTTTCCTTGATTTACTAGTTGCAGACTCTGCCTTGGGGACTTTGACTACGAATCTAATTAGTCGGTGGTCACTGCCACCGAGCTCTTCGCCAACAGAGAGGTCCTCAACGATGTCATCCTCAGAGGTGAAAACCAAGTCGAGGATATTGTCTCCTCTCGTTGGCTCTCTCACCCATTGAGTGAGGAACTCGTTGTTCGTGAACTCCAGGAGTGGTGCGTTCTCGCCACAGGGTTCTCTGGTTTCCCAGTCAACTTGTGTGTTGAAATCACCCATGACGATACACACTCTGTCTTCGACAAGTTCTCCTAGTAGCTGGTACAGATCTCTGTCCTTTTCAACGAGTTGGGCAGGAGGTCTATAAAGCACCAGGGTCCTGTATTTGGCAGCACCTATCTCTAGGTCAACACCTAGTAGTTCATGGTCGGATACGATGTTGCAATCCGTCGAGTTGAGAGTATCCTTGACATACAACATCACACCGCCACCCTCTCTGTCTGGCCTATCTTTCTGGAAGAGCTGGTAACCGGGAATCGTGAATTCGCCTTCAAAATCTCGGCTTGAGGTTTTAATCCACGTCTCCGTTATGGCCACCATCTCAGGTTCCTCTGTTGCTACGAGGCCACGGAGCTCAAGAAACTTATTCCTGATTGACCTCGCGTTGAACAGAAGAACTTTTAGGGAGTCCCCCAGTGTAGGACTCCCTACGCTCTTCCGTTTCCCGGCTTCTTTTGTGTGGTAGTACCCCTCTTTGCCACATCTAAGAACGTCGTTCCAGGAGTGACACGGGCATACTCTCTTATGTCCGCCTTCACTCTGGGTCGGACGCTCCTCTGCGTCCGCTCTACGACATCCTGGATTAGGTTACAGAGTACAGCCTTTCCCTTGAATGAAAGGTGCACTCCGTCCCTTTGGTAAAGGTCGTTTCGACCGTAAAAGGTGCGGTAAGGGTCCAGAAAGAAGACCCCTTCCGCCGTACAGAGGTCGGACAGGCGCTGGTTCAGGGTCACGTTCCTAGAGTGAGCTGTCCGGCTAGGACCTCTTCTTGGGAGCATCCCTACAACGACCCGTTTGCGAGTTCTCAATCCACAGTCGTCCACGGCTCCCATGACCGTGTTGAGAATTTTCTCGCTGGGGCCTACTTTGCCTCCTCGGAGGTAGAGGTCATTCCCACTCACCATCAGGGCAACGACTGAATTCTCGGAGATCTGAGATTTCTCAGCCTCTACCCTGATGTGGTGGTTTCCCCGTCCTGGCTGGCAGCATACCTCCACACTAGTGCGAAGGCGGGCCGCTAGCAGGGGCCGCAAACCTTGTGCTTGGGAATCGCCCACAAGGGTAACCCTCGGACATTTCCGTGCAGCAGAGGTTTGATGCTTTCCTTGCGGAAGCGAACTCTCGGTTCCCGCTTTCTTCTCCATCTTATTTTGCTTCTTCTTTTTCTTATTCATCTTTTCCGCGCTATCTTCCTTTGTTTTTATCTTTTCTTCCTCTGCTTCAACTTTCTCTTTTTCAGCTTCTACTTTATCTTCTGTTTCAACTTTCTCTTCTTCCTGTTTCTTTCGCTTCCTTTTCTTTTTCTTTGGGGGTTTATCCGTAGCATGCGGACCTAGCTCTGGGGGTAGTACTGCAGAAGCAGTGTTTGGTACAGGGCTTGGCGTTAGCTCTGCTATTCTCACCTCTAGCCTGCGAATCAGTCCGGCGTGTTCTAATTCGAGTCTGCTTATTTTCTCCTCCAACTTCCTGGATCTTTCCTCGGAAACCCTGCACGTTTCCTTTAGCTCCTTGACTTGGCCGTTTAAAATACAGTCGGTGCAGGAACTGGCCGGGTGGCATTTCGAAAAACACCTCTCCGGAAAGTCCACGCACCACTTATCTATGTGGCATATTGCGCACATGTATTTTAGAGCTCCTGGTCCTTTCTTGCCGGTCATTCTGAACACTTTCTCTCTATAAATACTTTGCGACCAATCAATGATAAAAAGGGGGGTTGGTGAGTTCTCCCCGCGTGAGTCGCTCCCGCCTATTGATCGGAGTCGTTTCGGAGTCTTCCAGAAGGCACGCTCCATGTGCTGCTGTTCGTCCGACCGAGTCGTCAAGCCTCGGCGTGCCGTGGCTCCCAACCAAGCAGCACAGACGGTCCCCGAAGGGGCCATCGATTTCTCACCAGGTGAACAACAACGAAGCACGCCCCTTACTAAACTCCTACTAGTTCCCTTCACAACGGCCAGGATCTCGGAGCAGCGTTCAATGGATATCCCGCCCCACCAAGAGACTCGACCCAAGGCTTTTTATTGGCCTGGCAACCAACCTGGGAACAAAGGGCCGTCACCTCGGACCGATGCTACCAGAGGCACCCGTCAACGGGCACTGGGAACGGTCAATAATTACGCGCCAGGGAAGGGGTTAACGGGGCACTACCCTCATCCCATTCATCGTGCCCCAACGCCTAGGACACCTCTAGTCCTAGTCTCTCGCAACCAGTGAGCGTCGATTGGCGTTGTTTATAGAGGTTCCAAAGCCTCTCTTCTGACGCGTGAGGTAGCTGCCAGGTCCTTATATGTAGATAGAGGGAAAAAAGGGAAAGAGTGACATGATAGGAGTGGGCTTTTTTTTGTTTTTTTTTCTTTTTGTATAAGTGGGAGAGATAGGATGAAAGTAAAAAGGGAAAATGATAGAGTAGAAAAAGGAAGGAGTGACGCACTTAGTCTGGAATCTCGTTTTCGACCAAATCGACAAGGGAAGCCCTACCAGGGGTACCCAGAATAGGTACCCCCGCCGACATAGCTCGAAAAGTCAAAGGTACACACAAGCTCTCTTCCCGCGACAAGGGGGCGTCACCTCTCCCTCTACTTTCTTTATATGAGAGAGAGAGAGAGAGAGAGAGAGAGAGAGAGAGAGAGAGAGAGAGAGAGAGAGAGAGAGAGAGAGAGAGAGAGTGTCACAAGGAAAAGAAGTACCCTAGAAGACCTTACGGTCCATACGAGAGGGTACTTGTTACGAGTCAGGGACTCGTGAGCCTGTCAGCGAACCAGGACTTTATCCAGGCGCCTTTTGAACTGCTCCACAGAGTCGCTGTTCACGACTTCTGGCGGAAGCGCGTTCCACTCGTTGCAGATACTGTAACTGAAGAAGTTCCCGCATCTGTCCCGGTGATAACGCGGCAGCTCAATTTTGTAGCCGTGGTTTCTCGTTACGCCCTCGCTTAGTTGGAACATGTCCCCGTTGCCTACGTGGTCAATACCTCGGAGGATTTTGAAGACCTCGATTAATTGACCGCGCCGTCTTCGGGTTTCCAGTGAGAAGAGGTTTAGTTCTTCTAGGCGGGCTTCGTAACTTTTGTGCCTGATCGAGGGGATCAGTTTGATCGCCCTGGCTTGTACTCGCTCCAGTCGGGCGATGTCCTTCCGAAGGGATGGACTCCAAAACTGGACTGCGTACTCCAGGTGAGGTCGGACCAGGGAATTAAAGAGAGTGAGAACGATTTCCCTGTTCCGATACCCAAACTGTCGCTTGATATACCCCAAGATTCTCTGGGCTTTCTTCTCCGCCTCGATGCACTGCTTGGAAAACTTGAGGTCGCTGGTGATCACGACTCCCAAGTCTTTTTCCATGTCTGTGCTGTCGAGCGCCGAGTTTTTGAGGCTGTAGACGGCTTGGGGATTTCTGTGGCCGATGTGCATCACCTTGCACTTTTCGACATTGAACGGCATTTGCCATTTGTCTGACCACTCCCCGAGTTTCCTCAAGTCGGCTTGGAGTCTCTCGACGTTTTCCGCGTCTGCCACGTTCATACCTAGTTTGGTATCGTCGGCAAATTTGGAAATCCTCGCAGTTATGCCATCATCTATGTCGTTTACATAGATGATGAAGAGTAGGGGGCCTAGCACGGAGCCTTGGGGAACGCCGCTTGTTACCGGTAGCCAACCGGACTTTTGCCCGTTCACCACTACTCGCTGCCTTCGACTATGCAGCCAGTTTTCGATCCAGTCACCTACAGCTCCGGCGATGCCTAGCGCTCGAACCTTTTTCAGCAATCGGCGGTGGGGCACCTTGTCGAAGGCCTTCTTCAAGTCGAGGTAGATGACATCCACCGCCTTCTCCCGGTCGTGCTCGCTGAACACGAAGTGGAAGAATTCCAAAAGGTTCGTTAGGCATGACCTGTGCCGCCGGAACCCGTGTTGGGAATTCCTCAATAGGTGGTTGGACTCGACGTGCTGCGTTATTTCGTCAACCAGGATACTTTCCATCAATTTTCCTACTACCGACGTCAGGCTGATCGGCCGGTAGTTAGATGGCTCGCTCGCGTTACCCTTTTTGAATATGGGGGTGACTTCCGCGTCTCGCCAGTCCTTTGGCACGCATCCAGTCTCGAGCGATTTCCTGAAGATCGAGCAGAGATGTGGGGAGACCTCATCTCGCACTTCCTTCAGCACCCGTGGTAAGAAGCCATCGGGCCCTGGCGACTTGTAGCGGTTCAAAGCGTCGATCTTTGAACGCACTGTCGTCTCTTCGAAGTGAAATCTCTCCAATTGCTCTG
>OZ018318.1:181356199-181358699 GCA_963969495.1 Ceratothoa steindachneri | reverse complement strand
GACTCTGTATGTATCCATGTCTCAGTTATTCCTATGATGTCGTACTTTTTAGTCAATACCAGCGCTCTGAACTCCGTAAATTTGTTTCTAATTGATCTTGCGTTAAAGAATAGAGTTTTTAATGTGTTTAACTGATTTCTTCTGAATTGGGGCTTCAATCGTTTCCCTGTGGTTCTTGACTTGGTGCTTTATTTTTCATTAAATTTCGTAGGTTAGTTTGTAGCAATTCTCCATATTTCATTTTACCTTTTGTGGAGAGATGGATGCCATCCTGAGAAAACAAGTCTTTGTTGTGGATGAAAAGTAGCCAGGGGTCAATAAATTTAACATTCTCCTTCTTGCAAAGATCTTCTAGACGATGATTTATCCCAATTGCTCGACTTAGATTTTCGTATCTCTCATAAATTCTTGGTAGCACCCCAACAACAATTGCACTATCCGTTTTGGTCTTGATTATTTTTATCATTTTCTTGTAGTCATTCATTATGCTTTCCGAACCTTGATAGTTTTTTCCATTGAACACATCGTTGCTTCCAACATTCGCTATGATTTGACTCTCTTTGCTTTTCATCTCAAAGTTGTTTAATTGTTGTTAATTGCTCAATCTTTATTCCTGATAGCATCGGAATTTGCGCTTTTTGATGTTCCAACTTCCAAAGTGATCGATTCGATTCCGAATTATTGAGTCACCAGCTAAATACGTTTCTTCCTCTTCTTCGTAGGACAATATATCATATCTATTTTTGGTTGAGATTGTTGTTTTTTTTTCTGAATGATTGGTTTGAATGGGCGCTTATTTCTGACTTGGATGAAATTGTCCTCGTCTTTTATGTTTGATGTATCAATTTTGTTAGTGAGAATTGCGACTTCTTGTTCCAGTTTCACAATTTTAGTATCTACTCGAGCTATTCTGGTTTCATCTTCTGTTTGACAAGCGCACTCCTTTAATTCGAGGGCATTGATGCAGTTTTCCATAGAGCTTATTACAGACATCCATTTTGCCTTTTCGATATCAAATTTTTCTTTTATTTTGCATAATTCGCATACACTTCTCGACGTGATATTCTCAAAGCATTGTTCTTGAAAATCGATGATCCAACGTGTATTCTTGCATTTAAAGCAACAATGCTTTAATTTGGGGGCACCGGGCATCCTCCTTTTTTATAATAACCTACCTTTTCTTCAATTTCACTTATGTGCACTTATACTTGACCACACCGTTTTATGCTTGATTCAATACACGTTAATTAAACACTAGATCCTACGGTAGCGAAAATTGGTATTTAGAACTTCACTTTATATTAGAAAATTGCTAAACAATATGATAAGTACACTTACTTACAAATTTTAATTGCAAAATAGATTTATTATTACAGACTAGTCGATTTTAAAAAGGACGTGCTAAAAACCAATGCCTATCAACCGAAATGAAATCTATAATTCACTAAATCTACGAGATATATCTTGTATTAAAGAAAAATTAGTATTTAAAACTTATCTTTATTCCTGAAAAATCACTAACAAATAGGGAATATATACTAAATAAATTATGATTTTAGAACGAAATATTTTTAGGAAATTACTCGCTTAGAGAGAAAGATGAAGCAAAATGGCGCTGGCAGAAACACAATGCGGATTAAAGGATTAAAAAGGCTGTTGTGATTGGTCAACGGCCTGCAACAGGACGGTTAGCAACAGGAAAGAACAGAATTAAACGAAAAAAAGGGGATAACTCGAAGACAATATTGATAAATAAAATAATTTATTAACACTCAGAAATTACTTACAGTTAAGTGTCTATTGAAGATGAACTTGGGAGATGACGGCAAAAAAAAAACAACGGCCGGATAGTGTCGATTATGTATTTATTTATATACACGCACACAAAAAAAAATATTTAATTGTAATTACAAAGAAACAAATCTATTTTAAAAAAGAAAAAATCGCTTTAAATATAAGTAAATTATGTCAAAAAAGAATTTTAAGAATTAGATTCGAGCGCGCAACACTGAACACCTGCGAACAAGACAAAGGCTGGAGAGAGAGAGAGAGAGAGAGAGAGAGTAACAAGAAAGAAGGTACCCTAGGAGACCTTACGGTCCATTCAAAGAGGGTACCTTTGGACTAGCAATCGAGCGGGCACAAGGCTGCTCAATTGTTTTGCGTCCCGAAACGGCCACTTTTCAAGACCTTGTCTAGTCTTGACTTGAACTGGTCAACAGATTCACTGTTGACAACTTCCACTGGAAGTGCGTTCCACTTACCGCAGATACTGTAGGTGAAAAAATTTCCACACAGATTGCGGTTGTAACGCTTCAGTTCAAGTTTGAAGCCGTGATTGCGCGTTCTGTTCTCACTCAGTGTGAAAATATCCCGGTAGTCAACATTGTCGAAGCCTCGAAGTATTTTGAAAACTTCGATGAGCTGACCACGCAGTCTACGGGTTTCCAACGAGAACAGATCTAATTCCCTTAGTCTATCCTCATAACTTTTATGTCGG
>OZ018318.1:181041199-181351199 GCA_963969495.1 Ceratothoa steindachneri | reverse complement strand
TTTCAATGAATAGTTATTCATTCAGGATAACAATCCAGTGAAAAGCAAATGACATAGCTGAACTATTATGCTACAAGTATGCAAGAAAGTAAATAACTAACTTAAGCATCTTTTAACTCAAGCTATATCTTTAATAAAATTTTTAAATAATAACAAAGTTTTCATTAAAAATATTAATAAAACCAGCACAAAAAATGCATAAAATTAATTCAATGCTAGAATATATGGGCGAGTGAATAGGACCATGATTTAAATAATAGTTTAAATAAGTGGCCATCACTCCTAAGCATAATTTGTAAATAAATTTATAACTATTATAGAAAAGTAAAGCTATATTTATGAATATTGCAAGGAAAAATAAGCGACTCCATATAATCTAATAAATTTGCCCCATCTACATATGAACTTGTTTCTTCGGGTTATAATTAGCAACTTAAAAGCGTATGTAACCAATTGAACCTTAAAAGTAAACCTACTTTAACATCCTGGACTTAAGACAATTCAAAAGACATGGAGCCTAAGGAAGGTTATTAGATAATTCTAATAAAAACGGTTCTGCTTTAAGTGGCATGATTTGGGTGAAACATAAGTTATCGGTCGGGGAGATTGTGGGGACTCGTAAAATGGATTGGGAGATGGAGGTCCACTTGAATGAAACAAATCTCGATAAACCATAGCTATAAGAAGGCAGAATCCACCAACTATCTTTTCAAAAAAACCTATCACACACTGCAGAAAGGGTGTTACATGGTGCACAAATAACCCAAACTCTCTTGTGAAGAGGAGAAGGAATTTCCCCACCTGTTTCAAAAACTCTGTCAAAGCGACAACCAGTGTTGTGATTACCAGAATAAATATCCTGCAAAGATAAAATACACATGGATTAATAATTTTTAAAGGGCACAGTACCTTAAATCTATGGTTCAAACCTGCTTACCATATTAAATCAGGGGACAAGGAAAACAAATGCTAAGAGCTATTCAAAATGGGACATAATATCCTAGGATCACTTTAATAAAAGCATAAGAATACCTGGACTGTGGTGTTAGCTGCGCAATGCACATGACAAATATCAGCAACAGAGAACTGGGAACCTGATATATCCAATGAATCACATGAATGTATTAAATGACCACATCAAGTTGGCAACTTCATGCCTTAAGGCAGCTTCTTAATATGTATCACAAATGTGTAAAAATGTGGAGGAGCATGACTAGCAATTTTCTATTTTTCAGTACTATTTGGGCAACTGCATCATAGGGAATAACGTCACTGTAATCATCCATAGCCTTATTTATGCAAGGGTATGGTTAGAAAGTAGCAAAAACAGGAAAAAAAGGTAAGGAGGAACATGTAATTAACACCAGAGATTCAAATAAAATGGAGGAAGCAAAAAGTGAGATAGTCTGCAAGTTTGAGTACAGGAAGCAGCCCCAAGTATAAGCAAGCAGAAGCGATACTGGGACAAGTAGCGTGCGCAAAAATCCTCCAGACTGGGACATTCAACAAGATTACGCAGAACAGTCCGGGGGCCAAAGGAGTCGTCGCAATAAGGTGTAAGGGAGCACTCCATCAAATGGTGTTGCACCCATTTCGAAGACAGAAAGCGAGCTGAAGCCAACATGAGAACAGCCCCCAGAGCAATGACATGTAACTTAAGTTCCCATCATCTTTGCTAGGGAGCCAGAGGGCTGACCTAATTGCTGCCATGAGGTCGGGCTAAAGAGCAAAATGCTGGTCACGTCACCCAGTCCGTGCAGACTCTTTGGCGAGTTCATTCCCCGCAATTGCCACAAATCCAGATTTTTTTGTTTTTGTTTAGGAGCCCATCTGGCGACTACCAACTTGGGCATAAGTTGCCGCACTCACGAAAGCCTAGCACTAGGCTACTTTAAAATAGGAATATGCGAAAAACAACAATAAAAGAGAGAAAATGGCAACAAGCAGGAAGGTGCGGCCTACAAGAAAAACAAAAAAAAATCTAGTTAAATAAAGGGAAGAAGGCCATCCTCCCCCCCCCCCTCAAAGTCGGTAAGTCCATCAGTCAATGTGCACGAACTTGTCCCGGTAGTGACCCTGTCCATCCCGGTACCAAGATCGCCCAGACTGGGACATTCAAAAAGAATGTGCCGAACAGTCTGGGGGACAACGCAGTCTTCACAGTAGGGCGCAGGCGAGCGCTGCATCAAATGGCGATTCGTCGCGCAAGTGTCTCTAATTCGGAAACGACAGAGAGCAACCAGAAGCCCTCGCGGAATAAGGGGGTAGGTCAATGGGAACAGTCGAGGCGCAATAGCACGCGACTTGAAGTTCCCTTCGACCGTCTACCATCTTCTTTGCCAAGTAGCCCGGGAGAGCTAACCGCAATCCTGCCATGCAGTGGGTGTGAGGAAGAGCAAAACGTTGGCCCGGTCGCCCAAGTCTCGCGGACTCTTTGGCGCCGTCATTTCCCGCAATTCCTACATGTCCAGGAACCCAGCCGAGATAATCTCGACATCCGCCCGGCATGCCAAAACCATTGCGCCACGGATATCGCGAACCAGGGGATGCGGAGATTCCAATGTCCCGAGAGCACTCAGGACACGTTGTGAGTTCCTATAGATCACAATCCGGTCTCAGAACCAGGAACGTCGCGTAATCTCCCGTACTGAGTGGTGTAATGCCACCAGCAAGGCCGTGAAGACAGACGCAGCGCGCCTGGCAGAGCCCCGCTGACTTCAAACAGAGGGGATACGGCGTGGAAGACGACCCCCTCTTAGGACTTGGAGCCATCAGTACACACTGGCACAGTTCCAACGTGACACGAGGTGTGGTCCAAAAAGGTCGAACGCAATACTTCCGGCGCTGTAGAGGCTTTGGGAGCAGAGGCGTGGCGACAAATAGCCAAAGGTGGTACCCTCCACGGTGGCGTCCTGGGCAGAACCAGAGGCGCCACCGGCCCGAGATCTATACCTAGCTTTTGAAGGAGTTTCCTAGCCATAAACCCAAAAAGCTTAGGGTATAGCTGGCGTCTCTCGGTGGCATAGGCAACGTCGAAATCAGCTGCGGATGCAGTGAGATCTGTTGGCAACTGAGGGAGGCGCCAGGTTCGCGCGTACAGGCGAATAATGCACTGTGCACGGCGTAGAGCGAGTGGCATCCGTAGTCGAGCTTTGGACGAACAAAGGATCGATAAAAAAGTAAGGCAGTAGCCCTATTAGCGCCCCAAGCGCTCGACGTCACGAAACGGAGAATATCCATGGCACGGGTACAAGAGACCCTAAGCCTGCGAATATGAGCCTCCCAGGTGAGGCGTCGGTCAAATAAAAGACCAAGGAAACGGTGCGATTCAACCACTTCCAGGCGGAGCCCATTAAGAAACAAATCTGGTTCAGGGTGGAGCCGTGGATGGCTGCAGAAGTGCACCACCTTAGTCTTGGCCAAGGAAAACCGAAACCTGTGTGCTTCGGCATAACGAGAGACGCAGAGAGGGGATGCCGTTGATGCTCAGGACAAAGAGTGCATTTATTTTATTTATTTTTTTAGAGCCCATCTGGCGACTGGCGACTGCCGACTTGGGCATAAGTCGCCGGAAATACGACAGCTTTAGAACTACGCTACTTTAAAATAAAATTATGAATAACAATGATAAATATTGGAAAAACTTAACAATTAGGAAGCAATCTCCGGCAGCGGGGGTGGTCACCCTCACCCCGGTGCAGGAGCGTGCAACCTACAGAGAACAAACCAAAAACAAAAACTACTTAAATAAAGGGGAGAAGCCCGGCCTCCCCCCAAAAGTCAACGTGCACGAACTCGTCCCGAGTACAAGGGACAGGCGGTAGCGACCCCACCCATCCCGGTACCGGGACAAATAACGTGCTCGAAGATCACCCAGACTGGGCCATTCAACAAGAATGTGCCGAACAGTCTGGGGGACGACGCAGTCGAGCGCACAATCAAATAGCGATGCGTCACACGAGTGTGTCCGATTCGGAGACGATAGAAAGCGACCTGAAGCCGTCGCGGCATTGGGGGATAGGTCCATGGGAACAGTCGCGGCGCAATGGCACGCAACTTTAAGTTCCCTTCGACCGTCTCCCATCTTCTTTGCCCAGCAGTCCGAAGAGCTGCCCGTATTCCTGCCATGTAGTCAGTGTGAGGAAGAGCGAAACACTGGTCCGGTCGCAGAATCCTCGCAGACTCTTTGGCGCCCTCATTCCTACATGTCCAGGAATCCAGCAGAAGATAATCTCGACATCTGCCCGGCTCGCCAAAACCGTGGCGTCACGGATATCGCGAACCAGGGGATGCGGAGATTCCAATGCCCCGAGAGTACTCAGGGCGCTCTGTGAGTCGCTATAGATCACAATCCGGTCTCAGAACCGGGCACGTCACGTAATCTCCCATACCGAGTGGTGTATTGCCACCAGCTCAGCCGTGAAGACAGATGCAGCGCGCCTGGCAGAGCCCCGCTGACTTCAAACAGAGGGGATACGGCGTGGAAGCCGACCCCCTCTTGGGACTTGGAGCCATCCGTATACACTGGCACGGTTCCAGCGTGACACGAGGTGTGCTCCAAAAATGTCGAACGCAATACTCCGAAAGCGCGGTACAAACTTTGGGAGCAGAGGCGTGGCGACAAATAGCCAAATGTGCTACCCTCCAGGGTGGCGTCCTGGGCAGAACCAGGGGCGCCACCGGCCCGAGAGCTATATCTAGCTCTGGAAGGAGTTTCCTGGCGCCTCTCGGCGGCATAGGCACCGTCGAGATCAGCTGCGGATGCAGTGAAAGCTGTTGGCGACTGAGGGAGGCGCATGGGCTAGCGCGTACAGGCGAGTGATGCACTGCACGCGGCGCAGAGCGAGTGGAATTTCCCCAGCATCGAACAACAAGCTCTCAATTGGGGAAGTTGTTTTTTTTTAATTAAGGCGCTATCTGTCGACTGCCGACTTAGGCATAAGTCGCCGTAAACAAACAGCCTAGTTCTAGGCTACTTTAAAAAATTGAACAGGAAACAACAATAAAAAGAAATAACAATAACAATAAAGCAATAACAAAAACAACAATTGAACCTGGTTAAATGAAAGGGAGAAGGCCGGTCTCCCCCCAAAAGTCAACAAGTCCACCAGTCAAAGTGCACGCACTCATCCCGAGTACATGAGACAGGCGGTAGCGACCCCGCCCATCCCGGTACCGGGACAGGTGTCGTGCGCGAAGATCACCCAAACTGGGACATTCGACAAGAATGTGCCGAACAGTCTGGGGGACGACGCAGTCGTTGCAATAGGGCGCAGGCGAGCGCTCCATCAAATAGCGATGCGTCACACGAGTGTGCCCGATTGGGAGACGACAGAAAGCAACCTGAAGCTGCCGCGGCATTGGGGGATAGGTCCATGGGAACAGTCGCGGCGCAATGGCACGCAACTTTAAGTTCCCTTCGACCGTCTCCCATCTTCTTTGCCAAGCAGTCCGAAGAGTTGCCCGTATTCCTGCCATGTAGTCAGTGTGAGGAAGAGCGAAACACTGGTCCAGGCGCAGAGTCCTCGCGGACTCTTTGGCGCCCTCATTCCCCGCAATTCCTACATGTCCAGGAACCCAGCAGAAGCTAATCTCGACATCTGCCCGGCTCGCCAAAACCGTAGCGTTACGGATTTCGCGAACCAGGGGATGCGGAGATTCCAATGCCCCGAGAGCACTCAGGGCGCTTTGTGAGTCGCTATAGATCACAATCCGGTCTCCGAACCGGGCACGTCGCGTAATCTTCCGTACCAAGTGGTGTATTGCCACCAGCTCGGCCGTGAAGACAGACGCGGCGGCTGGTAGAGCCCCGCTGACTTCAAACAGAGGGAATACGGCGTGGAAGCCAACCCCCTCTTGGGACTTGGAGCCATCCGAATACACTGGCACGGTACCAGCCTGACACGATGTGTGCTCCAAAAAGGTCGAACGCAATACTCCCGGCGCAGTACAAGCTTTGGGAGCAGAGGCGTGGCGACAAATAGCCAAATGTGGTACCCTCTAAGGTGGCGTCCTGGGCAGAACCAGGGGCCCCACCGACCCGAGAGCTATATCTACCTCTCCAAGGAGTTTCCTGGCCCTAAACCCAAAGGGCTTAGGGTATGACTGGCGTCTCTCGGCGGCATAGCCACCATCGAGATCAGCTGCGGATGCAGTGAGAGCTGTTGGCGACTGAGGGAGGCGCCGGGCTCGCGCGTATAGGCGAGTGATGCACTGCACGCGGCGCAGAGCGAGTGAAATCTCCCCAGCATCGACCAACAGGCTCTCAATGGGAAAAGTGCGGAAGGCACCGGTCGCAAGGCAAAGGCCGGTGTGGTGGATCGAATCCACCTTCCGCAATAAACGCTCGGCTGCGGATGCATAAAATTCGCATCCGTAGTCGAGCTTCAAGCGAACAAAGGATCGAAAAAAAAGTAAGGCAGTAGCCTTATCAGCGCCCCAAGCGCTGAACGTCACGGAACGGAGAATATCCATGGCGCGGGTACAAGAGACCCTAAGGCTGCAAATATAAGCCTCCCAGGTGAGGCGGCGGTCGAATACAAGACCAAGGAAACGGTGCGACTCAACCACATCCCGGTGCACTCCATTAAGAAACAAATCTGGGTCGGGGTGAAGCCGTGGATGGCGGCACAAGTGCACCACCTTAGTCTTGGCCAAAGAAAACCGAAACCTGTGCGCTTCGGCATAGCGAGAGACGCGGTTCAATGCCTGTTGGAGTCGACGCTCATAGTTGGCATCTGGGCCGCGTCAAAAGAGATCGAAAGGTCGTCCACGTAGAGCGTAGCGAGAACATCTTCCGGCAGCACCGAGGTGATGCCGTTGATGCTCAGGGCAAAGAGTGTGACACTGAGGACACTTCCCTGCGGGAAACCCTCTTCCTGCTCCTTTGGGCCGGAGAGGCCTCCCCCCACCCTTACGCGGAATCAACGATCTCGCAAAAATTCACATATAAACATTGGGAGGCATCTCCTCGCCCCCATCGTGTGGAGAGTCTCCATGATACCGTATCGCCATGCGGTATCATAGGCCTTCTCCAGATCAAAAAACAGCGTGGCGTAGTGCTGTCTACGAAGGAAAGCCTCGCAGATGGCATTTTCCAGTCGGAGCAGAGCATCCGACGTGGAGTGGAACTTACGGAAGCCGCACTGTGCAGAAGACAGATGGCCTCTGCTGTCCAGGAAATAGGCTAATCTAACATTTACCAATTTCTCCATCAACTTGCACACGCAAGAGGTTAGAGAGATTGGGCGGAAACCAGTCGGAGTAGAGTGATCTCTCCCCGGCTTGCGATTCGCCAGGAGTCTGGGAGAAGACCTTCCACCCAGATGCTGTTGAACAAATCTAACAGAAAGGCCATGTGAGGGAGAAATAAGGTTATTTCTCTCCAGAAACCATACCAGCCTGGCATTCACCATTTTTTCAAAAAGCTTGCATGGGGAGCAAGTAAGGGCAATTAATTGGGCGATAGTGGGTCGGAAGTGTCCCATCCTTTCCCAGAAAAAGTGCATGCATAGAGGGACATAGAGGGTGAGCAAGTCAGGTACCAGGTCTAATAGTCTACACAGGGTTCTACCACCCCTGCATGGAATTATTTGAAAAGCTCAAAATTTTGCTCTACAAGTTGATGAAACCAAAGTGTCAAAGAAGTGAGCCATTTCAGTGTCCCATTGCCTCAATGTATCTGGTTTAAAATTAAAAGCTCATTCTCCAGTAATCAAACCAATCATCAGTAAGAAAAATCAGAAGGAGACACTCGAATATGCTGAAGTTCATGTTGTTTGGACGGATTAAGATTGGGAGAGAATTCATTTCAGCGACAAAAGTAAATTTAATTTAGTTGGATCTGATGGTAGATGCTTTGTAAGACATGTTGCAAGTGAGACTTAACTCAAAATGTGTTAAAAAGTCTGCCAAACATGGAGGAGGCATCATCATGGCATGGGAGATATTTTTGTTTGAAGGAGTTAGTCTGCTGGTGCGAATAATTGGAATGGTAAATGCGAATATGTACCTAAACCTAGTACAATGCCACTCTGAGAATTTCTGAACCAGCCAGCAGTATTTATGCAGTACAATGCACTGCCATACTACAAAGTGAGTAAAATAATATTTCAAACAAGAAGATATCAAAGTAATGAAGTGGCTTGCTCAGAGCCTGGACCTGCTCAATTGCAAACCTTTAAAGATCATTGAAAACAAAATTTGAGACCAGCAGCCTTCAAATGTGACAGATTTATAGACGAATATTGAGCAAGAATAGAACAAAATAAGATCAGAATTTTGCAAGAAACTGGTGAGGTCCTGTGGCCATTGTTGCCCTGAAGTAATAAAAAAAAAAGGCTTCAATAGTACAAATTAAGCATTATAAGTTTTATTGTCAAATCTTGCTTCGTTTATAGTGTATTGCATGCTAAGTATTTCTGTGAATGATCATTGTTTTATTTTATTTTGTTAGTTTATTTACTATAATTTCTTGAATATATGATTGTATCATATAAAATCTTCATAATATACTAAATGCATGCTTTTATATACCATGAAAATTTAATTTACCTACTCATATTTTTTCAAATATTTTAATAAAGGAAAAGTGTTCTCTTATTTTGCTAAGTAGTGTATTTTGCAAACTCATTGATGGAAATGAAATGCCTCAACTCTTCAACTTACTAAACTTTTAAGAAACTGACAATGTGAATCATTTGCACTGATGGAGTTTAGTACATCCCAGGTATTTTATACAATTGTGAGGGGATGCTGGATCTCACAAGCCAAATTTATTAAATAAAGTGTTTATGTTTAACCTTTTCACTCCTAATGATTCCATATGGCATCAAAATGTTTTCATGGGTTACCAATGGGGAACTTGGCATGTTTTGATTTGTTTGCTTATTTGAGGTGTCAGTTAGGGATATGAAAAAGTTTTAACTCACAATGACATTGGGAGTTACACGCAGATATTTGACTGATGAATACGATAAGGAAAATATAGTTTTTCATTTCCATTTCTATTTTATTACATAGAAGAAAGTTTATAGATGAGATTAGAATGTTAGTTATACCTTCAGCATATAATTTGTATATGCAATATTTTTCTCTAACTTACGTGATTCCATGTTGCATAAAAAAGTTTATGCAATTTTCTGAGTTAGGTTAGGTCTACATCGTCTATAACCACACAAACTTTGTTATTTGATATAAGTACTCTGTTTACACACACACACTATATATGTTAGTATATGGTGTAGTAATTCTGCTACCTATAATTTGTTTTTAGTTCTATAGAGCCTATTTAGCTATAAAGCTAGGTCTACATCTTCTATAACTGCACAAACTTTATTTGATATAAGTACTGCTTACACTGTAGTGTATGTTGGCATCCTTCTGTCTCAGAATACAATGGAGATTGCGCCATGGAAGTGTATGGAGATCATGGGGTTGCCCAGTCACCAAAACCCTCCTCTCAGCCTGGTTGGTGTCATCCAAAGGAATGCAAAGCAGTTAGTTTGGCACCAGGTTGGCTGCAGGAGCTGCCTGAGTCAGTGAGCAAAGGGCACTGGTCCTTTGGGGCTCTACTCCTGCCTTAATACTTTGTTGGGCATCCTTTGCATTTCTTGACATCCCTCAGGCATCGTGGCAGGGACATAACAAGATCATGTAGCTTCTGGGTAGGTATAGCATCCCAACAAGCCCTAATTTCCATCTCCAGCTTGCTGACGTCCTTCCCTTGTAACCCATGTTTTAACCACCTGTCAAAGGTTCTCAATCGGGTTTAAATCTGGACTGTTACCAGGCCAATCCTCAATGAACTTAATCTCACAGTCTTTAAGCCAGGTTATAACAGATTTGGCAGTGTGGCAGGGGGCACCATCCTGTTGGAACACGTTTGTGCCTGTTAACTCAAAGCACTCCTCCAGATGTTCATTTAGTAGCTCATAATAAATGTACTGGTTGACTTTAATGTTGGCAGGCAACACAACAAGCTTCCCTAGCCCCTGCCTGAGAAACAACCCCATACCAGCGACAGTGAAATCGTTCGGGACGAGACGAGCCTCCGCAGCTCCTCCCAGTTGGCCTGGAGTCCACGGCAATTCCATTGAAGGAATATGCCCTCCAGGTCTAACTCGGAGGAGACGCGGGGGCCCTCCTCGAACTGAAGACCCTCACGGGAATGGCGTACGCTTGCCGGGGGGCAGAACCCCGGGCGCTGTTGGCCGGACGAAGCACTGTCGCCATCGAGGACTTATTGGAGGAGGTTGGGCTCGCCATGCAAGTCTTTTCCTCCCTCCGCCTCGAAACCTTAGGCGGGCGTTGCGGCTTCGGAGGCGGGGGGGCCCTCTTTTCGAGGAGAACCACCGTCTCTGAACCACTCGCTCCACCTCGGGGCGTCGGCAAAGGAGCCGAAGCTCCTTTATTGCTGTCCTCCTTTCGGGGGAGAGCTTTAGGAACCCCGGAAGATGGCCTAGCGACCATCTTCAGGGGTGTTGCCTCCTGTGAGTCTAACGACTCGGTGGAGGCGCGTGGCCGTTTCGTCTTAAGGGAAACGGTCACGCTAGGGAAAGAGGGGGGAGCACTGGTTTTAGCCGGGTCTAGGTCTGAACCCTTTTTGCCGCCAGCTTTACCAGGGGAGCGCCAAGGTTGGGTAGAGCCCGCAGAAGGGCTCCGAATGGGCGCGAAAACAACCGTGCTCGTTGGCTTGGATGGGCAAGGAGCAGAGGATGCCTTTCTAACTATTGAGGCATATGACGTCCCAGGCAGAGCCGGGCTCGCCAGGACCAAGTGCTTAGCCTCGCGGAATGAGAGTCGATCCTGAGCCTGAACGGCCAGGATTTCTTTCTCAACGAGATATTCACCACATTGCTTCGAAGAAGCGGGGTGCGCTCTCCGCAATTGACACACTTGGCCACACATGATTTGGACTTATCATGTGCGACCTTGTAGCAATTTACACATACTTCGGGTGACCCCGACTTTGCACGTCTACATAAGCGATTCGTATAGCCGAAGCGGTGACAGTAATAGCACCGCCGCGGAATGGCACGAATGCCTTCACGCGGTAGCGGTACCAACCAGCACGCACCGACCCAGGGAGCTTGTCACAGTCGAACGTGACGAAGAATGTAGGGGTGTGTCTCGAGGCCCCTCCCTGTTTTCTCATCACACATTCGACCTTGACTGCCCCATGGTCGGCCAGCTCTAGGGTGATGTCCTCAATGGAGTAGTCAACGAGTTCCCTCGCATAAACTACTCCTTTCACAAAGTTCATGGTAGAGTGCGGCGTCACACTCACCGGGGTGCCATGAAGTGTCCGAAGAGCACTTATTTTGGCCGCCTCGGCGGGATTCGCAAGAAGGCTACCATCCGAGAAACGGGTCACCTTCGGCTCTCTACCAATTGCACTAGCTAATCCTCTCCTCTGATGGATCATGTTACCCTTGGACAACATGGTGCCATCAGTGGAGCGAATAAGGAGCAAGCGCTTGAAGCCAGGAGGCTCGAAAACGCCAGGTAACCTCTGAATGAGGGGCCCTGATGTCATCGAGGCTCCACCCTGTGCACTTTTGGTCTTAGTCAGGGGCTCTGCAACCAGGGGGGCAGGGGGGCCAGATGTGCCGGTCTTGGCTTGGTCGCTTGCCAAAGTGGCAGCAGACACATCCGTCCCCGCAGCCCCCATGGATGGAGAGGAGCCTCGAGTCTTCTTTGTCTTGGTCTTTTTCTTTTTTTGAGAGGAGGGCAGGGAATGAACCCGCTTCTCACCCCCGCCAGTAGAAGCCCCTAGACCAGATGTACCGGCCTCAGCCAGGTCCTTCTCCCAAATGGAGAAGGTCCTGGGGGTCACAGGGGCATCATCCAGAGGAGATCCCTCCCCTCCTTGTACTGCCTCAGAATCCCCAGCCATTTGAGGAGGACCTTGCATAGGGGCGGATTCGGGTTCGGTGCTTGGTGCCGAGCCTGGATTCCCCCCCCCCCATGGAAGGCCCTACCGTCTGAGGCTGGTTTTCCTCAAGGACCATGTCTATCACAGGAGGGGCCTCCAGTTGGCCATCCCCTCCCAGGACATCGCAGGTCCCCTTGGCAGCGTCATGAGTCTTTTGTGGGGAGGCACAGGCCTTGTCCCCGGGCAAGGTTTAAGATTCTTGCCAGCAGGTCTTTTGAGGGAAGCGACCAAAGGGGCCTGGCTTCCCTCTCCCCCCTAAGGGGGTTTGCCTTACCGAGCCGCTTACACGAGGGGCAGTCAGCAATGGGCTGCCTGCTGGCTTTCTTGGCAGTTCCCTTAGAAAGAAAAGGAGGGACTGCCGCTGGAAATAGGGAGGTGCCCGAAAGCACCTCCAGAGAAGGGGGTGAGGGGGAGTCCCCTACACCCGTAGGCATAGAAGAGGAGTAAGCCTCCTCTCCGGTTAAAGAAGTATGGAGGGTCCCCTGCGCAAGCACAAGGGGAGGAAACCTCCATTTTTTCGGTGGAGCTGCCGACGGGCGGCTCCGTTGATGTTCTTGGGGAGTTGTGGGTTGGGGTTTTTTTTTATATTCATCATTGGGCATGGTGACCCTCTTTTTTACACGGGACGCAATAACTCACCACCTCTCACAGTTGCCCGCACTGCAAGAGGTGCTTGCAGGCCCGGCGCCACCATTTGGGACCACCCCTCCCGCCTGGTGACCTGGCAGTCCATCGGCATGGCGGCTCCACCTTAGACACGGCGAAAAATTGATAGAATGTGAAGAGGAGAGGAAAAGGGATGTGAGGAAGGTAAGGGTGGGGATGAAGCGAGTTGTTAAAAAAAACCCATCCCGAACCGGAGCTCAGGGGTTAGGGAACATTGTCCCCTCCCCCCTCAGCCCCGATCCGGGGTGGTTGGCTTGAGAAGAAGGTCTGCATCTACCCTGTGAAATTAGAGGCTGACCAGAGAAAGTTGTGGGAGGTTGTATGAAAAGAGAGGAAACAAGTGTTTTGAAGGAAGGAAGAGAGGCTAAGCTGGGGCCAGATGGGGTACTGAGTCCCGTCAGCACGGCGGCCAGGATGGCAAATCGCCGCGCCCTTTACGAGGTGTAGTAGTCAAATTCAGGTCGTTCAAACTTAAGTTTGAGGCTACTGAAGATGTGGAGCATTGAGGGTCTGCTACACCTCTGGATGCTAGGTTTAACACTAGATAGACCCCACCGCCCCTTTGCATGTATATTAGCCTCTTCCGCAACGGCAAAGAACACACATGGCGATGTGGGATATATTCTTGCCAGTGAAAATGGAATATTCTGAAAATGAATGTTTTTGGGGGGGTTTGTTTTTTACCTCATTCCTGTGACAATATTTGATGGTTTAAATAAAGTAATCAAATCAATCCAAAATGATGCGAGGGTCAAGCTTGTAATGGATGTAAACCACTCTTTCCATTCCTCAAAAGACTTTTCTTTTTTGGTTCTCTTATCTCTCTCACTTTTACTTTCCCCATCAAAGGTATGAATTTTCCTGAAATGTGAGTAAAGATCAGGTTAGTAATACTATTCAGTCGAACAAGCCATACTTCACAAAAATTGTGACATTCTCCAGCTTTAACATCTTTACCTTAAAAGTTTAACAGCAATTTTCAACCCAAACTTGGGTTCCAAACTGACTGAGGTCACTTGGATCCAGTAGTGGCCAGGACAGGGGGGATCTTCAAGCAGGACCCATAAGCAGTAACTCGAACAAATAGAAGATGGTACTGAAAATAAGGTCATGAACTATTATATCTTCTACATCTACCTTTTAAAATTTTTTTAGCAGCCCATCTGGCGACTGTCTACTTTGGCGTAAGTCATCGTACTAAACACGCCTACTACTATGCTATATTAAAAAAATAATATGTGAATAACAACTAATAAAAAAAGAACAAAGGCTAAAAAAACTCCTCCAAAGCAAACAGACAACAAGCGGGCTCCAGCATCAGGGGGTAGGCCCACCTTTCCCCAGGGCAGGAACATGTGACCTACAAGAGTCAAATAATGTGGAAGTCCTTCAAAAAGTTGTATAGTCCACAAGTCTGTATGCATGAATCCATCCCCGAGTACAAGGGACAAGCAGTAGCAACCCCGCTCGTGCCGGTACAGGGACAGGTAACCTGTGCGAAGATCACCCAGACTGGGACATTCAACAAGAATTGTCAAACAGTCTGAGGGAGAATGCAGTGGTCATAATAAGGCGCAGGAGAGCACTCAATCAAATGGCAGTGCGTCCCTTAAGTGTGACTGATTCAGATATGACAGAAAGTGACTTGAAACCGTCGCAGCATTGGGGGATAGGCGCATGGCGCAATGGCACATAACTTTAAGAGGTTCCCTTCAACTGTCTCCCATCTTCTTTGCTAAACTGCCTATTTGTGCGAGGGAGAGCGAAACAATGCAATCAATGCAGACTCTCTAGCACCTTCAACGGTGTGCTCATTCCACGCAATTCCTACATGTCCAGGAACCCTGCTAGATTTGGTATCTAGGGCATGCCAAAAGAGATTGAAAGGTCATCCACATAGAGCGTAGCAAGAACATCTTCCAGCAGCACTGACATGATGCCATTGATGCTCAGGGCAAAGATTGCAACACTGAGGACACTTTCCTGCAGGACACCTCATCCTGCTCTATATCACGAAAAGGGCTCCACCCACCTGTATGCAGATTTGATGATCAGATAAAAAGTTATATATAAAGATTGGGAGGCATCCACTCGCCATCATATAATATCACCATGCGCTATCATAGGCCTTGCAAATAGAAGTTTCCAGTCAGAGCAGAGCATCCAACATGGAGGGGAACTTGCTGAGTCCACAATCTGCAGAAGCAGGGTGGCCTTGGCTGTCTAGAAAAAAGGCTAACATTTACCAATTTCTCCATCAACCTGCACATGCATGGTGTTAAGAGAGATTGTGTGGAAACCAGCCATGGTAGAGTGATCTCTCTCTGGCTAGCAACTAGCCAGGAGCCTGGGAGAATACTCTCTACCAAGATCCTGTTCAACAAATCTAACAGAAAGGCCTCGTCTCGCTCACTCAGGTGTCAAGCATTGCGTAGACATCATCCGGAACAGGGGTGGTCTCCACGCACAAAGTGAGGGGAATACAACTCACTATGAGTTTGTTCATATTAGGAATATCTTTCTAATAATTAATAATTTTTTTTTAAATGACATATTACTTACTTAATGCAATGTTTCCACCCACCTGATAAATCCATTGTTTCACATTCTTCTTCACATTCTTCATCACTGATTGAAAATAAGTGTCACTATAACTATATCATTGTCACTGCATGGGTTTGAAGTCATTATCTTCGTAATTATCACTATCGCTTGAAGACATCAAGATATACAAAAAAAATGAAAAGTTTATGCTATATATTATGCAATCAATCACGAGTAAGAACATGCTTTCGGCTTGCATGTATAAACAAACCCCGCCCACAAAGTGTTTTTATTGGTGAGTTGAGAATGACGTCATTATAAGACAGACACTTCGAGTAATGCTCAGGAATGTTCATAGCATACTCCGGCAAAATTACAGAACAGAAAAACAACCATTTATTTCATGACAATAGCCCTTTCATCATCAGAGACACGCGCAACAGTAGGCGTGATGAAAGCTGTTTCATCATCATAGGGAAGGGGTTAAATCAACTTTTAAAAAGATATTTTTAAATTGTCGATTAAAACAAGAAATACCAAGGACCCCCAGTGAAGGGGTATGCATATAAAGGAAATTTGGATAAATATAATATTGCAAGGTTTCCATGCAGGATGGAAGTTTCCTCACCTCCTTGTAAAGTTTTCTAAGAGTTGCAAATTGCTATGCCTTAGGACACCTGAAGTTTATTATATATATTATAGCCATAGATTTAAATTATATTAATAAATTTAAAGCTTTTTTATAAAGCAGTTTCATTATTATATTTTTCTTAGGAAGAGTTCTGTGTGCTTATAACTTATTTTTTTTTAGGTTTGAATCTTGGGTCTATTTTTTTTGTCTAGAGATCAAAAAATCTCTGTAGCATTCCTGCAATTATAAATATTCCCTTGTGTAGTAATTAGTTCTTAAATAAATTTATTCTTGTAAACCTGTTATTTTAGTAACCCAATTGCTCAAATTCTTAAATTTCTACCTCATTGTTTTTTGTTTTTTTTTATATATGTCTGCCCTTTGCTCCCTGATTTCTCCAGTTCTGCCATCTCTTTTCCTTTCTAAATACTCCTTCCCAGAGTTGTCTTACGGCGGGATTTACACCCCAGCCAAGAAAGTTCTTGAACAACTCCCCTATCCTTTTATGTTCCGCTGACCAAATCTGAGGGAGAGGAGGGGGGGCAACGAGAGAAGCATTTGACATGCAAAATGTCCAGACATTCTAGGAATAGTAGTTAGGCCCACAGCAATTGAAGTTGATCAAGAGCAGAACAGCCTCATCCACCGACCTAAATTTATAGACAGTCTTTTCCTGAAATGTAGACCACCGCGCCCATGCCAAGCAGCACCAGGATGGATTCTCAAGTGGTAGCAGCCCAGAAAATGATAATTGAATGGGAAAGTGATCAATACCATGGAGGTCATAGACTAATCCCATCTAAAATCAGACTGTGCATCCAGAGAACACAAAAATAGATCAAGAAAGGAAAATGAGGCGGTTCTAGGGCAGTGATGCATAAATTCATCCACTGCACATTTGGGACACCTATCTCTAGCTCATCAAGGACCTAACCCCTGGGAATGATCGGGTGTATCCGCCATCCAATGGGGAGGGGGGGAGCGTTGGATCAATCCTAAGGGGTCAGACATTCAGCATGCTCTTCTCCAAAAATATAGATAAGGAAAACTGGGAAGAGACAAACCTCTGCAGGTCCAACCTATTGGTACAGAGTCTGCAGCAATTCCATTGAAGGAATATGCCACCCAGGCCTAGCTCAAAGGAGATATGGGGGACCTTTTCAAAGAGAAGGCACTCACAGAAATGGCTGTATGGTTCCCAAAGACAGAACGATGGGCGCCTTTGCCCAATGTGCTATCACCTTGAAAAACTTATCGGGGGGGGGGGGGGAGGTTGGGCTTGCCATGCAAGTATTTTCCTCCCTCTCCTTCAAAACCTTAGGCAGGGTCCCTCATTTAAGAGGACCTAAGTCTTCAAGTCACCTCGCCTAGAATTGGATGTGGGCATAGGAGCCAAAGGTGCTTTGATGCTCTGCTCTTTTCTGGGAGCACCTTAAAGAACTCCAGAAAACAGCCTCACAACTAGCTTCAGGGATGTTGCCGCGTGTGAGTCTAACGAATCTGTGAAGGCGTGCAGTCATTTCGCCTTAAGGGAAACAGTGACGCTGAAGGAGGGGGACGAGCACAGGTTTTAGACAAAGCTGGGTGTGAATCCTTTGTGCTGCAGCTCTAACAAAGGAACACCCAGGGTGGGTATAACCTACAGAAGGGCTCTGAATGGATATGGAAATGACCGTGCTCATAGGCATGGGAAAGAGGGTGTATTTTTAACAATAAGGCATGATATCATTGGCAATGACAGGCGTGCCAGGACCAAGTCCTTAGCCTGAATAACCAGGATTTTCCTTATCCACAAGATACACACTACATTGCTTTGAAAAAGCGAGTGCGGCTCTCTGCAATTGACACACTTGGCCACACATATTTTGGACTTATCGTGTGAAGCCTTGGAGAAACTTACATAGACTTCAGGTAACCCCCAACTTTGCATGGCTGCAGGAATGATTTGTATGGCAAAGCAGTGGCAGTAGTAGCACCTCCATGGCAGTGGCATGAATGCCTTCATGCGGTAGTGATAGCAACTGGCATGCACTAACTCGGGAAGCTTATCACAGTTGAATGTATGAATGTAGG
This sequence comes from Ceratothoa steindachneri, assembly GCA_963969495.1. Classification (NCBI taxonomy): domain Eukaryota; kingdom Metazoa; phylum Arthropoda; class Malacostraca; order Isopoda; family Cymothoidae; genus Ceratothoa; species Ceratothoa steindachneri. The sequence continues at coordinate 181,333,350 of OZ018318.1, read as the reverse complement.
GGTGGGTCTCAAAGTCCCTCCCTGTTTTCTCATTCATTCGACTTTGACCGCTCTTCGGTCAACCAGCTCTAAGGTCATGTCATCTATGGAGTATTCCAAGAAGAAATTCCATGCCCAGTTTTATATATCATTTTACCTCACTATGCAGAGTGGCTGCATATCATGCCATTTGGTCTGAGAGGTCTATCCCTGCATTACCTTTGTTATATGCTACTATAGCTTCTGGCTTTGATTTTGGTTGTCTCCGGGTTGAAGGACTTACTGATGATTGGCCTGCTCTCAATGTACTCGCTGAATAGGGGCTTGCTCTTGAAGTGCTTGCAGTGAAAGGAACTAATTTTAAAGGGTTTGCTGCAGAGGAGCCTGCTCTTGAAGGGCTTACTATGGAAGAATCTGTAGTGGAGGGATGTGCTATTGATTGGCTTCCATTTTCTTGATCTTCTGTTTGCATTATTCTGCTTCCTCTTCTCCATATTTCAATCAGATTGGGCCTGTGCTTCGCCAATAAAACTCTAACATCTCACATCTTTCCATATTACAATGACAAGCACATGATTATCCTCTCCTAATGTAGCAGGCATCAAACCTACACTCTAACCCCAATCGTTCCAACCCGCTTCCTACACTAAGTCGGACATGAGAAATTGAGGGAGAAATGAATAAATAGTGCCGAAAATAAATGCTGCAAAGCCCAAATGGACTAGCCTGCAGACAAATTCAAGGATGGGTAATGTGCATGAAAATTCAATAAAAATATATACATCTAGAAAATATTCAAAAATATAGCTATGAAATTAAAATCAATAAAATGGAAGTACAGGAATTTAAAACCATCAAAAGGTATAAAAGGATATCAAAAATAAACTATTTAAAAATCGACAAACTATAAAAACAGACTATAGATGGATTAACAATAGACGCAAGAACATACAATATAAAATCATGAAACAATATATTAAATTTTGGCTAAAAGATTAAATTCTTCTAAAAATTCTATTCACATTAAAAGAGAAACGAGTCTCAGGCAAACTGCTAAGGGGGTAATCTGCCCAGTAATGAAAGGAAAGCCCCTCCCCTCCTCCCAAGATTTCTCAAAAAATTAAAAAAATAAAAAATTTAAGAGCTCATCTGGCAACTGCCTACTTGGGCATTAGTTGCCGTATTAAAAACTGTCTAGTCTAGGATACTTTAAAATAAGATGAAAAAAACAAACAAAAAATCCCCAACACTAAAAATAAAAAAAAGGAAAATGTCAACGAGCAGGAAGCAAGCTTGGGCATCGGTGTATGTGGGGGGGTCCGCCTCCCATCTTCTTTGATAAGCAGTCAGAAGAGCTGCCCGTATTCATGCCATGTAGTCGCTTTGTGAGTCACTATAAATCACAATCCTGTCTCCGAACCGGGCATATCGCGTAATCTCCCGTACCGAGTGGTGTATTGCCACCAGCTCGGCCGTGAAGACAGACGCAGCGCCTGGCAGAGCCCCACTGACTTCAAACACATGGGATACAGCGTGGAAGCCGACCCCCTCTTCGGACTTGGAGCCATCCGTATACAATGGCACGGTTCCAGCGTGACACGAGGTGTGCTCCAAAAAGGTCAAATGCAATACTCCCGGCGCTGTACAAGCTTTGGGAGCAGAGGTGTGGCGACAAATAGCCAAATGTGGTACCCTCCAGGGTGGCATTCTGGGCAGAACCAGGGGCACCACCGGCCTATCTAGCTCTCGAACGAGTTTCCTAGCCATAAACCCAAAGGGCTTAGGGTATGACTTGCGTCTCTCAGCGGCATAGGCACCGTCAAGATCAGCTGATAATTTCTCAAAAAGGGGGACACTCGGCAAAGATGTGAAGGATGGACAGCTGCACCCCCACATAGGATGCACAAAGGTGGGAACTGCCCATTCATCAAGTGCCCATGAGTGAGGCAGCAATGGCCTATCCTGCCAGCACAAAATACTCTCCAGTCTACGTGGTCTCATGGTACGTGGCCATGAGAGAAATGAAGGTTTTATTGAATGGAGCTTGGTGGGAGGAAGCTCATCCCACATCTTCTGCCAGAAGGGTGTGAACCCTTTGGGCTGCCAGCTTTACCAGGGAAACACCTGGGTTGAGTAGAACCCGCAGGGCTCCAAATGGGCGTGGAAACAACCAATGCTCATTGGCCTGGATAGGCCAGGAGCAGAGGGTGTCTTTCTAACCATTTTGTTGTAAAATGTCCCAGCAGAGCCAGGTGCACCAGGACCCAGTCCTTAGCCAAGATTTATTCTCAAGGAGATATGCACCACATTCGTTTCAAAGAAGCGGGGTGCAGCTCTCCACAATTGACACACTTGGCCACAACTGATTTGGACTTATCGCAGGTGGCCTTAAAGCAATTTACACAGACTTCGGGTGACCCCAACTTTGCATGTCTACATGAACGATTCATATGGCTGAAGCGGTGACAGTAATAGCACCGCCATGGGAGTGGCACAAATGCATTTACGCGGTAGCTGTACCAAATGGCACGCACCAACTCAGGGAGCTTGTCACAGTCGAATGCGAGAAAGAGTGTAACGGGTGGGTCAAATCATCATGCCCCTTACGGACTATTTGAATAAGATTGGTGTACTTTCTAATATGACAAATGCAAGTTTGTCATCGTAATGCGCCATGGCAAACTTATGACTGATGCACATTTGTCATAGTAGGGAAGGGGTTAAGTTGAATAATTTGGGAATGTGGGACGTTGTTCTTGTTGGGTTGAGCCTGAGTTTAGTTTTTATTACAGCAGCGTATGTGGGGCCATGGGTGGAACTTTCTTCTGCTTTTCTTTTCTTAGTCGTGTTCGGTATGCAGTCAATGCAATGCATTTGAGGTAGATTGTCTTCCACCTTGTAGCTGGAAAAAGATGTTAAGGGTTTGAATGAGGTATTTTTCCTTTTTAATTTGGTCGAGATTTTTTTTTAATAGTCCATCTTGCCATCACCCTAATAAAGTTAGCCTAGGATTCAGTGCTACATAATCGCCAGAAGGCCTGTTGTGATCTTGAATTTAGACTTGTAAACGCACCCATTTTTACGATGATTCATCTATTTGGGGGGTTTTACACTCATGTTAATGATTGATAATTTAATAAAATACATACATACCTTAGGTAAGTCCTTCTTTGTATGTTAATGGAGATTAAAAAGCGAGTAATTTGACCCAGTTTTGAGCAATTTCTTTTGACACCAGACAGAGTTAAAGTAGTGAAAGGGGAAGACAAAGCTCACATGTAGCTTAAACAATCCTGTTGCAACATGTTGCTACTTCTACAAAATCAACACAGATAGTTGTAGTTCCTAGTCTACAAGTTAGTACAGTTTCAGCCAGCAGTGTGTGGCAAGTTAATATTGTTTTTCAATTAGCCTCAAAGAATATCAAGAATTAAAATACTGTATATAACTATACTAAAAAGTGTTATCTAAATATATATCTTAAAATTACGGATTTATAGAAATTACTTAGGGAAATCTATAATCGTGGTTATTAGGCCTATTCACCAAAATACAATGGTTCGGCACTTGAAATACTGCCAAGACCCTACTAAAAAACACAAGAACCGCATAACAATCAATCTTAGAAAAGTGACTGATGGGCTTATTGAAAAATGTGCTGGAAGATTGAAAAGATCATTGTTGTGTGTGAACTGTTGACACTAATAATAAAAAAATAATAATAATAAATAATAATAATAATAATAAAAAGATTGTGGATGGTGCGGGTGGAGTATTTGGGTATAGTGAAGGTCATCTGGAGTGTGCTGCAAGTTTTAAGGGGGGGGGGGGATGAAGAGTGTTGCCTTCCAAAATTCCTGGTTGGGGTAAAGTAGGCCTCTTCTTCCTTGCTTTGCCTTTTTTACCAGAATAATCAATGCATCTTACAAAAAAACAATTTATTTATATATTGTTATCAAGTGAATATTAGTTACAAAAATTGACCAATGGCACACAAGGGAATATTTACAAACAGAATTGTGTTCAAATTTAAAGGAGGTAAAGGAGGCCTCAATTATTTCAATCTTCTAAAATTTGCTCATAACTCTGTATGTTTACTTATATGCTATTTTGTAACTAGTATTCACTTAGCTAATTAAGGTTTTTTTCTTTTTGCAAAACTCATTTGTATCTTTGAAGGTAGCCAAAATATCAAAAAGTTATCTTTGACAGATAAACAATGGAACTTTCTGATCTCCTGATGGCAAAGCATGCTTAAGGAAATTAAGGAAGCTACAACTCAAAAAACCAATAATATCACCACAACTAGACTCCAATAAATGGTCTATATTTATGTATATCTTTCGCTGAATATGGTTTTGACAGCCAGACCATTTTAATAAGAGTTCCACAGCTCTTATACCATGTTCTATTCTATTTGCTAGATATATACTAAAATTCATAATCATATTTTTTTCATTCTCTCATTCCCAATTAATTAATTTATATCTATTCTGCACCTAGTAATTTAATTTTCAAGATGTTTCTATACCCAGACTTCCCATCAGCATTTGTTATCATCACAGCTTCATATAAATATGATAAAAAACAAGAATCAACTTACCTGTTATATTTATCCACCTTTTTCCTTCCATTACTCCTTTAATGGAATGCATAATATTCTTCAGTCTTTGATTTAAATCATCTTCCCATTCATCAACTTTAACTAAATCTCTGTAGTCCCCCAATTTCTCTACATACTCTCTTTCTCCAACCCATGCAGAGAAGATGACATTCTTCAAATGTGCAGATATAAAATCGATCTGAGGTGGGGTAAGTTTTGTTTTGATTTGTACACAATGGTCCCTTTCTTTCAATTTAGTTTTATTCTTATCTTCTTGGCTTGTTGATCTTGAAGTACTTTTATGTTTGTATGAAGGTTTTTTTGAATGATTTCTCTTCATTGTTGACCTTCCTCGACATGAATTTAAATCATTAATAATTTGACTACCATCCATGCCTTTTACATTTTTATGTGTGTTTGTTATTTTAATTAAAGGACTTGATACAACTACAGGTTCTAATTCATTATTTTCATCAGTTTCATCAAGGTCTGATAGAGAAAGCTCAGTATCATTATCAATCATTGAATTCACCCAATTAGCTTCAAAACTAGGTGAGGATTTACTATTCAAATTTTGTTAATTTTATAACATTAATTAATATATGTAGCAAATTTAAAATTAGTATTATCAATGACCACTGTAAAAATAATATAAAGTTATATTTAATTTTTCAATTTACTATAAGCAAAGAATAGGAAATTAAATGTTAACCAAGGATACAAGTAGTTCAGAAAATAAAAATGAATAATCAATAAAATAAAATAAACCAAAAATGAAGAATTAATATTATGCTAGAAATTCTCTTTCATTCAGTGTCATGGTACAATTCTTCCTTGTGGTAGAATACTAAGAATACAATAGCATACAGGGTAGGTGGTGTTGGAGAATACCTTTATTATCTTCAATATGTGAGGTATAGGTAAAAAGGCCTACAAAAGTGCCACTGGTCTAGGATTTTCATGCCTCCTGAATTGCTACCCAGATGTGCAATAGAGGTTATTCTATTAACCCTTTTCTTGCAAAACTATTTGCATGCTAAGAAATTTTGGCCCTGCTCTTTCTAGGAATTGAATCCAAGCATAAAAATCATACAGTACCCTCATTATATATACAAAAAGAAGAATCAATTGAACTTTATGGCCTTCTGGCCTATTATGATTTTTAAGTATTTGTATTTTATATATTAATTAGTTTAGGCTAGATTAGATAAGTATGGTTTAAGACCAAAATAAATCTATCCTACTAAATATACAAAATCATAATAGGTACAAACTTATATATAAAAGTTGAATATTTTTTATCTTAACTCAACTTGATTACTTTATTTTTCTCTCTTCATAGTTTATAGAATTCCCTTTCCTTGCTCAAATACAAATTATTCAACACTTACGATGAAATTATTTTCTCTTTTATTTGTTCAATATCTGTCGTAAATATTTTTTACTCCCGGAAACGAAAGTGGAAATTGTACATAGATATTAATTTTAATTTAGTTTCCTTGTTATATTAAAGTAAGTTGGGAATAGTAGTAATATTGACTTGGGGTAATTAACTTTTAATTGGTGGTCGTCGTTGTGCTTTGCAAAAGTGTATTGTTTCGAGTTGCCACCTAGCACGGCTCCTGGTGTACCGAGAAGCAGTTAGCTTCTCTGCGACTATGACTCAGTGTCAAGACGTAAATACAGACCCTGTTAAATATCTACTAAAGATTCCGCAAGTTATTAAGTTTTGGTTCATACAGCGTGCAAAGACGTATGATAATAATTTAGCTGTTTTGATTAAGTTTCATAAATATTAATGAAAAAAAAGCCATTATCTCGTTCCCAGATCAAGATTAATCACCATTTCACAGGCTAAGTATATATATTTAGCTGTTATTTATTAATAATAGCTACCTATTAGGATCCTTTAGGCATATTATACTTAGACACTGTGAATGGGATATTTAATAACCACCATATATTAGAGCAGGTTGAGATTTATTCTTTTACTAAGTTTATATTACAGCCATTATTTTTCAATTAAAATCTAATTTAATTCTTCTCGCAATTTCTTGTTCAAATTGTTCTCGGTGACCAATTTCAAAATTCTTAAAATTAAACAGGAAAGTCGCGATATGGTCCTTCGAACCGGATCTTAGTTTACTTAGCTCCTGTTAACTTAATGGTAAATAGCTTAAGCTAAACCACATGGGTGAGATTAATACCAATATTCATGGTAAAAGAAAAATTATTTCGATAAATTGCTAGTGATAGTACACCACAAGTTGTGGCGGTGGTGGTTATAAGAAAAAAGTTATATTTTAATTAAATTTTTAATTTCTTAATAGTCAATAAATTAAAATTAGTTCGCCTTCAATAATTCCCACTTTCATTAATTGAATTTAAATTAGCATTGCCATGTCAACAATTCATAAGATTGTGGGTCATAAATCTTTTTGTACAACCTTGAAAACAAGGCTGTGCGATGAAATGCAAAGAGCTAGTTGTTGTAGCGGGCCGAAAATAGATCTCAAAACCCAATCGATAATCGATCCAACCCGCTTCCTACACTGTCCGGACGCGAGAAATCGAGGGAGAATAAAACGGATTGTATATACAGTCCCTTTACTTACAAAAAAATACAATGATAGTTACAGTTTATATTTACAAAATTTTATATTTACTAGGGAAGTGTGCACACTTCAAAATGAGGCTAAATTCCCAAATCAAAATAACGATACCAAACGAGAATCTTATATCGGGCGGATACAACAATTTACATATATTCTACACAAAACAAAAAAAACACAACCACAACCGAACAAAAAGGGGACACGCGCTATGACTTGCTGGAGGTGGGTGGTAGTTGGGTAACTAGAAGGAGGCAGGATTGTCAACGAAGGCAGGTATGGCGGTTCAGGTGGTTAGAGACACGAAAGCCCTCCTCTCAGGGCTGGGTGGAGCACTCTTCTATAGAACCCCTCTTGCTGCCAGTCCACACTTCCACTCTCTGAAGAAGAGATATATCCTCCTTCAGTGACCCATTTATTTATACATGGATGGCGAAACTAATAAGTGGGCATTACCCGAAAATACATCAACTAGCTTACCTCTTTCCAGAATATGACGCTTTGATAAAAGTTAATTTAAACAAAGAACTATCTTATTATAGTGATATTTCAAAATTAGCTATTATCTTTCCAGAATAACGCCTGGAAAGAAAGAAAAACATGGTAATCATTTTATACATGAATTAAACAAAAATAAAACAAACCCATTCCCATTCACACACATTCTTATAGAGGGAGGGAGAGGGTACTGAGAAAAGGGGTGGGAGAATGGCCCTTTTACACACACTCACATTCGCCCCACCACACCCCTCCCTTAAGCCATTCGACCAGCCACTCACTAAACCCTTTCAATCACTCTTCACGGTACCACTTGTGCTCAATCGCACCCTTCTGCACCCATTCACACTCGTCTACTGGTCCCTGGCTACGCGTAGCAATTAGTCGGGGTTGTTCGTCAGTCATCCTGTCAGTCTCATCGTCACTATTTATCATCTCATCAACCATACTCTTAGCCCTCATTACCAGTTCTCCCATCTCACGACAGAATTCTTTCATACTCTTCCGTTCAGAACCCTCACTCTTCATACCCCCATTCATCAGCTCCTCACTCACAGCTCTCATCCAACTCAAGGTACATTCTTGCGAAACAGACAGGTCACTCACATCCCCTGTATTCTCAACAGGCATACCAGAAACCCCTTCGACTGGTTCCCACCAGAGACCTGAAAAATCAGCCACTTCATCATTCACTACATCAAACTCATCCCTACTATTACCATTCGTAAAACCCGAAAAATCAGCCACACTAGGTTCATTCTGCCCAAACACACTATCATTCATACTGTTCCCAAAACCAGAGAAATTTGGCACAGGCAGCTCACTCACTCGTCTACTTATACCAGCCAAATCACTCACCTGTCTATGCAAAAACTCAATCTCCCTTTCAAGATCCCCCATACCAGAAACACTCTACTCAGACTTACTTTCATTCGTACTTGCATTCTTCCTTTCACTGTTCTTTGTACGCTTTCTACTCCTCGAGACTAAGACTAGCTCTTTCCCAGACAGATCCATACTCTCACATTCAATCTCATCAGCATGCACTTTACCTCTCTCTCTACACAGTCCATACACCGGATGGCTCACCAGGTAGTCAGGAGGTTCTCTCCATCTCCTTAACTGACTCTGATGAGCCCGCACTCTCTCAGTCATGCCGTCATTCAAACTCTCCAAAACATACGTTACCCCATTTTCCCAAACTCTCACAACTCTATAAGGTCCATCAAACTTCTCACTCATCTTTGATACATTCAACCTACCCTTCACTTCTTTCACTTTCAATACTTTCGTACCTAATTCAAATGAACGGAACCTTTCATGCGCCTCACGCCATACACTCTGCTCACTTTCACTCAAACGAAACCTATCTTTCACTCGCCTTTCAAAATTCATCACAAACTGACATGGGGACATTCCAGTTGCACTATGCACAGTTGAATTATATGCCCACAACACTCTCCCCAGACACACATCCCAGTCATTCACTGCCGTACTCATCATTCTCAACATCTCACACAAGGTTCTTATAGTCCGTTCAGCCAATCCATTTGAAGACGGTACATACGGAGTTGTTCTCACATGCTCCACACCATTCTCTCTCAACATTTGCTCAAACACTTCCCCTACAAATTCAGGACCATTATCACTCAGACATCTTCTAGGCTTCCATACACACATAGGAAAAAACAACTGCTCAACCACACGCGCAACAGTCACACTCCTTTTATCTCTCACAGGCGCTGCATACACAAACTTACTTTTATGGTCAACCATCACAACCATACCAACATTCCCAGCACTCGTACGCGGCAAAGACACACAATCAATCACTACCAATTCAAACGGTTCTTTCGCATCAACTTTCAACATCGGTGGTTTCACTTGCACACCTTGCACCTTTCGCTTCTGACACCTTTCACACGTAGTTGCAACATCATTCACAACAGTTCTCAGAAATGGGTGGAACACATGCTCCTTCATACACTCCCACAGCTTAAATTTACCCATATGCCCATAATTATCATGCACAACCTTCACCAGACCAATCATACCAACTAAGGACATCACAGGTACATACATATCATCACCACCCTTCACATGCCTCACAAAATATACAACATCCATACAAACAACAAAATCCTTAGCATACCTTTTAAAATCACTTAAACACTCTGGCCATTCATTCAAATCAACACGCATCATTACACACCTCTTCAACTCACTAACAAAAGGACACATCTCTTGCATCTCTAGAATATCATCATCACTTAAAATCTCATTCTCATCATCCATGACCAACTCAATTATACCGCAAAACTTGACAACATTCTTCGCACACTCATTCAACTTCATCACCTCACATTCACCTTTCATAAGACGATCCTTATCAGCATCCAAAGACAAACCATTCAATCTCATAAAGTCTACACCAAGCAAGAAACAACAAGGCATTTGCTCACCTTTTAGAATCACAAAGTCATGCTTCACATTCACACCATTACCCAAACTCACTTTCAGACTAACCTGTTCCCATGCCACTATCAAGCCATTCCCTAATCCACTTATCCGTTGTAGCGGGCCGAAAATAGATCTCTAATCCCAATCGATAATCGATCCAACCCGCTTCCTACACTGTCCGGACGTGAGAAATCGAGGGAGAATAAAATGGATTGTATATACAGTCCCTTTACTTACAAAAAAAATACAATGATAGCTACAGTTTATATTTACAAAAATTTTATATTTTACTAGGGAAGTGTGCACACTTCAAAATGAGGCTAAATTCCCAAATAAAAATAATGATACCAAACGAGAATCTTATAACGGGCGGATACAACAATTTACGTAAATTCTAGACAAAACAAAAAAACACAACCACAACCGAACGAAAAGGGGACACGCGCTATGTCTTGCTGGAGGTGGGTGGTAGTTGGTTAACTAGAAGGAGGCAGTATTGTCAACGAAGGCAGGTATGGCGGTTCAGGTGGATAGAGACACGAAAGCCCTCCTCTCAGGGCTGGGTGGAGCACTCTTCTACAGAACCCCTCTTGCTTCCAGTCCACACTTCCACTCTCTCTGAAGAAGAGATATATCCTCCTTCAGTGACCCATTTATTTTTACATGGATGGCGAAACTAATAAGTGGGCATTACCCGAAAATACATTGACTAGCTTACCTCTTTCCAGAATAATGCTTCGTTAAATTTTCTTAATACAAAATAATATCTTATTATTAGCTATTATCTTTCCAGAATAACGCCTGGAAAGAAAGAAAAACATGGTAATCATTTTATACATGAATTAAACAAAAATAAAACAAACCCATTCACACACATTCTTACAGAGGGAGGGAGAGGGTACTGAGAAAAGGGGTGGGAGAATGGCCCTTTTACACACACTCACATTCGCCCCACCACACCCCTCCTTCCTTAAGCCATTCGACCAGCCACTCACTAAACCCTTTCAATCACTCTTCACGGTACCACTTGTGCTCAATCGCACCCTTCTGCACCCATTCACACTCGTCTACTGGTCCCTGGCTATGCGTAGCAATTAGTCGGGGTTGTTCGTCAGTCGTCCTGTCAGTCTCATCGTTACTATTTATCATCTCATCAACCATACTCTTAGCCCTCATTACCAGTTCTCCCATCTCACGACAGAATTCTTTCATACTCTTCCATTCAGAACCCTCACTCTTCATACCCCCATTCATCAGCTCCTCACTCACAGCTCTCATCCAACTCAAGGTACATTCTTGCGAAACAGACAGGTCACTCACATCCCCTGTATTCTCAACAGGCATACCAGAAACCCCTTCGACTGGTTCCCACTAGAAACCTGAAAAATCAGCCACTTCATCATTCACTACATCAAACTCATCCCTACTATTACCATTCGTGAAACACGAAAAATCAGCCACACTAGGTTCATTCTGCCCAAACACACTATCATTCATACTGTTCCCAAAACCAGAAAAATTTGGCACAGGCAGCTCACTCACTCGTCTACTTATACCAGCCAAATCACTCACCTGTCTATGCAAAAACTCAATCTCCCTTTCAAGATCCCCCATACCAGAAACACTCTGCTCAGACTTACTTTCATTCGTACTTGCATTCTTCCTTTCACTCTTCTTTGTACGCTTTCTACTCCTCGAGACTAAGACTAGCTCTTTCCCAGACAGATCCATACTCTCACATTCAATCTCATCAGCATGCACTTTACCTCTCTATCTACACAGTCCATACACCGGATGGCTCACCAGGTAGTCAGGAGGTTCTCTCCATCTCCTTAACTGACTCTGATGAGCCCGCACTCTCTCAGTCATGCCGTCATTCAAACTCTCCAAAACATACGTTACCCCATTTTCCCAAACTCTCACAACTCTATAAGGTCCATCAAACTTCTCACTCATCTTTGATACATTCAACCTACCCTTCACTTCTTTCACTTTCAATACTTTCGTACCTAATTCAAATGAACGGAACCTTTCATGCGCCTCACGCCATACACTCTGCTCACTTTCACTCAAACGAAACCTATCTTTCACTCGCCTTTCAAAATTCATCACAAACTGACATGGGGACATTCCAGTTGCACTATGCACAGTTGAATTATATGCCCACAACACTCTCCCCAGACACACATCCCAGTCATTCACTGCCGTACTCATCATTCTCAACATCTCACACAAGGTTCTTATAGTCCGTTCAGCCAATCCATTTGAAGACGGTACATACGGAGTTGTTCTCACATGCTCCACACCATTCTCTCTCAACATTTGCTCAAACACTTCCCCTACAAATTCAGGACCATTATCACTCAGACATCTTCTAGGCTTCCATACACACATAGGAAAAAACAACTGCTCAACCACACGCGCAACAGTCACACTCCTTTTATCTCTCACAGGCGCTGCATACACAAACTTACTTTTATGGTCAACCATCACAACCATACCAACATTCCCAGCACTCGTACGCGGCAAAGACACACAATCAATCACTACCAATTCAAACGGTTCTTTCGCATCAACTTTCAACATCGGTGGTTTCACTTGCACACCTTGCACCTTTCGCTTCTGACACCTTTCACACGTAGTTGCAACATCATTCACAACAGTTCTCAGAAATGGGTGGAACACATGCTCCTTCATACACTCCCACAGCTTAAATTTACCCATATGCCCATAATTATCATGCACAACCTTCACCAGACCAATCATACCAACTAAGGACATCACAGGTACATACATATCATCACCACCCTTCACATGCCTCACAAAATATACAACATCCATACAAACAACAAAATCCTTAGCATACCTTTTAAAATCACTTAAACACTCTGGCCATTCATTCAAATCAACACGCATCATTACACACCTCTTCAACTCACTAACAAAAGGACACATCTCTTGCATCTCTAGAATATCATCATCACTTAAAATCTCATTCTCATCATCCATGACCAACTCAATTATACCGCAAAACTTGACAACATTCTTCGCACACTCATTCAACTTCATCACCTCACATTCACCTTTCATAAGACGATCCTTATCAGCATCCAAAGACAAACCATTCAATCTCATAAAGTCTACACCAAGCAAGAAACAACAAGGCATTTGCTCACCTTTTAGAATCACAAAGTCATGCTTCACATTCACACCATTACCCAAACTCACTTTCAGACTAACCTGTTCCCATGCCACTATCAAGCCATTCCCTAATCCACTTATCCGTTGTAGCGGGCCGAAAATAGATCTCTAATCCCAATCGATAATCGATCCAACCCGCTTCCTACACTGTCCGGACGTGAGAAATCGAGGGAGAATAAAATGGATTGTATATACAGTCCCTTTACTTACAAAAAAAATACAATGATAGCTACAGTTTATATTTACAAAAATTTTATATTTTACTAGGGAAGTGTGCACACTTCAAAATGAGGCTAAATTCCCAAATAAAAATAATGATACCAAACGAGAATCTTATAACGGGCGGATACAACAATTTACGTAAATTCTAGACAAAACAAAAAAACACAACCACAACCGAACGAAAAGGGGACACGCGCTATGTCTTGCTGGAGGTGGGTGGTAGTTGGTTAACTAGAAGGAGGCAGTATTGTCAACGAAGGCAGGTATGGCGGTTCAGGTGGATAGAGACACGAAAGCCCTCCTCTCAGGGCTGGGTGGAGCACTCTTCTACAGAACCCCTCTTGCTTCCAGTCCACACTTCCACTCTCTCTGAAGAAGAGATATATCCTCCTTCAGTGACCCATTTATTTTTACATGGATGGCGAAACTAATAAGTGGGCATTACCCGAAAATACATTGACTAGCTTACCTCTTTCCAGAATAATGCTTCGTTAAATTTTCTTAATACAAAATAATATCTTATTATTAGCTATTATCTTTCCAGAATAACGCCTGGAAAGAAAGAAAAACATGGTAATCATTTTATACATGAATTAAACAAAAATAAAACAAACCCATTCACACACATTCTTACAGAGGGAGGGAGAGGGTACTGAGAAAAGGGGTGGGAGAATGGCCCTTTTACACACACTCACATTCGCCCCACCACACCCCTCCTTCCTTAAGCCATTCGACCAGCCACTCACTAAACCCTTTCAATCACTCTTCACGGTACCACTTGTGCTCAATCGCACCCTTCTGCACCCATTCACACTCGTCTACTGGTCCCTGGCTATGCGTAGCAATTAGTCGGGGTTGTTCGTCAGTCGTCCTGTCAGTCTCATCGTTACTATTTATCATCTCATCAACCATACTCTTAGCCCTCATTACCAGTTCTCCCATCTCACGACAGAATTCTTTCATACTCTTCCATTCAGAACCCTCACTCTTCATACCCCCATTCATCAGCTCCTCACTCACAGCTCTCATCCAACTCAAGGTACATTCTTGCGAAACAGACAGGTCACTCACATCCCCTGTATTCTCAACAGGCATACCAGAAACCCCTTCGACTGGTTCCCACCAGAAACCTGAAAAATCAGCCACTTCATCATTCACTACATCAAACTCATCCCTACTATTACCATTCGTGAAACACGAAAAATCAGCCACACTAGGTTCATTCTGCCCAAACACACTATCATTCATACTGTTCCCAAAACCAGAAAAATTTGGCACAGGCAGCTCACTCACTCGTCTACTTATACCAGCCAAATCACTCACCTGTCTATGCAAAAACTCAATCTCCCTTTCAAGATCCCCCATACCAGAAACACTCTGCTCAGACTTACTTTCATTCGTACTTGCATTCTTCCTTTCACTCTTCTTTGTACGCTTTCTACTCCTCGAGACTAAGACTAGCTCTTTCCCAGACAGATCCATACTCTCACATTCAATCTCATCAGCATGCACTTTACCTCTCTCTCTACACAGTCCATACACCGGATGGCTCACCAGGTAGTCAGGAGGTTCTCTCCATCTCCTTAACTGACTCTGATGAGCCCGCACTCTCTCAGTCATGCCGTCATTCAAACTCTCCAAAACATACGTTACCCCATTTTCCCAAACTCTCACAACTCTATAAGGTCCATCAAACTTCTCACTCATCTTTGATACATTCAACCTACCCTTCACTTCTTTCACTTTCAATACTTTCGTACCTAATTCAAATGAACGGAACCTTTCATGCGCCTCACGCCATACACTCTGCTCACTTTCACTCAAACGAAACCTATCTTTCACTCGCCTTTCAAAATTCATCACAAACTGACATGGGGACATTCCAGTTGCACTATGCACAGTTGAATTATATGCCCACAACACTCTCCCCAGACACACATCCCAGTCATTCACTGCCGTACTCATCATTCTCAACATCTCACACTAGGTTCTTATAGTCCGTTCAGCCAATCCATTTGAAGACGGTACATACGGAGTTGTTCTCACATGCTCCACACCATTCTCTCTCAACATTTGCTCAAACACTTCCCCTACAAATTCAGGCCCATTATCACTCAGACATCTTCTAGGCTTCCATACACACATAGGAAAAAACAACTGCTCAACCACACGCGCAACAGTCACACTCCTTTTATCTCTCACAGGCGCTGCATACACAAACTTACTTTTATGGTCAACCATCACAACCATACCAACATTCCCAGCACTCGTACGCGGCAAAGACACACAATCAATCACTACCAATTCAAACGGTTCTTTCGCATCAACTTTCAATATCGGTGGTTTCACTTGCACACCTTGCACCTTTCGCTTCTGACACCTTTCACACGTAGTTGCAACATCATTCACAACAGTTCTCAGAAACGGGTGGAACACATGCTCCTTCATACACTCCCACAGCTTAAATTTACCCATATGCCCATAATTATCATGCACAACCTTCACCAGACCAATCATACCAACTAAGGACATCACAGGTACATACATATCATCACCACCCTTCACATGCCTCACAAAATATACAACATCCATACAAACAACAAAATCCTTAGCATACCTTTTAAAATCACTTAAACACTCTGGCCATTCATTCAAATCAACACGCATCATTACACACCTCTTCAACTCACTAACAAAAGGACACATCTCTTGCATCTCTAGAATATCATCATCACTTAAAATCTCATTCTCATCATCCATGACCAACTCAATCATACCGCAAAACTTGACAACATTCTTTGCACACTCATTCAACTTCATCACCTCACATTCACCTTTCATAAGATGATCCTTATCAGCATCCAAAGACAAATCATTTAATCTCATAAAGTCTACACCAAGCAAGAAACAACAAGGCATTTGCTCACCTTTTAGAATCACAAAGTCATGCTTCACATTCACACCATTACCCAAACTCACTTTCAGACTAACCTGTTCCCATGCCACTATCAAGCCATTCCCTAATCCACTTATCCGTTGTAGCGGGCCGAAAATAGATCTCTAATCCCAATCGATAATCGATCCAACCCGCTTCCTACACTGTCCGGACGTGAGAAATCGAGGGAGAATAAAATGGATTGTATATACAGTCCCTTTACTTACAAAAAAAATACAATGATAGCTACAGTTTATATTTACAAAAATTTTATATTTTACTAGGGAAGTGTGCACACTTCAAAATGAGGCTAAATTCCCAAATAAAAATAATGATACCAAACGAGAATCTTATAACGGGCGGATACAACAATTTACGTAAATTCTAGACAAAACAAAAAAACACAACCTCAACCGAACGAAAAGGGGACACGCGCTATGTCTTGCTGGAGGTGGGTGGTAGTTGGTTAACTAGAAGGAGGCAGTATTGTCAACGAAGGCAGGTATGGCGGTTCAGGTGGATAGAGACACGAAAGCCCTCCTCTCAGGGCTGGGTGGAGCACTCTTCTACAGAACCCCTCTTGCTTCCAGTCCACACTTCCACTCTCTCTGAAGAAGAGATATATCCTCCTTCAGTGACCCATTTATTTTTACATGGATGGCGAAACTAATAAGTGGGCATTACCCGAAAATACATTGACTAGCTTACCTCTTTCCAGAATAATGCTTCGTTAAATTATCTTAATACAAAATAATATCTTATTATTAGCTATTATCTTTCCAGAATAACGCCTGGAAAGAAAGAAAAACATGGTAATCATTTTATACATGAATTAAACAAAAATAAAACAAACCCATTCCCATTCACACACATTCTTACATAAAGTCTACACCAAGCAAGAAACAACAAGGCATTTGCTCACCTTTCAGAATCACAAAGTCATGCTTCACATTCACACCATTACCCAAACTCACTTTCAGACTAACCTGTTCCCATGCCACTATCAAGCCATTCCCTAATCCACTTATCCGTAACTTCACAGGTTTATGCTCGCAACATTTAAACTCATCATACTTACTCAGAATCTTCTCATTCACTAAAGACACCTGCGCTCCAGTATCAATCAAACCACAGAACAACCTTTCATCAACTTTCACTCTCGCTTCCATCATATCAGGTCCACCATGTTCGCAATACACCGAAGGAACAAGCACTCCAACATCAGCACTGATATCCACACTGTCATTAACTCCCATATCATCACTCAACACACACTCATCTTCGTCCAGACAATCATTCTTCTCTCTTATATATGAACACTTTTCAATTACCCAATTGTAGTGCACACCGCTCAAACATTGCAGATGTACCACATTAGGATTCAAACCCTTCATCTTCTCATCCTTGTACACAATCGGCCTCTCACCACCAAAGTGCACATAAACAATCACTCCATACAAACGACTCACTACAATCAACACTTCCTGAAATGGCGGGACCCCTTGCATACACATCGCTCTCAATTCTTTCATGAAGTTCCGCACCTTTGCCATACCAATGCTTTCAGGCTTCCTACACACTTCATTCATTACCTCCTTCCTTAAATCATCTACACTATCGGGCACTCTCACATCTACTCCATCACTCTTCAAATCTTGCAAACCATTCCATACACTCTCAAACAAGGAATCACCACCACCCTTACTCTCTTTTCCATTCATAATCCCTTTCGGCAAATACTCAGGATCACTCACTCCACACACATTTTCATCATTCGTACCAGGATACCTTGACATCAAATCAGCCACTCCATTCCGTTCACCAGGCACATACTCAATCACATAGTCAAAGTCACTCAAATCTTCCAAAGTCCTTGCAATCCTACTATCAGCCCACTTCATACGCTGCAGATACACAAGAGGTTGATGATCAGTTTTTATCACAAACCTCACACCATACAAAAATGGACGCAACACTTTCAAACAATATCTTATCGCAGCCAGCTCTCGTTCCACAGTCGAATACTTTCATTCTGCAACATTCATAGCCTTGGATACATACCCAATTATTCGCCTGACATTCTCTCCATTCAAACGCTGCTCTTGCATCAGAAAACCTCCCATACAATACCCACTCGCATCCATATACAATTCAAGCATTTTAGCATTTACACTATAATCTGGGTAAGCCAATTCAAAATCTTCAGCCGCTGACTCTTTCAGTCTCTCATACGCCTCATTCATCTTATCATTCCACTTGACAACCGTACTACCTTTCTTGCCCATCCACTCAGTCAGAGGCTTACTCACACCAGAACAATCACGTATAAACTTTCGCTGGAACTCAATCAAACCCAAAAATGACTTCAGTTGCTTCACAGTCACCGGTTTAGGAAACATTCGCACCTTCTCAACATACTTCGATGATTTACGCAATCCATTCTCACTCACCATATGCCCAAGGAATTCCACTTCTTTCGCAAACCATTCACACTTCGCCACTTTCACCTTCACACCAACACTCTCCAACGTTCTCAACACATCATTCACCAATCTCATATGCTCCTCAAAAGTCTCAGTCATAATCAAAATATCATCTATAAACGCAATCACATTCTTACTCGCAAACTTACTCAACACAACATTCATTGCCCGCTGGAAGGCTCCGGGAGCATTAGCCAACCCAAAGCTGAGGTTCCGGAACTGGTAATGCCTCTTTGAGGAAGAGAAGGCAGTTACTGGCCGGCTCTCCTCAGCAATGGGCATCTGGTAATACCCCCGTACCAGATCCAGCTTCGTAAACCACTCCATCACATGCATACTATACACACACTCAGATACCACACACATCGGAAACCTTTCTTTCACAGTCCTTTCATTCACCTTTCGATAATCCACACACAGACGCAATCTTCCATCCGGCTTACGTACAGGTACAATTGGACTATTCCATGCACTCTCACTCTCCTCAATCACCCCCAATTGCTCCAATTCCAAACACTGCTCCTCAATCTCTTCAGCAACCGGACGTGGGAAATGCCTCGGCCGCTGATAGATTGGGGAGTCCTTCAGGACAATCTTGAATTCCGGGAGCTTTGCAACCCCGAAATCCAGATCACCCTTACTGAGGGCTCCCTTTCGCTCAAATATCATTCGATACACATCCTCCCTTTCATACTCAGTCAAACATCCATCCAATTTCACCATGTCCTTCACCTCATTATACATCCATTCACATGTCTTTTCATTCGCAACATTCACCCTGATATCCGTACTATCATCCATACCTACCTCATTGACAGTGGAGAGGTGGCCCAGTACATCTCCGACTTGGATTCCCCTCACCTGCCCTTTCACACTGGGGTCTGCCTGCACACATACAAAAGGATCATTCATTCTCATCAAGCCATCAAACACACAAGCAACACGCCTTACCTTATAACACGCATCCTTTCCATCCAATATCACAGTGTTCTCACTCACATTCAAACTAACATCCTTACTCAAACTCACTCTAACAGACACCCTTTCACCCTTCACAAGCCTTACATTCTCCATAGCAGTCACCTCAATATCAGTAAACACACTCCTCAAAACGCTACCATCTTTCCCTACATACAACTTATACACCCCATTTTTACCAATCTTTCTCTCAATCTGATCACTCGCAGGATGCACAACCATACGATTCATTTTCATAAAATCATAGCCCAAAATCACACCATACTCACTACTCACCTTATCAATCACAGAAAATTCACATTCATTCATCATCATACCATGCATTCGAACAGGTGACCTTATCATTCCAATCACAGGCACTCTCCTATTACCAATACCTACTAAACTACCCTTGCACTCAGACAGGAGGGCTTTCTCGCTAAACTTGTCATACACATCTTTATACACCAAGCTCGCCTTGCATCCAGAATCTATTAAAGCCAAACACTCAATTCCATTCAACTCCACCTTCACACTCAGACACTCATACTTCCTACCAGACAGCACTTTCACACTAGACAGACTTACCAACACATTACTCACACTCATGCACCCAGAGGATACTTCAGCAGGTACCCTCTTACCATTCAGTTTCCCGCTTCAGACTTTCCATTCACACCTTGCGCTCTCAGTCTAATCCAACACTTTTCACTTGAATGTCCTTCCATCGCACAATAGCTACATACATTCCTCTGGTCACGACACATCCTTGCATAATGACCAGCCTTTCCACAATTACCACATGCATATTTCATACTTTCCCCACCAGTTGCTCCACCATTCAACCTCGGACAATCTTTCTTCAAATGGCCTATTTCTTTACACTCGAAGCACTCTTTCACACTTTCCTGGCAATCCTTTATCATATGCCCTTTCTTACCACACCCAAAACATGCACCAGATGTCCACCTACATTCTGCCAACATATGACCTTTCCTTCCACACCGACGACATTCCACAATCTTTCTCACACCATTCGGTCTCTCATTTGCTGGGACATACCTCGGTTTCTCTCTCATATATCCGTTCCCACGCTTGAAATTCATCTGCCCCCTTCCATTCGACCACCCTCCATTTGCCCATCCATTCTGCCGGCCCAGGAAGTTTGACATCACTCCAGCTGGTGCAGCCTTCAGGGCATCCCTGTAGCTGACAAACTGCTGGGGTGGATGAAAGCTCCTGGGCTTCTTACCCCCAACATTCACACTGTACCATCCATCCTCTTCTAGATCGCTTTCATCATCAAATCGTCCATCTTCTAACAGTTCCAACACATCCTCCCACATCAACCGTTCACCTGTCAGTCTCACTCTCTCCTTTCTCTTTCCACTCAGCCATTCACTCACCTTTCGCGGGATCGTGTCCAAAAACTTCCTCATGAGTGGTTTACATTCATTTACATCATCATCACCATACCTCGTTCTTGCCATACTCTCAAGCCTATGTGCATACATATTCACACTTTCACTCTTCCCAATTCGAGCCTTCTCAAATTCATTCACCCTCTTATACTTCACACTCTCTTTCATTCGTTTCACCTGCCCAATCAATCTCTTCTTCACTACATCGTACTTTGGCTCTCCCACACTCGTTATCACTCGCAAGAACTCCAACACTTTCCCATCCAAACAATCTCCCAGAACACTCACCCAGTGACCCTTGTTCTGCGGGTACTTGAGCTTGCAGTACCGCTCAAAATCCCCGAAGAACTCATCCATACTCTTTCCCCCATGCAATCTAAACTTATCAATCCTTGGCACTTCCCTAATCAAAATTCCTTTCCCCACATTCACTTCACTCTCCGAAGAGCTACTCTCAGTCTCACTCATTCCAATCATATTGTCACTCTCTCCTTCATCCGAGTACAATGAGTCCACACTCTTGCCTCTTACCTTCCTATCCTTCCCCTTTGCACCACTCTTCCTTCTTCTCTTGCATTCAACTCTCTTCCATTCTCCGTCCTTCCTATCACTCATAATCACCCTATCCTCTCTAGACTCGCACACACTCCCATTGATCCCATTAGTCTTATCCCCTTCAGTCGGAGCAGGGGTCAAGGTCGAGGGTCCTAGGGCCGGTCCTGACCCCTTCATCATGTCATACAGGTCCTGCATCCGTCGGTCCGTCTGATCCTGTCGGTCTCCCATTTCCTTCTTCATCCTATCAGTCTTTTCATTCATCCCTTTTATTTTATTCTCCATTCCCTCCATCATTCCCCGTAACATTTCACACTCCTCTTCTTTCTTTCTCAACTCCAGTCTCAATCGCACTACTTCTTCATTCAATGTTTCCGCTACAGCCATTGTTCCCAAGTTAGTAAAAAAGATAGGAGAAGGGAAAAATCAATCAAACTACTTGTCACACTAATTGGGTATGGACTGCAATCCAATCCAGTCACGCTCCCAGTTTCGAAGTCTCACGTCCCTATTCGGGCGCCAAATGTAGCGGGCCGAAAATAGATCTCTAATCCCAATCGATAATCGATCCAAACCGCTTCCTACACTGTCCGGACGTGAGAAATCGAGGGAGAATAAAACGGATTGTATATACAGTCCCTTTACTTACAAAAAAATACAATGATAGTTACAGTTTATATTTACAAAATTTTATATTTACTAGGGAAGTGTGCACACTTCAAAATGAGGCTAAATTCCCAAATCAAAATAACGATACCAAACGAGAATCTTATAACGGGCGGATACAACAATTTACGTATATTCTACACAAAACAAAAAAAACACAACCACAACCGAACGAAAAGGGGACATGCGCTATGACTTGCTGGAGGTGGGTGGTAGTTGGGTAACTAGAAGGAGGCAGGATTGTCAACGAAGGCAGGTATGGCGGTTCAGGTGGTTAGAGACACGAAAGCCCTCCTCTCAGGGCTGGGTGGAGCACTCTTCTATAGAACCCCTCTTGCTGCCAGTCCACACTTCCACTCTCTGAAGAAGAGATATATCCTCCTTCAGTGACCCATTTATTTATACATGGATGGCGAAACTAATAAGTGGGCATTACCCGAAAATACATCAACTAGCTTACCTCTTTCCAGAATATGACGCTTTGATAAAAGTTAATTTAAACAAAGAACTATCTTATTATAGTGATATTTCAAAATTAGCTATTATCTTTCCAGAATAACGCCTGGAAAGAAAGAAAAACATGGTAATCATTTTATACATGAATTAAACAAAAATAAAACAAACCCATTCCCATTCACACACATTCTTACAGAGGGAGGGAGAGGGTACTGAGAAAAGGGATGGGAGAATGGCCCTTTTACACACACTCACATTCGCCCCACCACATTGTGACTTCACAAAACTCCGAGTATGGAGTCAACAATTACAAAAACAAGTAGATATAGTGACCCGATATTACGAAGAGTTAATAGATGCTACGAGTGTGAAGAAAGAATAAGCGAACTAATAGAACAGCGAGCGCAATATGAGGTAGAAATACAAATTATAATAAATGATGTGCAGGATTGTATTTATACGACAAATGCCATCAATCCTTGCTAACTTGACTCCTATAAAACTCCCTACCTTCTGTGGAGAGGTGGGAGAGATTCTGGGATCAGTTTAAAAGTTCAGTCGATCATTCTGACATTAATCCGGTTGACAAATTCAATTATTTAAAGGTCAATTGTCGAGAAATGCAGGGAAATTAATAGAAGGTTTGCCGAGTGAAGAGAGCAGTTGGGACTGTGCAAAGGATATTCTTATAAACAATTATCATAATAAAAAACGTATAGTAGAAGAACTTTGTAATAAAATAGTAGACCTAAAAGCTGCCTCTTTTAACTTAACGTCTTTGAGTGAGTTCAGAGCAAACTTGGAAATAATAATAGCCAGGTTAAAAAATACTAAATGTGATGTTGACGGTTGCGGACCAATGATAGTAGCGGTGGTAAAAAGAAAATTACCATTTAAAGCTATGGAATATATCCAAAACCGAATAGATGAAGATTATATAGAAATAACACAATAAAGAGACGGGTTGGGAAAGCTAGTAAATCAGTTAGGTTCCCATAAAATGACCGCAACGGATGCTAACTTACCGTCTGCTACACGAGTACCTACTAAATGGAGTAGGCCAGAAGCAAAGGTATACGAAGTACATGAGGAAAAACCTCTCATAAGTACAGATACTAAAGAAAGTTCCCCCTCCAAAACCAAACCTGTGAATAATTATAAGTGTGTTTTATGTCAAGGGCAACACACCTCTAATAAGTGTACTGTGTATAAAACTTATGATAATCGTATAGATAGAATAAGAGAATTAAAATTGTGTACGAGATGTAGCGGTAAACAGCCTACAGAAAACTGCCGAATAAAACTCAATAAGTGTTTAAAGTGTAAAAAGGCGTTTCATCATTTAAATTTTTGTGACGAGTTGCCAATCCTTGAACAGAGAGTCTGTGCTGTGCAGTCCTCAAGTCGTAAAATTTTGACCGCGTTGCCAGTGGGGAATTGCTTCATGAAAGCTAAGGGGCGAAAATATGCAGTTAAAGTACTGTATGACCAGGGTTCACAGCGTACCTTTTTCAGTGCACATCTCATAGAAAAATTGAATTTACAAATCAAGGAATGGGAAGAATTAAGAATATCTGGCTTCACCGGCGAAATAGACAGTCAAAAGTATGGTATAGTAAGATTCACTATTAAAAATGGGAATAAATTTGTAAGGTTGCAAGCACTAGTGTTGGATAGATTACCCCGAAACATCAAGATTGATGGGTTGATTTTTTTTTTTTTAAGAGCTCATCTGGCGACTGCCTACTTGGGCATTAGTCGCCGTATTAAAACTGGCCTGGTTCTAGGCTACTTTAAAATAAAATTAAAGAGAAAAAAAACAACACCACAAAAGGGGGAAAGGAAGCAAGCTGGTGCGTCGGGAAGAGGTCCCCCGGCGCAGGAGCGTGCAACTAAAGGAAAAAAACAAACAAAAAAAACAAACCTTGCTTAAATAATAGGGAGAAGGCCGGCCTCCCCCAAGAAGTCAACAAGTCCACAAGTCAATGTGCACGAATCTGAACCGAGCACAAGGGACAGGCGGTAGCGACCCTGCCCATCCTGGTACTAGGACAGGTATCATGCGCGAAGATCACCCAGACTGGGACATTCGACAAGAATGTGCCGAACAGTCTGGGGGGACCACGCAGTCGTTGCAATCGGGCGCAGGTGAGCGCTCCATCAAATAGCGATGCGTCACACGAGTGTGTCCGATTCAGAGACGACAGAAAGCAACCTGAAGCCGCCACAGCATTGGGGGATAGGTCCATCTTCTTTGCCAATTTGATGGGTTGAATAATTGTTTAACACACCTATTTGAGATTTGATAACTGATGTGGATTTATTGGTAGGAGCGGATCAGTATAATAAATTGGTAGAGGGTATGGTTAAACTGAAAGGTATGACTTTCCTAAAAACAAAGGGAGGTTTAGTATTGTATGGAAACATCCCTAATAAATACGTGCCCATTACTGAGGAAGCACAGGTAGCTTTAGTGACCAATATAGATGTACTACCATCCAATAATTGTCCTGATCTGTTAAATTTATGGAAGTTGGATACAATAGGGATTCAAACTGAAAAAATTAGTTATGAAGAACAGGCAGTGATAGATCAATACAAAAATACAGTACAATTCAAAGATGGAAAGTATTGGGTTAAACTGCCCTGGAAACCCGACCACCAAAACTTACCAAACAATTACAAATTAGCTGAAAACAGGCTAAAAGCAATTTGAAAAAACTGAGGTCCAACGCTAAGATTATCAAAAAATATGATAATGTTATTAAAGAGCAGGTAGAGAGAGGATTTATAGAAAAGGTGACTAGTGCTGAAGTAACTAAAGACACTAATGGTTTCCTACTTTTGTTCCTAATGGCTTCCATTGGGATACATTCTTCTTGGACTACATTTATTATATGCTTGAAAGGATCCCACATCCCATAAGCATTTTTAGCTCCGAATTCTACATACCAGTCTACAAAATTTAGCAAGCTTTGGAGTTTTACATAATCTCCCTTATGAAAATTTGGAACTTTTACAGCATTCTCGGTTATTTTACCCTTCTCAATTCCAAAGTTAAAACAAACTATCTGATGGTCAATATTTCCCAATGCTTCCCCAACAGTCAATTCTTGAACTAAATGGTCACTGTTAGAAAGTACTAAATCTAATATAGTCCCCCTTTGTTGGCTGATTAACAAATTGATTCAAAAAATAATCCTCAAAGCATTCTATGAACCTGCCACTTGTTCATAACATAACATAACATAATTTCACGGATGACAAAAGCCACAAGGGCCTATCAAATGTCATCAGCATCTGTCAAAACCCACCCACAAAAAGCACCATCACCAGGGAAAGACAAAATCAAAGTCCCCCACAATATAATATAACAGATGACAAAAGTCACAAGGGCTCATCATAGGTCATCCGAGTCAAACGGCCTCTTTTTTAAGGCACCCAAACTCTCAAGAAAACTATATCCAGAAACAAGGGTATCACCAATCAAGGCTTGTCAAGAACTAACTCGTGCAGCTATAGATATATACAAACAATATTAATATATACAAAACTTAGGAACCATCACAACCTTCCCTCCCCATAAACTCATCCAACCTACTCTTAAATACATTTAAATTTGGACTATCTACTACCCTCTGCGGCAATTTGTTCCAGAAGTCTACCACTCTATTGGTGAAAAAATATTTTCTTAAATCCAACTTACACCCTTGCTTTTTAATTTTCAAGTGGTGACCTCTAGTCCGATTTCCATCATCTAACTCAAAAAACTTGCTAACATCCAATTTATCTATCCCAGAAAAATTTTTAAAGAGCTCAATCATATCTCCTCTCACACACCTCCTTTCGAACGAGAACATATTTAATACCCTCAGTCTATCTATATATTCAAGGTGCCTCAGGGAAGGAATAATGTTTGTTGCCCTCCGTTGCACTGACTTGAGAAGGTTAATATTGTCTAAAATGTGGGGACCATGCCTGTATACAGTACTCTAGATGTGGCCTAACATAAGAGTTATAAAGTTTAAGAATAACCTCCTTACTTTTGTAACCGACACTTCTCTTAATGAAACCCAGCACTCTATTTGCCCTATTTCTTGCTTCAATACACTGCTTAGAAAACCTTAATGACTTATCTATTACTACTCCTAGATCTTTCTCCTCTACTGAGTTCAGCCAATGCCCATCCATTTCATAGTTATGTTATGTCTGCCCAGGTGGTCTGTAAAAAGCTCCCAAATGCACCATTCTATTTTTACTGAACCTAATATCTATCCAAAGTGACTCAACTCCACCCTTCGACCATCTCCCATCTTCTTTGCCAAGCAGTCCGAAGAGCTGCCCGTATTCCTGCCATGTAGTCTATGTGAGGAAGAGTGAAATGCTAGTCCGGTCGCAGAGTCCTCGCGGAATCTTCTGCTGGGTTCCTGGACATGTAAGAAGTACGTGGAATGAGCGCGCCGCTCATTCCCCGTAATTCTTACATGCCCCGAGAGCACTCAGGGGCTATAGATCACAATCTGGTCTCCAAACCGGGCATGTCGCGTAATCTCTCGTACCAAGTGGTGTATTGCTACCAGCTCAGCCGTTAAGACAGACGCAGAGCCCCGCTGACTTCAAACAGAGGCAATACGGCGTGGAAGCCAACCCCCTATTGGGACTTGGAGCCATCCATATACACTGGCACGGTTCCAGCGTGACACAAGGTGTGCTCCAAAAAAGGTTGAACACAATACTCCCGGCGCTATACAAGCTTTGGGAGCAGAGGCGTGGCGATAAATAGCCAAATGTGGTACCCTCATGGGTGGCATCCTGGGCAGAACCAGGAAAGCCACCGGCCGGAGAGCTATACCTGCTCTCTAAGGAGTTTCCTGGCCCTAAACCCAAAGGGCTTAGGGTATGACTGGCGTCTCTCAGCGGCATAGGCATCGTCGAGATCAGCTGCGGATGCAGTGAGAGCTGTTGGCGACTGAGGGAGGCACTGAGTTTGCTTGTACAGGCTAGCGATACACTGTACGCGGCCAAGAGCAAGTGGCATCTCCCCAAAATCGACCAACAGGCTCTCAATGGGGAAAGTGCGGAAGGCACCCATCACAAGGCGAAGGTCGGTGTGGTGGATCGAGTCCACCTTCCTATTCCTAACCCCCACAGACCTAACTCCATCCTGAGTCCTATTCTCATTCAAACTACCAGTCACTATACCTCCACCCTCACCCCCATCAGTCATATCACTTCCAGTTACTTCCTTTCTTAGGGCACTGAAACACTGCATATACCACTTCGTTTTCTTAGTTGGATTTTTTTCTTCACCACTCATATTGCTACGGTCAAATATTATGCAAATTTAAAGTTAACTATCACTATTCAGTAAATTGAAACTAGTTCAACCATCATTCACGAACAAATACGGTTAAACGTGCATCAAAACTGAACTAGAATTCTGATTTCTGCAAACGAGTCAACCGACAGGTGATTTTGTGCAGTCACTGCAGAAACGTTTCACCACATTCACTGTTGCAAGCTTCATTAGTTCATTTCTGTCAAAATGGACAGAACAATGAAACAAAATGTTAGGAAACAGAAACACTGGTAACTCTTGAACTTTCGTAAACATTTTTACCAAGTGGTAATTAAGATGATGCAATAATTGACACATTGCATCAGCTAATCAGTCGCAGAGCGGCAATATTCCCACACACTTGGTAGTTGGTAAACATAACATAACATAATTTAATTTCACAGATGACAAAAGCCACAAGGGCCTATCAAAGGTCATCCATATCCATCAAATCCACCCACATAAAGCATCCATAGGATTTTGTCAGATCATGCATCTACAATATACAATTTAACAATCCATAGGAATGTCCAACCATACATCTACAATATATAATTTAAAGCCTCCATAGGAGTCTGCCAAAAACAAAATCAAAGTCCCCCAAAATATACAATAAAAAGAAACTGCATCCCAGGAATGAGTCAAGAAACATATCCACATACCGAAAGTAAGAAATTAACCCTCCATCCCCATATAATCATCCAATCTGCGCTTGAAAACATTCAAGTTTGGGCTGTCTACAGTCTCAGGTGGCAAACTATTCCAATAATCCACCACTCTGTTAGTGAAAAAATATTTTCTAACATCCAGTCTGCACCTCTGTTTTTTAATCTTTAAATGTTGGCCTCTAGTTCTATTACTACCTTCTAACTCAAATAACTTGCTGAAATCCAATTTATCCATCCCAGAAAAGATTTTAAAAGGCTCAATCATATCTCTCCTCACACACCTTCTTTCAAATGAAAACATGTTTAATACCCTCAGTCTATCTTCATATTCAAGGTGCTTCAGGGATGGTATTATTTTTGTTGCCCTCCTTTGTACTGACTCTAATAAGTTTATATCATGTCTAAAATGTGGTGACCATGCCTGTATACAGTACTCTAAATGTGGCCTGACATAAGAGTTGTATAGTTTAAGGATGACCTCCTTACTCTTGTAGCTAACATTTCTTTTAATGTAACCTAGCACCCTATTTGCTCTATTTTTTGCCTCAATACACTGCTTTGAAAATTTCAGTGACCTATCTACTACTACTCCTAAGTCCTTCTCATCTTCAACTGAATTAAGGCAATACCCATCCATCTCATAGCTAAATTCCCTATTATCTCTCCCCATGTTAATAACTTTGCATTTATTAAGGTTAAAAGTCATCTGCCACTTCTGAGCCCAAGCTAACAACTTATTTAAGTCACCCTGCCCTTTAAAGCTACCCTCAACCTCTTTGACTACAGCTGCCAATTTAGTGTCATCAGCAAAAATTGACACTTTGCTTGATAAGTATAGGTTTAGGAAGGAGATTGGGAGGAATTGGTTTACAAATCGTGTGGTAGATGAATGGAATAGGCTCACTAGACATGTGATAGAAGCCTCCTCTCTGGGTAGTTTTAAGAATAGATTAGATAAATATATGGATGAAGCTGCTAGATGGGACTAACTTTTTTTTTTATGTACATATGTATATAATTTTCTAAGGAGTGGGGGAATTATATTTTGCGGTTGCATGAATGGACATAATCCTCTGGATGCATTTTATGTATATTGTGGATTAGATCTGACAAACTCCTGTAAAGGGTTCTATTACCTGGTAGGGCCCTACCACTCTAGTCCAGCCAGACCGGATAGGAGAGGGACAGGCCCAAAAGTCCAAGACAGATCCTCCAGTCAGGCTACACGGGAGGTTTACTCAAATATATCATTAATGACTGGCTAAGTGTATCCTCCATATAAAATACCTTGAAAATATAACAAATTGAGATTGAAATGAACTGGCAGTAGGTCAAAGGTGGAACAATTCTTCACTGAGAAAGTACTGCAGTCTAGACTTAAACGCAGTGAGGCTCGGAGCATCAACAATATCTTGGGGTAGAGAATTCCACTTTTGGATAATTTGACAAGAGAAAAATCGTCTACGAGCTTCCAACTGACAATGCTGCATCTGAATCTTAAATTTATGACCTCTTGTGCCAACAGTAGGTGCCATTGTGAAGATGTCGGAAGGGGAGATGATGGTTAAATCGTGGAATATACGATAGCAATAAATAAGGTCCTGCCTTAACAGCCTACCCTTCACGGAGAATAATCCCAAAGTTGTCAGCCTGTCAAGGTATGGAAGATCAGTCAGACCAGCAACCTGTTTTGTCCATCTGCGTTGAACAGATTCCAGAAGCTGATTTTGGCCCTGGAACCCAAGATTCCAAATTGGAGATGCAAAATCTAGAATCGGTCGGACATCAGAGATGAAAAGGGTTGACATGAAGTTAGCCGAGCGAGTAACAGTTGATTTTAAAAGATTAGTGGCAATACCTCCGGCTTTAGCAGTTGCACAGCTTATGTGCTGGTGGAATTTCAGCTTCCTATCCACAGTTATTCCCAAATCCTTGTGAGAGAAGCATTGATTTATAGGAATGTCATTTAGGATGTATATGGGAGAAAGGAGATCATCTGACTGGACACAGCGCTGTCTAGCAAAGCGGAGATGACAATGTTGATGACTTTTCTCTGGTAAGAAATCTTTTGTGTGTTGACTGGAACAGGAGCTGCCAAGTCTAGGCCATGAATGGTCTTTTGCAGTCTCCTTTTCTTATGTTCTAAACACCAATCCTGACTCCTCGCACAAACCTTTCACATATTCATTCAACCCCATTGCACGAGACAACCATTCCATCCCCAAATCCATTCTTGGAAGCACACCTGAAACAACGCCTTTTACTCTACTTTCACACATCCTTTCAATCAGCCTTTTATACCGCTGTCGTAACTCACAAGTACCCACCTTCTTTACATCGTTTACTCCCACATGTGTAATCACAACTGCTTCCCTCTCACACCCAGACACCAACCTATCATACCTGTCACACACATAACATAACATAACATAACATAATTTAACGGATGACAAAAGCCACAAGGGCCTATCAAAGGTCATCCGTATCCATCAAATCCCACCCATATAATGCATCCATAGGATTTTGTCAGATCATGCAGCTACAATATACAATTTAACAATCCATAGGAATGTCCAACCATGCATCTACAATATATAATTTAAAGCCTCCATAGGAGTCTGTCAAAAACAAAATCAAAATCCCCCAAAATATACAATAAAAAGAAACTGCATCCACAGGAATGAGTCAAGAAACATATCCACATACCAAAAAGTAAGAAATTAACCCTCCATCATTTACACCAGCACCCGGCAGACAAACTCTCACTCCCTTCCATTTACTTTCACTCAACTTCCTATCTAAATACCTAATCTGAGAGTCACCCATCACAATCACCTCAGTCATTCTCCTATTCTCTCTAGGCCTAGTATTACCCTCCCTCCTGCTCTCACTCACTCGACCTCCTATTATACTTTCAGACACAGCCACACCAGACAAATCTCTTTCAAATTCTTCCTCTCTCAGGGCATCAAATCTGTTAGTTAGCCTAACAGGTTCCATGTCTCCGTCATTCACACACCTAACCTATCCTAACTTATCTATTCTGTTCACTTTCACCCACCACTCATCATCACTTACTGCTTTCTCTCCAGTCCCTGCTCTAGGCCTAACTTCCTACCTCCTGGTCCCAATCTGACTCTTCAAACGTACACTTGCATCTCTTCTCACTTCAGACACTAAATCGTTCAGACTCAAGCATTCCGCACGTAATCGACTCACCTCCTCAGTCAAAGCACATACACGGCACTCAGACACATTAACTCTCCTCTCTACACCACAGACATCGCACACTACTTTCAAAAGGAATACTCTCTACATCCAAACAGTCAGCCATACTTAAACAAGAGCAAATAATAGAAACAAAAACGTACAAACAACAAGAATTTGACCCGAATTTGTGCGCGCAAGTTTAAAACCTGCTAATCAAGATGGCCACCGAAATAAACAAAAGTCACTTGGTAAATATGTAGATTATCGGCGCGAACGATGGGACGTACTATTTCGTCCGTGCTCCAAAATGTTTCACGTTTTTGGAGTACATTTAAGTTGACTGCTCGTGTGGGGGTAAACACAATGGGGAGACTACACTACGATGATCCTGAGTTTCATTAAATTTGGGGGGGTCTGGGGGGGGCCAGTATATAATCCTAATTGTTTATAGAATAATAATTCGAAAAGGACTCAAACGCGCATGAATATTCCGACACGAGTGAACGATATTTACACACAATTTTTTTTTTCGGCTGGGCCGCTAATCTACATATTTACCCTACGAAACACGTGCTACCTGTTCGAAGGTGCGGCGTAGGTTAGTTATAGTATTTTTTAACTTATATTATATAATTATAAGCTCAAATAAGATGACATGTATTTTCAAAAAAAATTATGTTTCCTTACTTGAGACACGAAAAACCCAAGATTTTGTACGATTTCGAAAGTAAAACCCAAGTACCTAAGATGTAAGTTCAAAACCCAAGATCTGGGGCAAAACCCAAGATTGGCAGCCCTGTAATAGTTCACCATTCCTACTACAAATGACATTAAGTCATCATTTGAATAATCAAGCGAAAAATAGTAATATAGCTGAGCGAATAAAGTCCGCGCTGCATTGCGACAATCTGTTAGGAACGGAGGAAGATGAAAGGTCATTAATTAAATTGTATACTGTTACTAACGTGTTGTTGGAAGAAGCTAATATGCCGCTACAAGGATGGACAACTAACTCGACACAGTTAAACAATATAATAGGCAATGATGGAGATGGAAATGAAAAAATATTGGGAATAAATTGGAATTATAATAAGAATACTATTTCAGTAAATAGCGTTAAATGGCATGCGGCCACGAGTAAAGAGAACGCTCTTAAGTAATATAAGTATATTCGATCCCTTGGGTTGGTTTCCCCGTTAATTACTCCCATGAAACTGCTAGTCCAGGAAACTTGGAGTAGGAAGTTGGGGGTGGGGTGAAGATCTTCACATGGAAATTATAAATAAATGGGAGGAACTGAGCTTAGAAGCGAAGGAGTTGGATACTCTCGAATATCTAAGGGCGGTATTGCACAGTCGAGAACCGTATGACCACATATTTTGTGATGCTTCGCAAAAAGCGTACGGAGCCGTAGCGTATGCTACAAATTATAGATCCGATCCCATGTTAATAATCTCTAAATCCTGCATCTCACCTATGAAAGAAAAGACCATACCGTAATTAGAATTAACGGCCATGTATGTGGCACTGACTCGAGAAGGTTAATATCGTGTCTAAAATGTGGGGACCATGTCTGTATGCAGTACTCTAAATGTGGCCTAACATAAGAGTTATAGAGTTTAAGAATAACCTCCCTACTTTTGTAACTGACATTTCTCATAATGAAACCCAGCACTCTATTTGCCCTATTTCTTGCTTCAATACACTACTTAGAAAACCTTAATGACATCTATTACTACTCCTAGATCTTTCTCTTCCTCTACTGAGCTCAGCCAATGCCCATCCATTTCATAGTTAAATTCTCAATTATCTTTTCCCATGTTGATAACTTTGCACTTATCAAGGTTGAAAGTCATTTGCCACTTATGTGCCCAGGATAACAATTTGTTTAAATCCTCCTGCACTTTAAAATTATCATCAATATCTTTACAGCTGCTAATTTGGTATCATCTGCAAAAATTGACACTTTATTATTAACTGCCTCCCCAAGATCTTTTATATAGATGACAAATAATAATGGACCGAGAACTGATCCCTGAGGAACCCCACTGATAACATCCCTCCACTCTGACTTTACACCATTTAGCACTACCCTTTGCTTCCTGTCTTTCAGCCACTCAGCTATCCAATTTGAAACACCCCCACATATCCCAATGATTTGTAATTTATGAATTAGTCTCCTATGTGGTACCTTATCAAATGCTTTACTAAAATCTAGGTAAATTATATCTACATTCTCTCCCTTATCTACTTGATCTGTTACAAACCCTAGAAAGTCTAGTAAATTAGTCAAACATGATCTACCTGATAGAGTGCTAGGTTTCATCAAGAGAAATGTCAGTTACAAAAGTAAGGAGGTTATTCTTAAACTCTATAACTCTTATGTTAGGCCACATCTAGAGTACTGTATACAGGCATGGTCCCCACATTTTAGACACGATATTAACCTTCTCGAGTCAGTGCAACGGAGGGCACAAACATTATTCCTTCCCTGAGGCACCTTGAATATATAGATAGACTGAGGGTATTAGATATGTTCTCGTTCGAAAGGAGGTTTGTGAGAGGGGATATGATTGAGCTCTTTAAAAAAATTTCCGGGATAGATAAATTGGATGTTAGCAAGTTTTTTGAGTTAGATGATGGAAATCGGACTAGAGGTCACCACTTGAAAATTAAAAAGCAAGGGTGTAAGTTGGATTTAAGAAAATATTTTTTCACCAATAGAGTGGTGGACTTCTGGAATAAATTGCCAGGGAGGGTAGTAGGTAGTCCAAATCTAAATATATTTAAGAGTAGGTTGGATGAGTTTATGGGAAGGGAAGGTTGTGATGGTTCCTAAGTTTTGTATATAATAATATTGTTTGTTTATATCTATAGCTGCATGATTTAGTTCTTGACAAGCCTTGATTGGTAATACCCTTGTTTCTGGACGCAATCCTCTGGATGTAGTTTTCCTGGGAGTTTGAGTGCCTTAAAAAAGAGGCCGTTTGACTTGGATGACCTATGATGAGCCCTTGTGGCTTTTGTCATCCGTGAAATTATGTTATGTTTAACCCATGCTGAGCATGGCTGATTAACCCCTCCCTCTCTAGATGTTGGCAAATCCCTTTTTTAACTATTTTCTCGAAAATTTTACAGACTACAGGAGTTAGGCTAACCGGTCTAAAGTTATTTGGATGCTCTTTACTACCCTTCTTGAAAATGGGGACTACATTCGCTCTCTTCCAATCATCGGGTATTTCTCCATATTCCAGTGACCTAGTATACAAAATGAGGGTAATAGATTACATAACATAACATAATTTCACGGATGACAAAAGCCACAAGGGCCTATCAAAGGTCATCCGTCAAAACCCACCCACAAAAAGCACCATCACCAGAGGAAGACAAAATCAAAGTCCCCCACAATATAATATAACAGATGACAAAAGCCACAAGGGTTCATCATAGGTCATCCGAGTCAAACAGCGTCTTTTAGATATGGGTCTTACAGATCCCCAATGTTTATATAAATATCTATCTACGGAGAGTAACCCAGCGGACATGCTGATGCGAGAGGTGAAGTTTTCCAAATTTAAAGACTCAAGATTATGGCTCAGAGGTCCAGAAGTGGCTAAATAATAAAGATAGATGGCCTCACCAAAATTATGAGCCATCCATGTATAAATAAATGGGTCACTGAAGGAGGATATATCTCTTCTTCAGAGAGTGGAAGTGTGGACTGGCAGCAAGAGGGGTTCTATAGAAGAGTGCTCCACCCAGCCCTGAGAGGAGGGCTTTCATGTCTCTAACCACCTGAACCACCATACCTGCCTTCGTTGACAATCCTGCCTCCTTCTAGTTACCCAACTACCACCCACCTCCAGCAAGTCATAGCGCGTGTCCCCTTTTCGTTCGGTTGTGGTTGTGTTTTTTTTGTTTTGTGTAGAATATACGTAAATTGTTGTATCCGCCCGTTATAAGATTCTCGTTTGGTATCGTTATTTTGATTGGGGAATTTAGCCTCATTTTGAAGTGTGCACACTTCCCTAGTAAATATAAAATTTTGTAAATATAAACTGTAACTATCATT
This sequence comes from Ceratothoa steindachneri, assembly GCA_963969495.1. Taxonomy (NCBI): domain Eukaryota; kingdom Metazoa; phylum Arthropoda; class Malacostraca; order Isopoda; family Cymothoidae; genus Ceratothoa; species Ceratothoa steindachneri. The sequence goes on along the minus strand of OZ018318.1, from coordinate 181,297,014 downwards.
GTATTTTTTTTGTAAGTAAAGGGACTGTATATACAATCCGTTTTATTCTCCCTCGATTTCTCATGTCCGGACAGTGTAGGAAGCGGGTTGGATCGATTATCGATTGGGATTAGAGATCTATTTTCGGCCCGCTACATTTGGCGCCCGAATAGGGACGTGAGACTTCGAAACTGGGAGCGTGACTGGATTGGATTGCAGTCCATACCCAATTAGTGTGACAAGTAGTTTGATTGATTTTTCCCTTCTCCTATCTTTTTACTAACTTGGGAACAATGGCTGTAGCGGAAACGTTGAATGAAGAAGTAGTGCGATTGAGACTGGAGTTGAGAAAGAAAGAAGAGGAGTGTGAAATGATGGAGGGAATGGAGAATAAAATAAAAGGGATGAATGAAAAGACTGATAAGATGAAGAAGGAAATGGGAGACCGACAGGATCAGACGGACCGACGGATGCAGGACCTGTATAACATGATGACAGGGGCTGGATCAGTCCCAGGACCTACAACCCTGACCCCTGCTCCTACTGAAGGGACTCCGCTAAATGGAATGGATGGCAGTAGGGTTGAGTCTAAAGAAGATACTGTGAGTGGTAGGAAAGGGGGTGAATGGAAGAGAGTGGAAAGTAAGAGAGGAAGTAAGCATGGTTCTAAGGTTAAGGATAGGAAGGCGAGAGGGAAGAGTGTGGATTCGCTATACTCAGATGAGGGAGAGAGTGACGATATGATTGGAATGAGTGAGACCGAGAGTAGCTCTTCGGAGAGTGAAGTGAATGTGGGAAAAGGAATTTTGATTAGGGAAGTGCCAAGGATTGATAAGTTTAGATTGCATGGGGGAAAGAGTATGGATGAGTTCTTCGGGGATTTTGAGCGGTACTGCAAGCTCAAGTACCCGCAGAACAAGGGTCACTGGGTGAGTGTTCTGGGAGATTGTTTGGATGGGAAAGTGTTGGAGTTCTTTAGACTGATAACGAGTGTGGGAGAGCCAAAGTACGATGTAGTGAAGAAGAGATTGATTGGGCAGGTGAAACGAATGAAAGAGAGGGTGAATGAATTTGAGAAGGCTCGAATTGGGAAGAGTGAAAGTGTGAATATGTATGCACATAGGCTTGTGAGTATGGCAAGAACGAGGTATGGTGATGAAGATGTAAATGAATGTAAACCACTCATGAGGAAGTTTTTGGACACGATCCCGCGAAAGGTGAGTGAATGGCTGAGTGGAAAGAGAAAGGAGAGAGTGAGACTGACAGGTGAACGGTTGATGTGGGAGGATGTGTTGGAACTGTTAGAAGATGGACGATTTGATGATGAAAGCGATGTAGAAGAGGATGGATGGTACAGTGTGAATGTTGGGGGTAAGAAGCCCAGGAGCTTTCATCCACCCCAGCAGTTTGTCAGCTACAGGGATGCCCTGAAGGCTGCACCAGCTGGAGTGATGTCAAACTTCCTGGGCCGGCAGAATGGATGGGCAAATGGAGGGTGGTTGAATGGAAGGGGGCAGATGAATTTCAAGCGTGGGGAACGGATATATGAGAGAGAAACTGAGGTATGTCCCAGCAAACGAGAGACCGAATGGTGGGAGAAAGATTGTGGAATGTCGTCGGTGTGGAAGGAAAGGTCATATGTTGGCAGAATGTAGGTGGACATCTGGTGCATGTTTTGGGTGTGGTAAGAAAGGGCATATGATAAAGGATTGCCAGGAAAGTGTGAAAGAGTGCTTCGAGTGTAAAGAAATAGGCCATTTGAAGAAAGATTGTCCGAGGTTGAATGGTGGAGCAACTGGTGGGGAAAGTATGAAATATGCATGTGGTAATTGTGGAAAGGCTGGTCATTATGCAAGGATGTGTCGTGACCAGAGGAATGTATGTAGCTATTGTGCGATGGAAGGACATTCAAGTGAAAATTGTTGGATTAGACTGAGAGCGCAAGGTGTGAATGGAAAGTCTGAAGCGGGAAACTGAATGGTAAGAGGGTACCTGCTGAAGTATCCTCTGGGTGCATGAGTGTGAGTAATGTGTTGGTAAGTCTGTTTAGTGTGAAAGTTCTGTCTGGTAGGAAGTATGAGTGTCTGAGTGTGAAGGTGGAGTTGAATGGAATTGAGTGTTTGGCTTTAATAGATTCTGGATGCAAGGCGAGCTTGGTGTATAAAGATATGTATGACAAGTTTAGCGAGAAAGCCCTCCTGTCTGAGTGCAAGGGTAGTTTGGTAGGTATTGGTAATAGGAGAGTGCCTGTGATTGGAATGATAAGGTCAGCTGTTCGAATGCATGGTATGATGATGAATGAATGTGAATTTTCTGTGATTGATAAGGTGAGTAGTGAGTATGGTGTGATTTTGGGCTATGATTTTATGAAAATGAATCGTATGGTTGTGCATCCTGCGAGTGATCAGATTGAGAGAAAGATTGGTAAAAATGGGGTGTATAAGTTGTATGTAGGGAAAGATGGTAGCGTTTTGAGGAGTGTGTTTACTGGTATTGAGGTGACTGCTATGGAGAATGTAAGGCTTGTGAAGGGTGAAAGGGTGTCTGTTAGAGTGAGTTGTAGTAAGGATGTTAGTTTGAATGTGAGTGAGAACACTCTGATATTGGATGGAACAGATGCGTGTTATAAGGTAAGGCGTGTTGCTTGTGTGTTTGATGGCTTGATGAGAATGAATGATCCTTTTGTATGTGTGCAGGCCCAGTGTGAAAGGGCAGGTGAGGGGAATCCAAGTCGGAGATGTACTGGGCCACCTCTCCACTGTTGATGAGGTAGGTATGGATGATAGTACGGATATCAAGGTGAATGTTGCGAATGAAAAGACATGTGAATGGATGTATAATGAGGTGAAGGACATGGTGAAATTGGATGGATGTTTGACTGAGTATGAAAGGGAGGATGTGTATCGAATGATATTTGAGCGAAAGGGAGCCCTCAGTAAGGGTGATCTGGATTTCGGGGTTGCAAAGCTCCCAGAATTCAAGATTGTCCTGAAGGAGGACTCCCCAATCTATCAGCGACTGAGGCATTTCCCACGTCCGGTTGCTGATGAGATTGAGGAGCAGTGTTTGGAATTGGAGCAATTGGGGGTGATTGAAGAGAGCGAGAGTGCATGGAATAGTCCAATTGTACCTGTACGTAAGCCGGATGGAAGATTGCGTCTGTGTGTGGATTATCGAAAGGTGAAAGAAAGGTTTCCGATGTGTGTGGTATCTGAGTGTGTGTATAGTATGCATGGGATGGAGTGGTTTACGAAGCTGGATCTGGTACGGGGGTATTACCAGATGCCCATTGCTGAGGAGAGCCGGCCAGTAACTGCCTTCTCTTCCTCAAAGAGGCATTACCAGTTCCGGAACCTCAGCTTTGGGTTGGCTAATGCTCCCGGAGCCTTCCAGCGGGCAATGAATGTTGTGTTGAGTAAGTTTGCGAGTAAGAATGTGATTGCGTTTATAGATGATATTTTGATTATGACTGAGACTTTTGAGGAGCATATGAGATTGGTGAATGATGTGTTGAGAACGTTGGAGAGTGTTGGTGTGAAGGTGAAAGTGGCGAAGTGTGAATGGTTTGCGAAAGAAGTGGAATTCCTTGGGCATATGGTGAGTGAGAATGGATTGCGTAAATCATCGAAGTATGTTGAGAAGGTGCGAATGTTTCCTAAACCGGTGACTGTGAAGCAACTGAAGTCATTTTTGGGTTTGATTGAGTTCCAGCGAAAGTTTATACGTGATTGTTCTGGTGTGAGTAAGCCTCTGACTGAGTGGATGGGCAAGAAAGGTAGTACGGTTGTCAAGTGGAATGATAAGATGAATGAGGCGTATGAGAGACTGAAAGAGTCAGCGGCTGAAGATTTTGAATTGGCTTACCCAGATTATAGTGTAAATGCTAAAATGCTTGAATTGTATATGGATGCGAGTGGGTATTGTATGGGAGGTTTTCTGATGCAAGAGCAGCGTTTGAATGGAGAGAATGTCAGGCGAATAATTGGGTATGTATCCAAGGCTATGAATGTTGCAGAACGAAAGTATTCGACTGTGGAACGAGAGCTGGCTGCGATAAGATATTGTTTGAAAGTGTTGCGTCCATTTTTGTATGGTGTGAGGTTTGTGATAAAAACTGATCATCAACCTCTTGTGTATCTGCAGCGTATGAAGTGGGCTGATAGTAGGATTGCAAGGACTTTGGAAGATTTGAGTGACTTTGACTATGTGATTGAGTATGTGCCTGGTGAACGGAATGGAGTGGCTGATTTGATGTCAAGGTATCCTGGTACGAATGATGAAAATGTGTGTGGAGTGAGTGATCCTGAGTATTTGCCGAAAGGGATTATGAATGGAAAAGAGAGTAAGGGTGGTGGTGATTCCTTGTTTGAGAGTGTATGGAATGGTTTGCAAGATTTGAAGAGTGATGGAGTAGATGTGAGAGTGCCCGATAGTGTAGATGATTTAAGGAAGGAGGTAATGAATGAAGTGTGTAGGAAGCCTGAAAGCATTGGTATGGCAAAGGTGCGGAACTTCATGAAAGAATTGAGAGCGATGTGTATGCAAGGGGTCCCGCCATTTCAGGAAGTGTTGATTGTAGTGATTCGTTTGTATGGAGTGATTGTTTATGTGCACTTTGGTGGTGAGAGGCCGATTGTGTACAAGGATGAGAAGATGAAGGGTTTGAATCCTAATGTGGTACATCTGCAATGTTTGAGCGGTGTGCACTACAATTGGGTAATTGAAAAGTGTTCATATATAAGAGAGAAGAATGATTGTCTGGACGAAGATGAGTGTGTGTTGAGTGATGATATGGGAGTTAATGACAGTGTGGATATCAGTGCTGATGTTGGAGTGCTTGTTCCTTCGGTGTATTGCGAACATGGTGGACCTGATATGATGGAAGCGAGAGTGAAAGTTGATGAAAGGTTGTTCTGTGGTTTGATTGATACTGGAGCACAGGTGTCTTTAGTGAATGAGAAGATTCTGAGTAAGTATGATGAGTTTAAATGTTGCGAGCATAAACCTGTGAAGTTACGGATAAGTGGATTAGGGAATGGCTTGATAGTGGCATGGGAACAGGTTAGTCTGAAAGTGAGTTTGGGTAATGGTGTGAATGTGAAGCATGACTTTGTGATTCTGAAAGGTGAGCAAATGCCTTGTTGTTTCTTGCTTGGTGTAGACTTTATGAGATTGAATGATTTGTCTTTGGATGCTGATAAGGATCGTCTTATGGAAGGTGAATGTGAGGTGATGAGGTTGAATGAGTGTGCGAAGAATGTTGTCAAGTTTTGCGGTATGATTGAGTTGGTTATGGATGATGAGAATGAGATTTTAAGTGATGATGATATTCTAGAGATGCAAGAGATGTGTCCTTTTGTTAGTGAGTTGAAGAAGTGTGTAATGATGCGTGTTGATTTGAATGAATGGCCAGAGTGTTTAAGTGATTTTAAAAGGTATGCTAAGGTTTTTGTTGTTTGTATGGATGTTGTATATTTTGTGAGGCATGTGAAGGGTGGTGATGATATGTATGTACCTGTGATGTCCTTAGTTGGTATGATTGGTCTGGTGAAGGTTGTGCATGATAATTATGGGCATATGGGTAAGTTTAAGCTGTGGGAGTGTATGAAGGAGCATGTGTTACACCCGTTTCTGAGAACTGTTGTGAATGATGTTGCAACTACGTGTGAAAGGTGTCAGAAGCGAAAGGTGCAAGGTGTGCAAGTGAAACCACCGATGTTGAAAGTTGATGCGAAAGAACCGTTTGAATTGGTAGTGATTGATTGTGTGTCTTTGCCGCGTACGAGTGCTGGGAATGTTGGTATGGTTGATCATAAAAGTAAGTTTGTGTATGCAGCGCCTGTGAGAGATAAAAGGAGTGTGACTGTTGCGCGTGTGGTTGAGCAGTTGTTCTTTCCTATGTGTGTATGGAAGCCTAGAAGATGTCTGAGTGATAATGGGCCTGAATTTGTAGGGGAAGTGTTTGAGCAAATGTTGAGAGAGAATGGTGTGGAGCATGTAAGAACAACTCCGTATGTACCGTCTTCAAATGGATTGGCTGAACGGACTATAAGAACCTTGTGTGAGATGTTGAGAATGATGAGTACGACAGTGAATGACTGGGATGTGTGTCTGGGGAGAGTGTTGTGGGCATATAATTCAACTGTGCATAGTGCAACTGGAATGTCCCCATGTCAGTTTGTGATGAATTTTGAAAGGCGAGTGAAAGATAGGTTTCGTTTGAGTGAAAGTGAGCAGAGTGTATGGCGTGAGGCGCATGAAAGGTTCCGTTCATTTGAATTAGGTACAAAAGTATTGAAAGTGAAAGAAGTGAAGGGTAGGTTGAATGTATCAAAGATGAGTGAGAAGTTTGATGGACCTTATAGAGTTGTGAGAGTTTGGGAAAATGGGGTAACGTATGTTTTGGAGAGTTTGAATGACGGCATGACAGAGAGTGCGGGCTCATCAGAGTCAGTTAAGGAGCTGGAGAGAACCTCCTGACTACCTGGTGAGCCATCCGGTGTATGGACTGTGTAGAGAGAGAGGTAAAGTGCATGCTGATGAGATTGAATGTGAGAGTATGGATCTGTCTGGGAAAGAGCTAGTCTTAGTCTCGAGGAGTAGAAAGCGTACAAAGAAGAGTGAAAGGAAGAATGCAAGTAAGTCTGAGCAGAGTGTTTCTGGTATGGGGGATCTTGAAAGGGAGATTGAGTTTTTGCGTAAACAGGTGAGTGATTTGGCTGGTATAAGTAGACGAGTGAGTGAGCTGCCTGTGCCTGATTTTTCTGGTTTTGGGAACAGTATGAATGATAGTGTGTTTGGGCAGAATGAACCTAGTGTGGCTGATTTTTCGGGTTTTATGAATGGTAATAGTAGGGGTGAGTTTGATGAAGTGGCTGATTTTTCAGGTTTCTGGTGGGAACCAGTTGAAGGGGTTTCTGGTATGCCTGTTGAGAATACAGGGGATGTGAGTGACCTGTCTGTTTCGCAAGAATGTACCTTGAGTTGGATGAGAGCTGTGAGTGAGGAGCTGATGAATGGGGGTATGAAGAGTGAGGGTTCTGAATGGAAGAGTATGAAAGAATTCTGTCGTGAGATGGGAGAACTGGTAATGAGGGCTAAGAGTATGGTTAATGAGATGATAAATAGTGACGATGAGACTGACAGGACGACTGACGAACAACCCCGACTAATTGCTACGCGTAGCCAGGGACCAGTAGAAGAGTGTGAATGGGTGCAGAAGGGTGCGATTGAGCACAAGTGGTACCGTGAAGAGTGATTGAAAGGGTTTAGTGAGTGGCTGGTCGAATGGCTTAAGGAAGGAGGGGTGTGGTGGGGCGAATCTGAGTGTGTGTAAAAGGGCCATTCTCCCACCCCTTTTCTCAGTACCCTCTCCCTCCCTCTGTAAGAATGTGTGTGAATGGGAATGGGTTTGTTTTATTTTTGTTTAATTCATGTATAAAATGATTACCATGTTTTTCTTTCTTTCCAGGCGTTATTCTGGAAAGATAATAGCTAATTTTGAAATATCACTATAATAAGATAGTTCTTTGTTTAAATTAACTTTTATCAAAGCATCATATTCTGGAAAGAGGTAAGCTAGTTGATGTATTTTCGGGTAATGCCCACTTATTAGTTTCGCCATCCATGTATAAATAAATGGGTCACTGAAGGAGGATATATCTCTTCTTCAGAGAGTGGAAGTGTGTACTGGCAGCAAGAGGGGTTCTATAGAAGAGTGCTCCACCCAGCCCTGAGAGGAGGGCTTTCGTGTCTCTAACCACCTGAACCGCCATACCTGCCTTCGTTGACAATCCTGCCTCCTTCTAGTTACCCAACTACCACCCACCTCCAGCAAGTCATAGCGCGTGTCCCCTTTTCGTTCGGTTGTGGTTGTGTTTTTTTTGTTTTGTGTAGAATATACGTAAATTGTTGTATCCGCCCGTTATAAGATTCTCGTTTGGTATCGTTATTTTGATTGGGGAATTTAGCCTCATTTTGAAGTGTGCACACTTCCCTAGTAAATATAAAATTTTGTAAATATAAACTGTAACTATCATTGTATTTTTTTTGTAAGTAAAGGGACTGTATATACAATCCGTTTTATTCTCCCTCGATTTCTCACGTCCGGACAGTGTAGGAAGCGGGTTGGATCGATTATCGATTGGGATTAGAGATCTATTTTCGGCCCGCTACAGTGTACCGAGAAGTAGTTAGCTTCTCTGCTACTACGACTCAGTGTCAAGACGTAAATACAGACCCTGTTAAATATCGACTAAAGATTCCGCAAGTTATTAAGTTTTGGTTCATACGACGTGCAGAGACGTATGATAATAATTTAGCTTTTTGATTAAGTTTCATAAATATTAATGGATAAATAAGCCATTATCTTGCTCCAAGATCAAGATTAATCACCATTTCACAGGCTAAGTATATATTTAGCTGTCATTTATTAATAATAGCTACCTATTAGGATCCTTTAGGCATATTATACTTAGACACTGTGAATGGGATATTTAATAACCACCTTATATTAGAGCAAGTAAGTTGAGATTTATTCTTTTACTAAGTTTATATTACAGCCATTATTTTTCATTTAAAATCTAATTCAATTATTCTTCTCGCAATTTCTTGTTCAAATTTTTCGCAGTGACCAATTTCAAAATTCTTGAAAATTAAACAGTAAAGTCGCGATAATATCTATTACCTTTAAATGCCTGAGATACAAATGCACAAGTCATAATTTTAATTTCCTAATGTGCTGTAGTATTATTTTTTATAAAAAATGTTAAAGTTAAAGAATCGGAAATCACTGTACAATTCTTTTGATTCCAATTCCTGAAAAAAAAGCTTGATTCTTCCAATTCTAATTAATCATCCCATCACTAATGGAATAAAAGAAATTTATTTGTATTACTATCATTTTTATTCATCAATGTAGACTCCATTTTGTTAATGACTTCAGTCTATCTATTCAAGAGATTCATAATTCTACCCCCAAAAGATTGTCATGCAACTCAGAAGATCTTCCAGAGTAATTTGAATCTACTAAGCTAAAATTTCTCTGTTTGAATTTTACAAACCATCACCAAGCTAGATTCACCTACAGCACCTATAAACTACAAATAGTTTGCACATTTCTGCAGCATTTTTACCCTTTATTGGGAGTCTTCAGATATGATCACAAATACAGTTGGAAAAATGGCACATCCACTCTGATCAAAATATATGAAAAGAACTTGAAAGCTGCCTTTGACTAATCAATGATGATCAGGGAGCCAAATAATTAATGTGGCATACAGCACACTTCCATTGACTCAGTCTGCCACAATTTTTAATCATGAAAGTGTAATATTCCACTTGACTACTTTCTCACAAAATAAGGATTTGTGCACATCGATACCAACAAGAGGCCCTTGGCACCCAAGACTTGTCATCACTTGATATTCTGATCATTATACTGGGTGCTGACAGTATTCTTTCACATGATAACTATCAAGAAAAAATAAAACTATTTTCTAGATATATTCATAAAATTTGCTAAGTTTGTCTTCATGACGTTCTGTTGATCTCACTCAATAAACCCACCTGTGGCCTTGATGACAGTCTCTAGGACATCTCATAAGAGTTCACAGGCCTTCATTACTATGTCCTATTTTAAGACCTGGTAATCTTGGCTCTCAGCTTGTCCTTTGTGTTGCCGCTGTACTTGTTGGTTGGTCTCTTGTTCCACTATGTCACACAAAGAAGTTGAGGGGGGCAGCAGTCAGGAAAGTTCAAAGGCCAAATAGGTCATTCTGTATCAATTCAACCAAGATTTTCATGAGTTTTGGGTTCATTTATAGAGCTCAATGAGACAAATTTAATGGTATGTTTATCACTGGTGTAAGTCATGTGGGTCCACAGATACAATACCCTAAATTTGGGTAAAACAAAAGGTAATTTTTGCAAAAGAAAAAGCAAAAGATCAATATTAAAAATTATTTCTTTAGGAAACCACTCTTAATAATTGGTATATAAATGTATCTTACCTTTTCCCCTTATTTGTTAGAACTAAATCCAATATATTATTACTACTAGTGGGTTAGTTTATAGCCTGTCTAAAAATATTAGCTTACACCATAATAAAAAATTCCCTAGCCTCCCAATCACCTACAAGAGCTTGTTAATCTATATTTCTATAATTAAAATCACCCATTATACCATTATACATACATATGTACTTCTACAGGCATGTTCTATCTCCTGTCACAGAGGACACGAAGCTTCCTTACTAAGATTTGGTGGTCTATATAATAATCCTATGACAAATTTATCTTTACCTTCCTTAACATCTAGCCATAATGACTGTGTTAGCATCTGTTTTAATTGTAGTGTTTTCACTAATACTGGGGATTATCTCTAATACAAATAATCACCCTGTAGTGGACCAAAAATCTAGGCTAACCCGCATTCCAACCTTATCCTAGGATTTATGGACCTTGAGAACCCGGAGGAAGAATTGATACAATTTGATATACAGTCCTTTACTTTAAAAAGAATACAGTTATATTTACAAAAAAAAAAGATAAACACCAGTGCACATTCAAATAAATATTTTATACAATTTTAATTTTTCCAACCGAAAACAAAATAAAGTATGACGGGCGCAGAGAACAAATGTCAACAACCCCTCCTCCTTTCCTCCCATTCCTATCTCTATGAAACATATTATAACCATGTATCTAGACTTTGGATATAAAATTCTTTATTGCCAAATCAATCCATGACCCTGTTATGACAAATTACATAAAAATTCTCTACACTCACTAGCCCTCTTATTCCTTATGCCCCTACTACTTGTGTAGTATATTTTCAATGTATCGCTAACTTCCTAGTCCTCTGCTCATTAAACATAAAGGATCTCTTCCCAGTTTGCGAAAGGCGAGCACAGTAGCGATTCGCCAGGAATCTGGGAGAAGACCCTCCACCCAGATCATGTTGAACAAATCGAACAGAAAGGCCATGCCTCGCTCACCCAGGTGTCGAAGCATGGCGTACGGGACATCGGCGGACCATGGGCGGTGTCAACGCACGAAGCGAGAGTGGAGCGCATCTCACTCCCAGTAAACTTGTCGTTGAAAGGTTCTCCGCCTCTGGAGGTAAAGTTCAGCCGGCGGCCTTCCGCGACATGACGACGTGCATTGAATGCTGGCGGAGCAGCATCCCGGCTAGAGAATGCAGTAAAAGCGGTCGCTAAGGATTCCGCCACGGACGCGGGGTCAGAGATTGCCGTCCCATTCTCCTGGAGAAATCGTTCAGGCGGCGCTTATAGTGCATGTAGGCATAACGCTTGTGTTTGAGGGCCGTCTCACACTCGGCTGACCACCATGGGAGAGATCGGCGTGCAAAACGCCAGACGTCCTAGGAATAGTAGTCAGGCCCGCGGCGATGAGGTTCCGGAGAAGAACTCAAGGCCTCATCTACCGACCTAAACTCCTCGACTGAGATAGAAAATTCAGTCATTTCCTGAAATGCAGGCCACCGCGCCAAGCACCACCGAGGTGGGCTCTCAGGCGGCAGTTGCCCTGAAAATGATATTTGAATGGGAATGTGATCACTACCATGGACGTCATTGACCACCCCCTCAATCAAAATCAGGCTGTGCATCCGAAGAGCACAAAGATAGGTCAAGGCAAGAAAATGAAGCGGTTCTCGGACAGTGATGCGTAAACTCATCCACATTTAGGACACCCATCTCAAGCTCTTCGATCAGATCGGCAAGGACTTGTCCCCTGGCATTTATGGAGTAATCTTCCCAGAGAGGATGCCTGCCGTTCAGATAGGGCCTCAGCAACGGTGCCACAACGCGGCAGAAGTCAGCTGACGGTGGAATGTACGCAGAAATGATAGTATACCTCCTATCCAGGTGCAGCTGCACAGCCACTGCCCGAAAGGAGGAACGGAGACATCTTGCCGGGTGTAAACCGCGCATCCCCGAGCCCGGCCATCCCGTAGTGGTGGGGTCGCAAGACCCTTATACCGCGGGCAGGGAGCACGCGCCTAGCATGGTCTCCTGCAAAAAGATAGCTAACATGGAACGGGACGAGACGAGCCTCCGCAGCTCCTCCCAGTTGGCCCGGAGTCCACGGCAATTCCATTGAAGGAATATGCCCTCCAGGCCTAGCTCGGAGGAGACGCGGGGGCCCTCCTCGAACAAGACCCTCACGGGAATGGCCGTACGCTTCCCGCAGGCAGAACCCCGGGCGCTGTCGCCTTCCAGTACTTATTGGGGGAGGTTTGGCTCGCCATGCGAGTCTTTTCCTCCCTCCGCCTCGAAACCTTAGGCGGGCGTTGCGGCTTAGGAGGCAGGGGGGCCCTCTTTTCGAGGAACCACCGTCTCCGAGCCACTCGCTCCACCACGGCGTGTGCGAAGGAGCTGAAGCTCATTTATTGCTGTCCTCCCTTCGGGGGGCAGCTTTAGGAACTCCGGAAGATGGCCTAGCGACCATCTTCAGGTGTGTTGCCTCCTGTGAGTCTAACGACTAGGTGGAGGCGCGTGGACGTTTCGCCCTACGGGAAACGGTCACGCTGGGGGAAGAGGGGGGAGCACTGGTTTTAGCCGGGTCTAGGTCTGAACCCTTTTTGCCGCCAGCTTTACCAGGGGAGCGCCCGTGTTGAGTAGAGCCCGCAGAAGGGCTCCGATGGGCGAGGAAACAACCGTGCTCGTTAGCCTGGATGGGCCAGGAGCAGAGGGTGCCTTTCTAACTATTGAGGCATATGACGTCCCAGGCAGAGCCGGGCGCTCCAGGACCAAGTCCTTAACCTCGCGGAATGAGAGTCGTTCCTGGGCCTGAATGGCCAGGATTTCTTTCTCGAGGAGATATGCACCACATTGATTCGAAGAAGCAGGGTGCGGCTCTCCGCAATTGACACACTTGGCCACACACGATTTGGACTTATCGTGTGCAGCCTTGGAGCAATTTACACAAACTTCGGGTAACCCCGACTTTGCACGTCTAAAAGAACGATTCGTATGGCCGAAGCAGTGCCAGTAATAGCACCGCCGCGGCTGTGGCACGAATGCCTTGACGCGGTAGCGGTACCAACCGCCACGCACCGACTCATGGAGCTTGTCGAGGTCGAACGTGACGAAGAGTAGGGGTGGGTCTCGAGGCCCCTCCCTGTTTTCTCCTTGACCGCCCCATGGTCGGCTAGCTCTAGGGTGATGTCCTCAATGGAGTAGTCAACGAGTTCCCTCGCATAAACTACTCCTTTCACAAAGTTCATGGTAGAGTGCGGCGTCACACTCACCGGGGTGCCATGAAGTGTCCGAAGAGCACTTATCTTGGCCGCCTCGGCGGGATTCGCCAGAAGGCTTCCTTCCGAGAAACGGGTCACCTTCGATTCTCTACCAACTGCACTAGCTAATCCTCTCCTCTGATGGATCATGTTGCCCTTGGCCAACATGGTGCCATCAGTGGATCGAATAACGAAGAAGCGTTTGAAGCCAGCGGGCTCTGAATCAGGGGCCCCGATGTCATCGAGGCTCCGCCCTGTACACTTTTAGTCTTAGTCAGGCGCTCCGCAACCAGGGGTGCAGGTGAGCCGGATGTACCGTTTTTGGCTTGGTCGCTTGCCAAAGTGGCAGCAGACCCATCCGTCCCCGTAGCCCCCGGGGATGGAGAGGAGCCCCGAGTCGGCAATGGGCTGCCTGCTGACTTTCTAGGTGGTCCCCTTAGAAACAAAAGGAGGGACTGCCGCTGGAAATGGGAGGTGCCCGGAAGCACCTCCTGAGAAGGGGGAGTCCCCTTCACTCGTATGCGTAAGAGAGGAGTAAGCCCCCTCTCTAGTTAAAGGAATATGGAGGGTCCCCTGCGCAAGCACAGGTGGGGGGACCTCCATTTTTTTGGTGGAGCGGCTCCGTTGATGAGCAAGGGGAAATTAGGGGGAGATTTTGTTTTTTTACATCATTGGGCATGGTGACCCGAAATTTTTAGCGGGACGCAATAGCTCATCATCTCTCACAGTTGCCCGCACTGCAAGAGGTGCTTACAGGCCTGGCAGAACCAGGCGCCTCCATTTGGGACCACCCCTCCCGCCTGGTGGCCTGGCAGTCCATCGGCATCGCGGCTCCACCTTAAACACGGCGTAAAAAGATAGATTGTGAAGAGGAGCTGAAAAGGGATGCGAGGAAGGTATGGGGGGGGGGGGTAGCAGGTTGTTAAAAAAAAAACCATCCCAAACCGGAGCTCAGGTGTTAGTGAACGTTGTCCCCTTCCCCCCTCAGCCTTAATCTGAGACGGTTGGATTGAGAAGGTCAGCATCTACCCTGTGAAATTAAAGGCTTACCAGAGAAAGTTGGGGGAGAGGTATGAAAAGCGAGGAAATACAAGTGTTTTGGAGGAAGGAGAAGAGGCTAAGCTGGGGCAGAGAGAGTGGCATCGACCAACATGCTCTCAATGGGGAAAGTGCGGAAGACACCGGTCGCAATGCGAAGGCCAGTGTCGTGGATCGAGTCCACCTTCCGCAATAAACGCTTGGCTGCGGATGCATAAAACTCGCATCCGTAGTCGAGCTTAGAACGAAAGGATCGATAAAAAAGTAGGGCAGTATTCCTATCAGTGCTTCAAGCATTGAACGTCACGGAACGGAGAATATCCATGGTGCGGGTACAAGAGACCCTAAGGCTGCGAATATGAGCCTCCCAGGTGACGCGTCGGCCATTTTTTTAGAGCCCATCTGGTGACTGCTCACTTGGGCATAAGTCGCCGGAAACACGACAGCCTAGAACTAGGCTACTTTAAAATAATAATATGAAAACAATGATAAAAATTGGAAAAACTTAACAATGAGGAAGCAATCGGGGAGGGGGGGATGTCCCGCTCACCCCGGTGCAGGAGCGTGAAACCTAGAAAGAAGACAACAAAAAAAAATATATATAACCTACTTAAATAAAGGGAAGCCCGGCCTGCCCCCAAAAGTCAACAAGTCAATGTTCACGAACTCGTCTCAAGTACAAGGCACAGGCAGTAGCCACCCCGCCCATCCCGGTCCGGGACAGGTAACGTTTGCGAAGATCACCCAGACTGGGAGATTCGACAATAAATGCCGAACAGTCTGGAAGACGACGCGGTTCGCAATAGGGTGCAGATGAGCGCTCCATCAAATAGCGATGCGTCACACGAGTGTGTCCGATTCGGAGATGACAGAAAGCGACCTGAAGCCGTCGCGGAATTGAGGGATAGGCCCTTGGAACAGTCGCGGCGCAATGCCACGCAACTTTAAGTTCCCTTCGACCGCCTCCCATCATCTTTGCTAAGCAGTCCGAAGAGCTGCCCGTATACCTGCCATCTAGTCTGTGTGAGGAAGAGCAAAACGCTGGTCTGGTTTCAGAGTCATCGCGGACTCTTTGGCGCGCTCATTCCCCGCAATTCCTACATGTTCAGGAACCCAGCAGAAGATAATCTCGACATGCGCCGGGCTCGCCAAAACCGTGACGTCACGTATATCGTGAACCAGGGGATGCGGAGATTCCAATGCCCCGAGAGCACTCAGGCCGCTTTGTGAGTCGCTATAGATCATAATCCGGTCTCCGAACCAGGCACGTCGCGTAATCTCCCGTACCGAGTGGTGTATTGCAACCAGTTCGGAAGTAAAGACAGACGCACCGCCTGGCAGAGCCCCGCTGACTTCAAATAGAAGGGACATGGCATGACAGCCAACCCCCCCCCCCCCCCGTGTGACTTGGAGCCATCCGTATACACTGGCACGGCTCCAGCGTAACACGAGGTGTGCTCCAAAAAGGTCGAACCCAATACTCCCGGCGCAGTACAAGTTTGGGAGCAGAGGCGTGGCGACAAATAGCCAAATGTGGTACCCTCCAGGGTGGCGTCCTGGGCAGAACCAGGAGCGCACCTGGCCGGAGAGCTATATCTAGCTCTCAAAGGAGTTTCCTGGGTCTAAACCCAAAGGGCTTTAGGGTATGACTGGCGTCTCTCGGCGGCATAGGCACCGTCGAGATCAGCTGCGGATGCAGTGAGAGCTGTTGGCGAGAAAGGGAGACGCCGGGCGCGCGCATACAGGCGAGTGATGCACTGCAGGCGGCGCAGAGCGAGTGGCATCGACCAACAGGGGAAGTGTGGAAGGCACCGGTTGCAAGGCGAAGGCCGGTGTGGTGGATCGAATCCACCTTCCGCAATAAACGCTCGGCTGCGGATGTATAAAACTCGCATCCGTAGTCAAGCTTGGAACGAACAAAGGATCGATAAAAAAGAAGGGCAGTAGCCCTATCAGTGCCCCTTGCGCTGAACGTCACGGAACGGAGAATATACATGGCGAAAGGAACAAGAGATCCTTAGGCTAAGAATATAAGCCTCCTAGGTGAGGCGTCGGTCGAATACAAGACCAAGGAAACGGTGCGATTCAACTACACCCAGGCGCACCCCATTAAAAAACAAATATGGATCGGGGTGTAGCCTTGGATGGCGGCAGAAGTGCACCACCTTAGTCTTGGCCAAATAAAACTTAAACCTGTGCGCTTCAGCATGGCGAGAGACGCGGTTCAATGCCTATTGGAGTCGACGCTCCAGAGTTGGCATCTGGGCTGAAAGGAATGAGTCGATCCTGGGCCTGAACGGGCAAGATTTCTTTCTCAAGGAGATATGAAGCACATTGCTTCGTAGAAGTGCGTTGCGGTTCTCCGCAATTGACACACTTCGCCACACACGATTTAGACTTATCGTGTGCGGCCTTGGAGCAATTTACACAGACTTTGGGTGACCCCGACTTTGCACGTCTACAAGGACGATCCGTAGGGCCGACGCGGGGACAGTAATAGCACCGCCGTGGCAGTGGCACGAATGCCTTTACGCGGTAGCGGTACCAACCGGCACGAGCCGACTCAGGAAGCTTCTCACAGTCGAATGTGACGAAGAGTGTAGGGGTGCGTCTCAAGGCCCCTCACTGTTTTCCCACCACACGTTCGACCTTGACCGCCCCATAGTCAGCCAGCTCTAAGGTGATGTCCTCTATGGAGTAGTCAACGAGTTCCCTCGCATAAACTACTCCTTTCACAAAGTTCATGGTAGAGTGCGGCGTCACGCTCACTGGAGTGCCATGAAGTGTCCGAAGAGAACTTATCTTGGCCGCCTTAGAGCGATTTGCCGCATTCGCTAGAAGGCGCCCGTCCGAGAAACAGGTCACCTTCGGCTCTCTACCAATTACACTAGCTAATGCTCACCTCTGATGGATCATGTTACCCTTGGCCAACATGGTGCCCTCAGTGGAGTGAATGACGAGTAAGCGTTTGAAGCCAGCGGGTTAAAAAATGCCAGGTAACCTCTGAATGAGGCGCCCTGATGTTATCGAGGCTCCGCCCTATGCACTTTTGGTCTTAGTCATAGTCAGGGGCTCCGCACCCTGGTGAGTAGAGCGGCCGGATGTGCCGATCTTGGCTTGGTTACTTACCAAAGTGGCAGCAGACCCATCCGGCCCCGCCGATGGAGAGGAGCCCCCCCCCCCCTTTGAGTCTTTTTCTTATTTTTTCTCTTCTTTGGAGAGGAGTCCGGGGTATGAAGCCGCTTCTCCCCTCCGCTGGCAAGAGCCCCCATGCCAGATGGACCAGACTCAGCCAAATCCTCCAAAATGGAGAAGCTCCTGGCAGTCTTAGGGGCACCGGTCGGAGGAGATGTCTCCCCTCCTTGTACTGCCTCGTAAACCCTCGCTGTTAGAGGAGGACCTTGCATAGGGGCGGATTCAGTGCTTGGCGCCAAGCCCAAATTCCCCCTCATGGAAGGTTATACCGTCTGAGGCTGGGTTGCCTCAAGGACCATGTCTACCTCAGGTGGGTCCTCCAGTTGGTCACCCCCCACTCCCCCAAGACATTGCAGGTTCCGTTGTAGGTATCGTCACTATTTAGGTGGTGTGGGGAGGCACAGGGCTTGACCTCGGCAAGGTTCAATATTCTTGCCAGCAGGTCTTTTGAGGGAAGCGACTGAAGGGGCCTGGCTTCCCTCTCCCCCTAAGGAGGTTTGCACTACCGAGCCGCTTCAATGGGCTGCCTGCTGGCTTTCTTGGCAGTCCCCTTGCAAAGAAAAGGAGGGACTGCTGCTGGAAACAGGGAGGTGCCCGAAAGCACCTCCAGAGAATGGGGTGAGATGGTCCCCTACGCCCGTAGTCGAGGAATAAGCCTCCTCCGGTTAGAGAAATATGGAGGTTCCCCTGCGCAAGCACAGAGAGGGGGGCTCCATTTCTTCAGTGGAGCTGCCCGAGTGTGTGTCTATCGTTGTTACAGGGGGAATTGAGGGGATTTTTGTGATATACTCATCATTGGGCATGGTGACCCTCTTTTTATTACAGGATGCTATAGCACATCACCCCTCGCTGTTACCCGCTCTACAAGGGGTGCGTATGGGCCTGGCAGAGCCAGGTGCCGCCATTAAGGGCCACCCCTCCTGCCTGGTGACCTGGCAGCCCTTCAGCATGGCCGCTCCACCTTGGACACGGCGTAAAAAAGATAGATTGTGAAGAGGAGAGGTTAAAGGGATGTGAGGAAGGTATGGGTGGGGATGAAGCAGGTTGTTAAAAACCAGCCACCCTAGACCAGAGCTCAGGGGTTAAGGAACATTGTCCCCTCCCCCATCAGCCCTGATCCTGGATGGTTGGCTGAGAAGAAGGTCAGCATCTACCCTGTGAAATTAGAGGCTGACCAGAGAAAGTTGTGGGAGAGGTTGTATGAAAAGGGAGGAAACAAGTGTTTTGAAGGAAGGAGAAGAGGCTAAGCTGGGGTCGGATGGGGTGCTGAGTCCTGTCAGCATGGCGGCTAGGATGGCTTTTTTTTTCTTTTTTTTTAAGAGCTCATCTGTCGACTGCCTACTTGGGCATTAGTCGCCGTATTAAAACTGGCCTAGTTCTAGGCTACTTTAAAATAAAATTAAAGAGAAAAAAACAACACCCAAAAAGAGGGAAAGGAAGCAAGCTGGTGCGTCGGGGAGAGGTACCCCCGGCGCAGGAGCGTGCAACTAAAGGGAAAAAAACAAATGCAAAAAACAAAACAAAACAGAAAAAAAAACAAACCTTGCTTAAATAATAGGGAGAAGGCCGGCCTCCCCCAAGAAGTCAACAAGTCCACAAGTCAATGTGAACGAATCTGTCCCGAGTACAAGGGACAGGCGGTAGCGACCCCGCCCATCCCGGTACCGGGACAGGTATGCGCGAAGATCACCCAGACTGGAACATTCGTCAAGAATGTGCCGAACTGTCTGGGGGACGACGCAGTCGTTGCAATAGGGCGCTGGCGAACGCTCCATCATACGAGGGGGAGTCAAAAAGTTCTCAGATAAATGGCATAAAATTTTTATTTGTAATAATACTGTAATCATTTTTCTACATAAGCTCCATTAACATCTATACACTTTCTTAATCTATGAATCCAACGGTAAAGACCATCTTTGTAGAATTCACGGGGTTGTCTCTGGCACCAAGTAATGACCTGCTTTTTTGCTTCATCTAATGATTGAAACCGGGTTCCTTTTAGGTGTCCCTTTAAATTTGGAAACAGAAAAAAGTCAGAGGGTGCTAAATCAGGGCTATAAGGGGGATGAGCAAGAGTTTCCCATCGAAATTCCCGTAGCTGAAATCTCACAGCTTTGGACGAATGTGCAGGGGCATTGTCATGGTGGAACAAGATTTGCTTGTGGAGCTTTCCTCGTCGTTTTTTGGCTATTGAAGTTTTCAGCTTCCTTAAAACTCCTTCGTAATAGCTGGATGTAACAGTTTTTTGTCCTTCTAAGAAGTCTATTAAAATAATTCCCTCCGAATCCCAAAAAACTGTAGCCATTATCTTCTTAACGGACCTCTCTGTCTTGAACTTGATAGGCCCTGCTGCCCCCCTTGGGTGCCACTCTTTTGATTGATTTTTACTTTCAGGATCAAACTGATACACCCAAGTTTCATCTCCCGTTACGAGGCGCTCAAAAAAACTATCCTCGTTCGCTTCAATCTTGGTCAAAATAGCCAAAGAAAGGTTGGCCCTATGATTCAGCTGGTCTTCTCGCAACGCTTTTGGGACCCAACGTGCTGAAAGCTTGCTCAGGCCAAGATTTTCAGTTAGAATTCCAAATGCTGAGCCATGAGAGATTTCACATGCATTGGCAACTTCATCAATAGTAATACGGCGATCTTTATCCACTAGATTCCTCACAAGCTCGACATTTTCTGGGTTAATGGAGGTGGAGGGTCTCCCTTGACGTGGATCATCTTCAACTTCTTCTCTGCCCCCCTTGAAGCGCTTAATCCAGTCGTAAACTACCGCTCTACATGGCGAAGAGTCACCATAAACCTGTTGTAGAGCGTCAATAATCTT
Organism: Ceratothoa steindachneri; assembly: GCA_963969495.1. NCBI lineage: Eukaryota > Metazoa > Arthropoda > Malacostraca > Isopoda > Cymothoidae > Ceratothoa > Ceratothoa steindachneri. The sequence continues at coordinate 181,276,712 of OZ018318.1, read as the reverse complement.
AACAGGCTTCCAATCAAGTTTAGTCAGGAATTTAATGTTCGCTCTTATCTCAAAATTTGCCATTTTATGGGTTCAAAAAAGTAACCTTTTTGAAGCACATCTAATACAAAGAGTCTCGACAAATTGAATGACGAATTTTGTAGGAATTGTTCAGAAAACATGAAAGTCGTGTTTGACCCTGTATTTACTTGTACAAAATCGAACATTTCAATAATCTGGCATTTGTCTGAGAACTTTTTGACTCACCTACGTATAGCGATGCGTCACACGAGTGTGTCCGATTCGGAAACGACAAAAAGGCTAGGATGGCAAATCGCCGCACCCCTTCTGGGGTACCTTGGAACAAGAACAGATATTGAATCACAGTGGAAGTTTACAAATAAAATAAGACAGTTAATTAAAACATATTATGAATAAGATGGTAGATGGCAGCCAGGAATATAAGGAAGAAAAAACTCATGTGCTAGATATATATGGAAACAAGAGAACAAGAAAAATATGAGAATATGCAAAATAGCAGAATAAGGTTAGATAAATATCAAGGAGACTACAAAAAGAAGCGGAGATATGGCCAAGCACGCTAAGGAAAACCCTAAGAAGTTTTGGAAATTCGTTAAATCAAAACTCAAGATTGTATCAGGTAGAGCAGATCTGGAGACTGGAACTGGAAGAAACGCAACTACTGATAAGGACAAAGCTAAGACATTTTCTGGTTCTTCTCCACTGTATTCACAAGAGAGGGAACGGGAGATATTCCAGAATTCGAGATCAGAGACTATGACAGGCACCTTGAGAACCATTGAGATAAATAAGACAATAGAACAAGAGAATATCAATAAACTAAGAATTAATAAGGCGCCAGGTCCAGATGCTATCCACACCGAGCTGTTTCATGAACTGAAAGATGAGGTGAGCTCAGCATTAGAAATTATATATTGGAATTCACTTGCCACTGGAACCAACCCCAGTGATTGGAAAACTGTCAATATCAGTACCATTGTTGCCACTCAGATTGGGTCAGCAGAACATAAGGTGATAGTGGAGTAGTTCAAATGGTTTCTTGGCTAAGGTATAAATCCAGCCCAAATGACAATTCAGGGTAAAGAGTATTCAGAAAGGAAATAGGGAGAGAGATAGTAGAAGAGTGTATAGGAAAAAAGACTTGTTTGATGTTCAAAATTATGCAGAAATGGACAAATCAGGGAGCAAAAGACAGACTTAAAGGAACCAAGTTTTTTTTTGTTTTTTTTTAGAGCCCATCTGGCGACTGCCCACTTGGGCATAAGTCGCCGGAAACACGACAGCCTAGAACTGGGCTACTTTAAAATAAAATTATGAAAAAATAACAATGATAAATATTGGAAAAACTTAACAATTAGGAAGCAATATCCGGCACCGAGAAGAGGTCCCCCTTACCCCGGTGTAGGAGCGTGCAACCTACAAAGAAAAATAGAACCTACTTAAATAAAGGGGAGAAGGCCGGCCTCCCACAGAAAGTCAACAAGTCCACAAGTCAATGTGCACGAACTCGTCCCAAGTACAAGGGACAGGCGGTAGCGACCCCACCCATCCCGGTACCGGGACAGGTAACGTGCGCGAAGATCACCCAGACTGGAACAATCGACAAGAATGTGCCGAACAGTCTAGGGGAAGACGCAGTCGTCACAATAGGGAGCAGGCGAGCGCTCCATCAGATAGCAATGCGTCACACGAGTGTGCCCGATTTGGAGACGACAGAAAGCGACCTGAAGCCGTCGCGGCATTGGAGGATAGGTCCATGGGAACAGTCGCGGCGCAATGGCACGCAACTTTAAGTTCCCTTCGACCGTCTCCCATCTTCTTTGCCAAGCAGTCCGAGATGTTGGCGACTAAGGAAGGCGCCGGGCTCACGCGTACAGGCAAATAATGCACGGCGTAGAGCGAGTGGAAACTCCCCAGCATCGACTAGTAGGCTCTCAATGGGCGGAGTACGGAAGGCACTGATCGCCAGGCGAAGCCCTGTAGTGGATCGAGTCTACCTTCCGAAATATACGCTCAGCTGCGGATGCATAAAACTCGCATCCATAGTCGAGTTGAACAAACAACGGATCGATAAAAAAGTAAGGCAGTATCCCTATCAGCGCCCAAGCGCTGAACGTCACGGAACGGAGAATATGTATGGCGTGGGTACAAAAGACCATAAGGCAGGGAATTTGAGCCTTTCTAATGAGGCGCCGGTCAAATATAAGACGAAGGAAACGGTGCGATTCAACCACTTCCAGGCCTACCATTAAGAAACTAGTTTGAGTCAGGGTGGAGCCGTGGATGTCGGCAGAAGTGCACCACCTTAGTCTTGGCCAAGGAAAATCAAAACCTGTGCGCTTCAGCATAGCGAGAGACGCGGTTCAATACCTGTTGGAGCCAACGCTCCAGAGTTGGCATCTGGACCGCGCTAAAGAGATCAAAAGGTCGTCCATGTAGAGAGTAGCGATAACATGTTCCGGCAGCACCGAAGTGATGCCGTTGATGTTAAGGGCAAAGAGAGTGACAGTAAGGACACTTTCCTGAGGGACACCCTCATCACGCTCCATTGGGCCGGAGAGGGCTTCCCCCACCCGTACGCGGAATCGACGATCTCGCAAAAATTCAGATATAAACATTGGGAGGCGTCCCCTCGCCCCCATCGTGTGAAGAGTCTCCATGATACCGTATCGCCATGCGGTATCATAGGCCTTCTCCAGATCGAAAAAGACCGTGGCGTAGTGCTATCTACGAAGGAAAGCCTCGCAGACGGCATTTTCCAGTCGGAGCAGAGCATCCGACGTGGAGTGCAACTTGCGGAAGCCGCACTGTGCGGAAGACAGATGGCCTCCGCTGTCCAAGAAAAAGGCTAATCTAACATTTACCAATTTTTCCAATAACTTACACACGCAAGAGGTTAGAGAGATTGGGCGGAAACCGGTAGGAGTAGAGTGATCTCTCCCCGGTTTGTGAAATGCAAGCACAGTAGCGATTCACCAGGAGTCTGGGAGAAGAGCTTCCAACCAGATCCTGTTGAACAAATCTAACAGAAAGGCCATGCCTCGCTCACCCAGGTGTCGAAGCATGTCGTACGGGACATCGTCCAGACCATAGGTGGTGTCCGCGCACGAAGCGATAGCGGAACGCAACTCACTCACAGTAAACTTGTCGTTGAAGGGTTCTCCACCTCTGGAGGTAAAGTCCAGCCGGCGGCCTTCCGCGACATCACGACGTGCATTGAATGCTGGTGGAGCAGCATCCCGGCTAGAGAATGCGGAAAAAGTGGTCGCTAAGGATTCCGCCACGGACGTTGGGTCCGAGATTGCGGTCCCATTCTCCTGGAGAACGGCAGGGGGGGTCCTGCGAGAACTTGCACCGAATTCTTTTGACTTGATTCCACACCTCAGCTAAAGGAATCTTCCCGTTAAGTGAAGACACGTATGCCCGCCAAGAAGAGCGGCGGGTGTGCTTCGAAATATACCGGAACCTAGCCCTAGCCCGACGAAATTCACAGACAGTGAAATCGTTCGCCGGCGCTTATAGCACATATAGGCATAACGCTTTTGTTTGAGGGCCGTCTCACACTCGGCCGACCACCATGATAGTGGTTGGCGTGCAAAACGGCCAGACGTCCTAGGAATAGTAGTCAGGCCCACGGCGATGAGGTTCCCGGAGAAGAACAACGGCCTCACCTAGGGACCTAAACTCCTCGACTGAGATAGAGAATTCAGTCATTTCCTGAAATGCAGGCCACCGCACCCGCGCCAACCACCACCGAGGTGGTCTCTCAGGCGGCAGTTGCCCTGAAAATGATATTTGAATGGGAAAGTGATCACTACCATGGAGGTCATCGACCACCATCCAATCAAAATCAGGCTGTGCATCCGAAGAGCACAAAGATAGGTCAAGGCAAGAAAATGAAGTGGTTCTCGGACAGTGATGCGTAAACTCATCCACGTTTAGGACACCCATCTCAAGCTCTTTGATCAGATCGGCAAGGACTTGTCGCCTGGTATTTATTGAGTAATCTCCCCAGAGAGGACGCCTGCTGTTCAGATCTCAAAGCAAGAGATAGCGCCTCGGCAACCGTACCAAGACGCGGCGGAAGTCAGCTGAAGGTGGAATGTACGCAGAAATGATAGTATACCTACTATCCAAGTGCAGCTGCACAGACACTGCCTGAAAGGAGGTATCTAAAGAGAAAGGAAGAACGGAGACATCATGCCGGGTGTAAACCGCGTATCCCCCAGCCCGGCCATCCTGCGGTGGTGGGGTCGCGATACCCTTATACCCCGGGAGGGCGGGCAGGGGGCACGCGCCTAGCATGGTCTCCTGCAAAAAGATAGCTAACGGGGAACGGGACGAGACGAGCCTACACAGCTCCTCCCAGTTGGCCCGGAGTCCACGGCAATTCCATTGAAGGAATATGCCCTCCAGGCCTAGCTCAAAGGAGGCGCGGGGGCCCTCTTCGAACTGAAGACCCTCACGGGAATGGCCGTACGCTTCCCGGGGGCAGAACCCCGGGCGCTGTTGGCCGGACAAAGCGCTGGAGGCGCTGTCGCCTGCCAGGACTTATTGGGGGAGGTTTGGCTCGCCATGCGAGTCTTTTCCTCCCTCCGCCTTAGGCGGGCGTTGTGGCTTCGGAGGCGAAGGGCCCCCTTTTCGAGGAACCACCGTCTCCGAGCCACTCGCTCCAGAACTAAGCGTGGGCGAAGGAGCCGAAGCTCCTTTGTTGCTGTCCTTCTTTCGTGGGACAGCTGTAGGAACCCTGGTAGATGGCCTAGCGACAATCTTCAGGGGTGTTGCCTCCTGTGAGTCTAACGACTCGGTGGAGACGCGTGGCCGTTTCGCCTTACGGGAAACGGTCACGCTTTGGGAAGAGGGGGGAGCCCTGGTTTTAGCCGGGGCTGGGTATGAACCCTTTTTGCCGCCAGCTTTACCAGGGAAGCGACCGGGTTGAGTAGAACCCGCAGAAGGTCTCCGAATGGGCGCGGAAACAACCGTGCTCGTTAGCCTGGATGGGCCAGGAGCAGAGGGTGCCTTTCTAACTATTGAGGCATATGACGTCCCAGGCAGAGCCAGTGCGCCCGGACAAAGTCCTTAGCCTCGCGGAATGAGATTTGATCCTAGGCTTGAACGGCTAGGATTTCTTTCTCGAGGAGATATGCACCACATTGATTCGAAGAAGCGGGGTGCGGCTCTCCGCAATTGACACACTTGGCCACACACGATTTGAACATATCGTGTGCAGCCTTGGAGCAATTTACACAAACTTCGGGTAACCCCGACTTTGCACGTCTAAAAGAACGATTCGTATGGCCGAAGCAGTGCCAGTAATAGCACCGCCGCGGCTGTGGCACGAATGCCTTGACGCGGTAGCGGTACCAACCACCACGCACCGACTCAGAGAGCTTGTCACAGTCGAACGTGACGAAGAGTGTAGGGGTGGGTCTCGATGCCCCTCCCTGTTTTCTCCTTGACCGCCCCATGGTCGGCCAGCTCTAAGGTGATGTCCTCTTGATGGAGTAGTCAACGAGTTCCCTCGCATAAACTACTCCTTTCACAAAGTTCATGGTAGAGTGCGGCGTCACACTCACCGGGGTGCCATGAAGTGTCCGAAGAGCACTTATTTTGGCCGCCTCGGCGGGATTCGCCGCATTCGCCAGAAGGCTTCCTTCCGAGAAACGGGTCACCTTCGGCTCTCTACCAATTGCAATAGCTAATCCTCTCCTCTGGTGAATCATTTTGCCCTTGGACAACATGGTGCCATCAGTGGAGTTAATAACGAGGAAGCGTTTGAATCCAGCGGGCTCGAAAACGCTAGGTAACCTCTGAATCAGGGGCCCTGATGTCATCGAGGCTCCGCCCTGTGCACTTTTAGTCTTAGTCAGGGGCTCCGCAAGCGGGAGGGGGGGGGCAGAGGGGCCGGATGTACCAATCTTGGCTTGGTCGCTTGCCAGAGTGGCTGCAGACCCATCCGTCCCCACAGCCCCCACGGATGGAGAGGAGCCCCGAGTCTTCTTTGTCTTTTTGTCTTGGGCTTTTTCTTTTTTGAAGAGGAGGGCGGGGAATGAACCCGCTTCTCACCCCCGCCGGTAGAAGCCCCTAGGCCAGATATACCAGCCTCAGCCAGTTCCTTCTCCGAAAAGGAGAAGGTCCTGGTGTTTGCAGCGGCATCATCCAGGGGAGATCCCTCCCCTCCTTGTACTGCCTGAGGGGGACCTTGCATTGGGGCGGATTCGGGTTCGGTGCTTGGCACCGAGCCCGGATTCCCCCCCATGGAAGGCCCTACCGTCTGAGGCTGGTTTTTCTCAAGGACCATGTCTATCACAGCAGGGGCCTAAAGTTGGCCATCCCCTGCCAGGACATCGCAGGTCCTCTTGGCAGCGTCATGAGTCTTTAGTGGGGAGGCACAGGCCTTGACCCCGGCAAGGTTTAATATTCTTGCCAGCAGGTATTTTGAGGGAAGCGACCAAAGGGGCCTAGATTCACTCCCCCCCCCCCCCCTAAGGTGGTTTGCCCTACCGAGCCGCTTACACGAGGGGCGGTGGGCAATGGGCTGCCTGCTGGCTTTCTTGGCAGTCCCCTTAGAAAGCAAAGGAGGGACTGCCGCTGGAAATAGGGAGGTGCCCGAAAGCACCTCCAGAGAAGGGGGTGAGGCGGAGTCGCCTCACCAGTAGGCGTAGGAGAGGAGTAAGCCTCCTCTCCGGTTAAAGAAGTATGGATGGTCCCCTGCGCAGGCACAAGGGGGGACCTCCATTTTCTCAGTGGAGCTGCCCAAAGGCGGCTCCGTTGATGTTCTTGGGGAAGTTGGGGGTTGGGTTTTTTTTTTATTTTCATCATTGGGCATGGTGACCCTATTTGTGCTACGGGACGCAATAGCTCATCACCTCTTGCAGTTGCCCCAACTGCAAGAGGTGCTTACAGGCCTGGCAGAGCCAGGCGCTTCCATTTGGGACCACCCCTCACGCCTGGTGGCCTGGCAGTCCATCGGCATGGCGGCTCCACCTTAGACACGGCGTAAAATTGATAGAATGTGAAGAGGAGAGGAAAATGGATGTGAGGAAGGTATGGGTGGGGATGAAGCAGGTTGTTAAAAACCAGCCACCCCAGACCGGAGCTCAAGGGTTAGGGAACATTGTCCCCTCCCCCCAGAGCCCCGATGCGGGATGGTTGGCTGAGAGGAAGGTCAGCATCTACCCTGTGAAATTAGAGCCTGACCAGAGAAAGTTGTGCGAGAGGTTGTATGAAAAGCGAGGAAACGAGTGTTTTTTAAAGAAGAAGAAGAGGCTAAGCTGGGGTCGGAATGGGTGCTAAGGCCCGTCAGCATGGCGGCCAGGATGGCAAATCGCCGCGCCCCTTATGGGGCAGTGGATGGCCAAACACCCTGTAAGCACTCAGTGTTTGCCTTCCTTAGGTCTGACAGGCAAGAGATCCACAAGAAGTGGATCTCTGCGCTAAAACACAGTGATACTGGCTGGAACCCAGACCGTGCTGGCGTGTGTGAGTTGCACTTTTTACCGGATGACTTTCAACTCGAAACATTCCGGAAGACAGAGCGCCAGCGTAAATATCTCAAACCCAATGCTGTTCCTTCGGTCTTCACCTCCTATCCAGAGTGATTAAATTTATGGTATCTTGAACTTACGGTAAACATCCCTTGGTGTATCCATGTTTATCAATCTACTGTTTCTTAGTATCCCCATCTACATACGAGTTTTATCAGTAATATTTCTATTTTTGTTGTTTCTTAATTAGTTTCAATTTTCAATATGTTGACAATATGTATTGCTTGTTCTGTAGAGGAATGGCAACATAAAGTCACCCGAAGGTCCACGCGGACATATACCTTAAAGCCCCCCCTCCCTCCCTTGTAGAGAAAGCCGGAGAAGCAAGCCCCCATGAGGAGACTCGTGGGAATGGTAGCCGGCGAATAGCAGTAACTGCCTACCCTGTTTGATCTCCCCGCCGCCTTGGTAGTTAGATCGACAATCTGTGTTAAGGTAGCCACCAAAGGCTCTTAAACGACGCTCTAAAGATCCAATTACCTACGAGATCCATTGTCCCCTTGTTATGTCACCAAAAAGCGGTGCCAGTCAAAAGGCAATCTAAAGAGTGTGGCGGTTGAGGGTCTCGCTAATTAGCAAGCCGACTTGGGAACTTCAGTGCAAACCTCTGCACTTCTCGCTTTCCCAGATGCGAACTCACCATTCGCGCTCCCCTCTGGGGCCTCGCCCCTTCCCTCTTAGATGGGGTGGTGGTCCGCCTATAAATAAGCCTTTGAAAGAAAGATATAGGATTATTATTCGGTGAGAACGACGTAGGATCAGTTCGTGAAGATCGATCCTTCAGCCAGTCAAGATTATTCGGCGAGAACGACGTAGGATCAGTTCGTGAAGATCGATCCTTCAGCCAGTCAAGATTATTCGATGAAAAAAGATAACGGATCAGATTGAGAAGATCGATCCCCCCCTCCCCCCCCCGGGCCAAATTAACATAAATCGTCAAGTTTTGTATCGGTGCCATACCGAAGAATCATTTACAGGCTTAGAAGAAGTCTGACTGGAGAAAAGAAAACCCGCTCTCACAGCTCAACTCCGCAAGAGTGAGAAGAGAAGAACCAAGCCCCAACGAGGTTCCGTTCGTTAATTACGGTAGAAATCCCCTCGTATACCCCAAATCTAGTTGGGCACCCGACGTTAAAGAATAAGACACCAAGAGGCTTCAAGATTATTCAGAAGAGGACTTTTTGAGCGAGGAGCACCGTAACTCTCTCCGGCTTCTTAACGTAACCAGAGGCAAATTTGCAATAAGAAGTTGACCTCGCCCAACCTCGCTTCCTCCATCCCATCTCGACGAAATTCTAACATCGGCCACTCCAAATCTCCGAAGCGCGAGATAAGCCCTTCAACGACATCCGGCAATCCCTGATCCCTTCTGTCATGTAAGTTAGAAAGAACATTTATATTCATATTGCGATAGTATGAGTTTAGATACGTTTCACGATTTAATGTAAGTAGAAACAATTGAGCGTGAACCCCTGTCGTATTTACTATTAGAAGAGAGTACTTTAATTTAATGTTTAACGCTAATCAAAAAGGGTCGCGATAAAAATACTAATCGGCAATTGGGGTGTTTACGTGTAGCCTATTTGTTTATTTTTGTCATTAAAGATATTGTAATAGTTCCAGTTGCTCACCGGGTTAATCTCAGTTAGCGTAGGAAGAGGATATAAATGTGTTTACTGTTTTTTTTCATAGTTAATTGTTAAATTTAAAATATATGTTTATTTTATGATAATTCATGTGTGTTTCTTTATATCCTTACGTGTTGAAGCGGCTCTTCCTTAAAAACAACAAAATTAGCACTCTTAGACAAAAGCATACTACAAAAGGAAAGTATATAACGACCTAAAAGTATACTTCGACAAAAGTATTTCACGACCACAAGGTATTCTACGACATAGCTAAAAATACTTCTAATAAGTAATAATACTAATACTAATAAAAAGGTAATGTAGCGGCGTCTTATCCAAAATTCATGTCAACTCCGCGAGAGGGTTTCCCTGGTTGCACTCAGGCTGGGAGGAGGGGCCATTCCTTCGAGGACCAGGAATAAGAGGCTATAAATGTTAGACCACTGCAGGGGTCATACGAGATATCATGAGCCTAAACATAGCGTTAAATAAATTGAGCGAATTTCCGTTGCATAGATACATCATAGCATTCGCATGTTAAATATTAGGTTGAGGAATAAGTTCTTGCGTTTTTTTTAATGTTGTGTTGATTTAAGTTTTGTTGACGTGATTTGTGCACATATTAAGAAACGATAATAAATAATGAGAGCAAAATTTGCAAAGGTTAGGCTACGTCTCTTAACAACGTAGACTATTAGGCTTTTGATTAGGCTACGTCTTGAAGTTGAGTAATAAGTTATTGCGATTTATTTAAAAGTTGTGTTAATTTAATTTTAGTTCTGTACCCTCAAAATGGAATGCCAAGTTGAAAGAAAGTCGCATGTTCGACACTTGTTATTCATTTGCAATCGAGACGGGAACAATGCAAACGCAGCCAAAGCTCGTCGCGATATTTGTGCTGTGTACGGAGAAAATGCTTTATCAGAAAGGACAGCTCATTGGTGCTTTTCACGTTTCAAAAACGGTCATTTCAATCTTAATGACGAAGAATGCTCTGGTCTCCCCATTAAGTTGGATGAAGATCGATTGAACGACCTTCATGAAAATCCTCGTCCAACCTCGCTTCATCCATCCCATCTCGACGAAATTCTAACATCGGCCACTCCAAATCTCCGAAGCGCGAGATAAGCCCTCCAATGACATTCGGCAATCCCTGATCCCTTCTGTCATGTAAGTTAGAAAGAACATTTATATTCATATTGCGATAGTAGTGTGTTTATGTCAACATGAACCATCGAAAACAATGGCTTAGCCCCAATAAAAAAAAACACTTCCACGATTAAAGCAAGGACTTCATCCACGAAAGACGATGCTGTGTATGTGGTAGAATTGTGAAGGCATAATTCTTTATGAGCGACTTGCGAACAACGAGATTGTCAATGCAGAACTCTACGTTCAACAAATGTATCGACTCGCCGAAGCTATTCGTGAAAAGCAACCTCCTCGACGTTATGGAATCCTTCTGCAACACGACAATGCTAGTCCTCAAATTGCCAATATGACAAAAGACGCCATCCAAACGCTTAATTGGGAAATCCTGCCGCATCCTCCATATTCACCAGACTTGGCTCCATCATATTTTCATCTGTTCCAATCGCTCTCCATCAATTTGCGCGGCATTTCGTTTAATACTGATGTGGAATTAAGAACCTGGTTAGACGAATTCTTCGAGTCAAAATCCAAAGATTTTTATTGCAGATGCATCGAAAAACTAGTTAAACATTGGGAAGAAGAAGTAAATAACAACGGAAAATACATTATTGATTCAAATTGCATATTGTTATCAATTAAAAATGAAGTTTTTCCTAAAATTGTTAATGGTAATGAATAAATTTGATAAAACCACAAGAACTTATTCCTCAACCCATTAAATCAAGCGAATTTCCATTGCCATAGAGATCTCACAGCATTCGCATGTTAAATAAATCTCAGCATTTACATGTTATATAAATCAAGCGAATTTCCGTTGCCATATATACATCATAGCATCCGCATGTTAAATAAATCAAGCGAATTTCCGTTGCCATAGAGATGTCATACCATTCGCATGCTAAATAAATCAAGCGAATTTCTGTTGCCATAGAGATGTCATACCATTCGCATGCTAAATAAATCAAGCGAATTTCCGTGGCCATACATACATCATAGCATTCGCATATTAAATAAATCAATCGAATTTCCGTTGCCATAGATACATCATAGCATACACATAGCTTAAAAAAAATCAGACGCATTTAACGTTGATATATAGACATCATAATTACAAGAATCTCGTTTATTCATCAGACAGATTTTGGTTCTTCCAGTGTGGTAGTGAAGTGCATGGTCTCGAATCTCCCCTTGTTATTTTGGAATGGTTTTATTAGACCTTACACACACATCCACCTACACCAATTTCGGGGGATGTTCTCTTTATTAATCTGTTTGTTCCATCATTCTTGTTCCTTTGTTGAAGTTATCCTCATTCGATTGCACTCCCCCTCCCCCCATAGAAACACGGCCTGCAAAAGACGAAATTAAACTAGATGGGAGGAGGGGGAGGGTGGTTAGTTACCGTATGGAGTTACGATTCGCTCGAATTTGTGGCTAAATTCCCCCCCCCCCCCTCCCTAATTTCCATTGAGGCTTCAAGAATTAAGCCGAATCGGTGGTAAATCTGGTACTCAAAAGAATCTTCATTTGATTACATTATATTCATCCCCTCTCCCAAGCACATTTTCCTCTCAATTTTCCTGATCAACAAAACGGATAACTTTTTAAACTGATTTCAGATTTTCTGACAGACCTATTTCTCATAAATAGGCAGGGAAAGATGGGTTATATATTATTATAATTCTGCATATCATTTACTTGATCACATGATTATGTAAATTATTTATTGATTACTTAGGTCAATAAAGATAGACGTCTTAAAGCAGCGATAGATTTCTTTTTCCTAAACTTGAAATTAAAAAAAAATTATTTATCACCATCTTTCACCGATAACACTAGGGAACAGACCTTTGGTTACAGAACAGAAAATAGGTGATTCTAGATGATTTTTAGGCGCTCATTACAGATCTGTCTTTAGAATTTGCCTATCACGTCTAGTTTCTGTGTAATTTGAATTCTTTTTCAAGCCATTTCACACTTTTGCTCAATATTGTACCAATATGCAATTTTTAATATATTTAATAAAAAGGTGTTCCAATAACTTGGACCGATTTTAATAACTTCAGATTTAATAACTTCAGTCTTTGGCAATTTCAACCATGGAAAGATTAATAATCGAACAAGGTGTTAAAGTTATCGAAGCCTATTACGAAAATGGACGTTTAAACAGTAACGCATTTCGGGCACTTCGCGATTTTTTTTGGTCAACATAATCGACCAACCGAGAGTGCAATTGTGAAAATCTTTCGTAAATTCCAATAAATGGGGTCTGTGGCACATATGAAAACACCATTGCGTGCTCGTTTACGCCGTTCAGCTGAAAACATTGCTGCAGTGCGCGAGAATGTGGCCGAAGATCCAGACACCTCTATTCGTCATCACGCGCAGGAATTGAACCTCTCCACAACAACGTTACATCGAATTTTGACAAAAGATTTGTCTCTACACGCTTACAAAATTCAATTGACACAAGAACTGAAGACTGTTGACCATTTGAAGCACCGTAATTCGTCAATTGGGTGCACGAGCAAAGACAAGCCGATGATGAAGCCCATTTTCATCTTGGTGGATTCGTTAATAAGCAGAATTGTCGCATTTGGGCTGATGAAAATCCCAGGAAGATTGTTGAAAAGCCACTGAATCCACAAAAGGTCACCGTTTGGTGTGCATTTTTTACTAGCGGAATCATTGGGCCGTATTTCTTCGAAAATGATGCAGGGAATTCTGTTACGGTGAAAGGCGAGCGATACCGTGCCATGATAAACAACTTTTTATGGCCTGAATTGAATTCTATGGATGTCGAAGATTTGTGGTTTCAGCAGGACGGCACCACATGCCACACAGCCAATGCAACAATGGCTTTATTGAATGAAAAGTTTCCAGGTCGCATCATCTCTCGAAACAGTGAGGTCAATTGGCCACCACGATTGTGTGACTTGACGCCTTTAGATTTCTTCCTTTGGGGTCATCTCAAAAGTAAGGTCTATGCGAACAAGCCAGCAACAATTCAACAGCTGAAGGATGAGATAATAAGGCATATTGGTGCGATCGAGAAGCAACTATGCAAAGACGTCTTCAAAAGTTTTGACCATAGAGTGGAGGTGTGCCGCCGAAGGCTTGGCGGACATTAAGGCGATATTATTTTTCACACATAATTGCCATGACTCAAACACTTTTATTTACTGCTAACTTCGATCCGTCTTAATGGAACACCCTTTATATATATACATTATAATTATATATATATATATATATATATATATATATATATATATATATATATATATATATATATATATATATATAAATATATATATATATAAATATATATATATATAAATATATATATATATAAATATATATATATATATATATATATATATATATATATATATATATATATATATATATATATATATATATATATATATATATATATATATATATATATATATAAATATATATATATATATAAATATATATATATATATAAATATATATATATATATAAATATATATATATATATAAATATATATATATATATAAATATATATATATATATATATATATATATAAATATATATATAAATATATATATATATATAAATATATATATATATATAAATATATATATATATATAAATATATATATATATATATAAATATATATATATATATATATAAATATATATATATATATATATAAATATATATATATATATATAAATATATATATATATATAAATATATATATATATATATATAAATATATATATATATATATATAAATATATATATATATATATATAAATATATATATATATATATATATATATAAATATATATATATATATATATAAATATATATATAAATATATATATATATATATATATATATATATATAAATATATATATATATATATATATATATAAATAAAAATATATATAAATAAATATATATATAAATAAATATATATATATAAATAAATATATATATAAATAAATATATATATAAATAAATATATATATATATATAAATATATACACATATAAATTATATATACACATATAAATTATATATACACATATATACACATATACACATATACACATATATACATACATATACATACATATACATACATATACATACATATATATATACATATATACATATATATACATATATATACATATATATACATATATATACATATATATACATATATACATATATACATATATATATACATATATACATATATACATATATATACATATATATATATATATATATATATATATATATATATATATATATATATATATATATATATATATATATATATATATATATATATATAGATATATATATATATAGATATGGGATAACATAGATGATAAAAATCACTGTAAAACGTGAGAATGGCCAGCCAGAGAGGAACAATGTTAAGCCTGATGCTCTAGTAGATCCCCCAAAAGTTCATCTTCTACCTCTTCACATTAATTTAGGGATAATGAAAAATTTTGTAAAGGGTATGGATCAAAGAAGTGAAGGTTTTTAATATTTGAAAAACAAATTCAAAGTATCATTAACTGATGCAAAATTTGAAGCTGGATTTTTCATTTGATCACAAATTCGCAGAGTTGTTTCTGATGATTCCTTCACTTTGTGTCTCAATGAAAAGGACCGCAAAACATGGACATCCTTTGTGGAAGTCACTGAAAACTTTCTCGGCAATTTTAAATCTCCAAATTACCGAGAAATAGTAAAAGATATGCTGGAAGCCTATGAAAAGATGGGATGTAGAATGTCACTTAAAATGAATTTTCTGCATTCTCATCTCTATTTTTTCCTGAAAATCTGGGAGCGATTAGTGATGAACCTGGTGAACGTTTGCATCAACAAATTTTGTTTATGGAGACGAGGAACCAAGGAAAACTTAATCCAAATATGATGGGGGATTATTGCTGGTCTTTACAAAAACAAACTTTGATGTCTCACAAAATAAAAACGAGAAGGCTACAGCAAAGTTTCTTTAAATTTTAAATGCATAGCAAACTTAATCAATACAATAAAATCTTCATAACTTGGGAGGAAGGAAGGGGGGTAGGTAACTTCGCCAGTCATGTACACTGTCTGTCCTAAGCCAGAATATAGAAGGAAGGTCCCTCACTTTTAAAATATTTTTGCTTAAAAATTAAAAAAATACAAAATAAAGATTTTTTTATTTATTAATCGGAACAAATAGCGAAAGGGGGGGAGGGGTCATTATTACACAAAATCTAGACGTGATAGAGAATTTTGGTTTGCAAATTCGGATTCGGAGCCCTAGAACTAATTAGAAACACTTATTCACATGTCTGTAACAAACAAAAAGTTAAAATTTGTTGCCTAGAACAATTGAATATATAAATCGCCTTTTTGAGATCAATAATTATAGAAAGCACTGATCCCTGCTTGATCCAGGGTGACATGTAAACTCTAGTAATCAGCCATTTAGTGATCCGTAACTATACGGTTATTTAATTGGCAAAGGAAACAAAATTCCTGGTAGACCAGGCATGCTCGTCGCAAAGGCAAGAAATGGTTTCTTTTGTTCATCCAATCAATCGTGGCTTTTTTTATGTATGCTCTTGAGGATATCCTCGACGAAAACATCAAATTCCTCTTGTTGTACGACTTTAATTAATTAAACTAATCCTAAGCAAATTAAAATTCTTCCCTTGCCTTAATATGTTTGTCACATATGCAACGACTCGGATAGAAATCTGGCATCTGCGTCTAAATTAAGAAACTTCGCAGGTATGTGCGTTATCCCCCCCCCCCGCCCCCGCGTTCATCGCGTTGCCAGCACACGGAATGCGCCCGATTTCATAAAGGTGGCGAATTTTCGCAAACGCCTCGAAATGGAAGCATTGACGAGAGCTTCTCGACAAAGGCGAGACGGACGTCTTCTCATGCGAGCCCCGAGGCTTGAAAGCGCAATTTCTGGAGACCAGAGTCAAATTTGGTTCTTCCGAAACGACATTTATGAAAGAGATTCTTTATATTATTACCAGGCAATGGCTTTGCCACTTCCCCTACGGGGGAAGGATGCGCTTCGCTAGAGTTATATAAGATATATAAAAATAAATTTTCTGAAATTCACCATTTGTAATTCTTTGAGTTTTAAAAAATTCACAAAATTTCAATACTTATATTTATTTCTGAACTTTACCATTTTGTTTTTTGATATTATAAAGAATTATTAGAAATAACTTTGATAAAAAACATAAGTCATAACCAAACTAAGATGAAATTATTATTCAAATACTAAAAAAAAAATCCCCTTCTTAAATTAGAGTTAGTGATGATGCTGAAGTGATGATGAGAAGAGGCGAGAAAGCGTGATGGAAATCTGCATTAAAAAAATTATCTAAAGGTACCAAAGAACGCACGTATCTCTTCCCCACCTGGCCTCCCGCTCTCAAAGAAAGAGGGGTTTCCTTGTATAGTATGGAAGGGAAGATCACGCACCTTTAGCAACGTAGTGATACACATCTGATATAGAATAATGAAAGCATAAAATATTATTCTTAGGTGCTAGACCAGTCTTAAACAAGAAAGCATCTCTGAAGTAAAATCAGCCCATTCCTAGAGCCCAAAATACTATCACCCCCCGCCGCCAATTCCGAGCGTAGGAGTCCACCCGCAGCACCAGGCACAAAGGGTAGCATTTTATATTATTTTTTATTCAAGCTCTCATCTATCTTTAGGCTAATTTAACAACAAAATACAATAAATAAACCAAAAGGACATAAATGTAACACCCCAAATACTAAAGACAGTGGAAGAGGTAACACAAGAACCCAACTCGAGTAAAAGAGATTTTGCGGTAGCAACACCGGCTCGTCCCGATAGCGGGGCGAGTATGAAAGAACGAAATCTGGGACCAAACAGGTCTGTGCAGGCAGTTTGGCGCCATCGTCAGCGCGCTTATTTCCTTCAATCACTAATGTTCAGGAATCCAGCCCCAGCAGAAGACAATCTCAACATATTACTACCTCGCAGCAGCCATGGCGTTACGGACACCGCGAACCAGGGGGCAGAGATTTCAATGACTCGAAGGTACTCAGTTCCCTCTTGCGATTCCCTTAAAACAAAATCCGGTCTCCGAAAAGGGCACTAAGGATAATCTCCTGTAACGAGCGATACACTGCAACCACCTCGGCCGTGAATACACGAAGGGGCGGAGAAGCCCCGCCGGCTTCAAATAACAGGGAAATGCGTGAAAGACAAATCCTTTTTCGGATTTGGAGCTATCCGTGTACACTGCCACGGCTCCTGCGTGACAGAGCGTGTGCCCCAAGAAATTATAACGCTATAATGCCAGTGCTGTAGAAATTAGGGAGCAGAGGCGTGGCGACAAATGTCGTGTTAACCTCCTGGGGTAGCTAAGAAAAAAGAGGAGCCACCGACCCGAGAGCTACATCGAACACTCCGAGTTGGCTTACCTTAAACTAAGAAGTCTTAGGCTATGATTGGTGTCTTACAGCGGCGTAGTCACAGGAAAGCCAGGCTCTCATGATCTTTCCTGTGACACACCCGGAGTCGAAACCGGAAATTTTTAGTTGGCAGCCAACAAACCAGCATCAATGAGCAGTGCAGCATTATAGACCCGAGAAGAGCAGAAACGGAGTTATTAAGACAAAACCAATCTTCCAACCAATTATTCGTACTCGAATGCTCAGAACAACGAAGTTGTCGCAGTAAGGTGTAGGGGCGCGCTCTGCAATGCAACATGCGGGCGTTAAAAGGTGTTTATAAAGGTTCAAACGCGTCTCTTTTGGCACGAGATGAAGAAGCTGGTCAGCACTTAAGCTTACATCGGTAGGAGAAATAAAAATATATTTACGTTGAGAAAAAGTGGTGATAGAGGGACAGTGGGAACGCACCAGCTTTCCCAGGCCCTATCAAAAAGTTGAAGGCAACTAAGTGAGCCAGAACTTCTCTATTAGCAAGACAGAGAGGATGTGCCGTTCCTCGCAGGCACCAGAGTTAGGAATCTACACACAGTAGCTCCCTGCAGGCTGGTCAGGTGGGTAAATAGTCTCAGGTCAGGAAAACAAGGAGGCCAGAGAAGGAGAAGAGCTGCGGGCAATGTACCTGGGAGGCGGTCTTCATAGGTCACTACTCCATGTACAATGTGCAGCATTCAGCCTTCTACGCAGGTAACCAACCCCTCTGTGACGTTAAGGGGGATTTCTTTCTTCACAGCAACCATCTGGCGCCTGCCAACAACGTCATAAGTTGCCGCAATTAAAATTTCAGCCTAGTAATAAGTTACTTTAAAATTCAAGAAAACTAAATCAAACAAAGAAAAAAACAAAAAAAAAACAAACAAACAGCCACCCCCCCTTCCTCTGTTTTACCCTACTGATTCGCAAAACTTATTGACCGCCCCTCGTATATAGCAAGTTAAATGGCAATGCAATTAAATATTGACGGTTCACTGCTACGATGATTAACACTATCAATTAAGTTTGAACCGAGGGATAATTAAATAAGTAATGATTTTACAATTATGCAAGTTCTAGAGCAAAGGGGATCCTTGAGTTCGATGTGGTAAAGGTGGGAGGAGCATGACGAAGCCGTGGTTAAATCCCTTTTACCTTGATTTGCGGCGAGTAGGACCAGGTAGGTAAGATCGACCTTGAACATGTGGGCGTCTCACGGGACGCTCAATTCAACTTCAAGAAACTGAAGTTGGGGACCTTTTATCCTTAAGAGGCAAACGAAGGGTGCTTCGGGGATGGCTTTTCCGATCCTTAAAATCCGAAGACGTGGTGAGAAGGGTTGAAGCGCGCCTAACTATATCGACGAACAACATTGAGTGACGACTAGCTCTTCCTTGGCTCTTCGACAATCACTCAATTCTTCTCTGGACGAGAATGTAGTCGATTCCCTCTCGACTAACGAAGATGTTAACGGCTAACGTACTGGACGGCGGCTTCAGACACAATCTGCCTGTGAACTCCGAAGTGTCAAATATATATTCCGAAATTATTTAGACGTGGAGAGAGATTCATCGCCAACAGACTTCATTAATTGCCTTGGGTCGCGATAAGGTTCTATAGCGCGAAGTAGCGATACCCACTTAATGGTCTTTCCATTGTTCTAATTTTCGCAGTATATAGGGCAGACGAATTTAGAGCGGTCAACGGCAAACTGGGGAAGTCAAGGAAGGGAGGGGGGAGAATTCCTTCTCTCCCTCATTCTTCCGCATTCATTCCTTTTCAGGAAGACATTTTTTACCCCACAAGTCGAATGCAAAAAAAAATGGCGAACTAATTTTTCATCAAGGTGGAGATACTCTGAAAATTAAATTAGTGCAACGAGATACAAAAAAAAATTCAGACATGAGCAGGGTTAGCAAATGATAATAATTACTTCAGACTATACGCATATGTACAAAAAAAAAACAAGCAAAATGTAAAATTAAGCCATACAACACATTGAGTATCAAAATAAAAGAAAAAAATGAACCATTATTAAAGACACTACAACCAAGGATAATTATACAACCCTTCAAACAATTAACCTATATATAAAACAAATCAGCAAACCTATTTACAAGGAGATACGCTAATGGTATCTTTAATTAATGGCAATAGGGTCTTCGAGAGGATTTCTACTTAAATTAACCGCTAAACAATTTTGAGTACCCTTGATATACAGAACACGGAATTGATATTCCATGAGCAACAGACTCCAACGCATTAGTCGTCCATTTTGACTTGAAATTACGAAGGTACAACAATGGCTTATGGTCACTCTCAATTACGAATTCGGTTGCTATAAGGTACATTCTAAAATGTCGAATCGATCATACTATAGCTAACGCCTTGAGTTCAATGGTGGCGTAAGCCTTCTCGCGGACAGACAGCTTCCTGCTCGCATACGCAACTGGATATCCACTTCCATCATTTTCATACTGAACAAGGGCACCACCTATACCATCATGAGAGGCATCAGTACGAATCTCAAACCTTTTGTTCGGATTCGGGAGTCTCAAAATAGGAGAAAGTTCAGTTTCTTCTTCAGCTGGTTAAAGCTTGACACCGCGGGAGGAGTCTAACTGACAGGATCAGGTCCCGTTTTCTTTTAGGGGTGACGGTATAGTGGCGAGATTGGGGACGAAGCGCCTGTAAAATGAAGTAGAACCCAGAAATGACCGCAGCTACTTCTTTGTCCGGGGAAACGGCATTTCAGCTATAGCTTTAACTTTGTCTTCTTGGGGGACAATCTGGTTCTTTTCGATATTTAATCGTATCATATGCGAAATCACACTTCGACGAGCCTATTGTGAGTTCGTGTGCGCGCAAACGGATTAACAAAGCGCGAAGGGACTGTACGTGCTGGTCCCATGTATGTTCTGGTCCCATGTACGAGTGACAACGTACACGTTGTCAAAATAAAATGTTACACTGACTAGGCCGTCTACAATTCGGAACATCATTCGATTGCAGTTACTACACGCAGTTACCAAACTAAATGGAAGACAGGTAACTTGCATTAAGCTTTTCTCTGTAGCAAAAACTGTAAAGCGCTTAGAAGATTCAGAGAGCGGAATCTGATGGTAGGCCTTACAGAGATCAAATTCGAAGATGAATTTTGCATCTGCGAAATGATGTAGGTTTTGAGCAATCAAAGGTATGGGCTCGGCGTCGAACTAGGTGACTGAATTTAATTTGCAAAAATTGACGGACATTCTAAATGATTGATCGGCCTTTCTGATCATCACAATCACAGCACAAAAGTAAGATGAGGAAGGCTCGATGATCCTCAACCTGAGCAAATTTTCTACTTCGGACTTTTTTTTTAGGAGCCCATCTGGCTACTGCCTACTTGGGCACAAGTCGTCGGACTCACCACCACAGTCTAGTACTAGGCTACTTTAGAATTACAACAAAAAGAAAAAAGAAAAAAGGCAACAACAGGAAGAGGCTCGAG
Organism: Ceratothoa steindachneri; assembly: GCA_963969495.1. NCBI lineage: Eukaryota > Metazoa > Arthropoda > Malacostraca > Isopoda > Cymothoidae > Ceratothoa > Ceratothoa steindachneri. The sequence continues at coordinate 181,255,366 of OZ018318.1, read as the reverse complement.
TTATGGGGAGGTCCGCCTCCCCCCGGCGCATGGACGTGCGACCTATAGAGAAAACAACAACAAGAATAAACCAACCTAGTTAAATAAACTGGAGAAGGCCGGCCTCCCCCCAAAAGTCTATCAGTCCAGTAGTCAAGGTGCAGCACTCGTCCCGAGTAAATGGGACTGGCCGTAGCGACTCCGCCCATCCCGGTACCGGGACAGGTAACGGGCGCGGAGATCGCCCAGCCTGGGATAATTCAACAAGAATGTGCCAAACAGTCTGTGGGATAACGCAGTCTTTACATTAGGGCGCTGGCGAGCGCTCCATCAAATAGCGGTGCGTCTCGCGAGTGTGTCCAATTTGGACACGTCAGAAAGCAACCTGAAGCCTTCGAAGCATTAGGAGGTAGGTCCATGGGAACAGTCACCGCGCAATGGCACGCAACTTTAAGTTTCCTTCGACCGTCTCCCATCTTCTTTGCCAAGAAGCCCGGAGAGCTGCCCGTATTCCATACATGTTGTCAGTGTGAGGAAGAGCGAAAAGCTGGTCCGGTCGCAGAATCCCCGCGGACTCTTTGGGACCCTCATCGGCGCGCTCATTTCCTGCAATGCCTTAAATGTCCAGGAACCTAGCATAAGATAATCTCGACATCCGCCCACCTTGCCGAAACCGTGGCGTCACGGATATCTCGCGAACCAGGGGATGCGGAGATTCCGATGCCGCGAGAGCACTCAGGGAGCTTTGTGAGTCACTATAGATCACAATCCGGTCTCCGAACCGGGCACGTCGCGTAATCTCCCGTCCCGAGCGGTGTATTGCTACCAGCTCGGCCGTGAAGACAGATGCAGCGCCTGGCAGAGCCCCACTGATTTCAAACAGAGGGGATGCGGTGTGGAAGCCGACCCTCTCTTGTTCCAGCGTGAGACGAGGTGTGCTCAAAAAAGGTCAAACGAAATACTCCCGGCGCTGTAGAAGCTTTGGGAGAAGAGGCGTGGCGACAAAAGGCCAAAAGTGGTTACAAGGAGTTACAAGGAAAGAAGGTACCCTAGGAGACCTTACGGTCCATTCAAAGAGGGTACCTTGGGACTAGCAATCGAGCGGGCACATGGCTGCTCAATTGTTTTGCGTCCCTAAACGGCCACTTTTCAAGACTTCGTCTAGTCTTGACTTGAACTGGTCAACAGATTCACTGTTGACAACTTCCACTGGAAGTGCGTTCCACTTACCGCAGATACTGTAGGTGAAAAAGTTTCCACCCTGGTACCATCCAGGGTGGCATCCTGGGCAGAACCAGTGGCGCCACCGGCCTATAGCTAGACCTAGCTCTCGAAGAAGTTCCCTAGCCCTAAACCCATAGGGCTTAGGGTATGACTGGCGTCTCTCGGCGGCATAGGCACCGTCGAAATCAGCTGCGTATGTAGTGAGAGCAGTTGTCGATTGAGGGAGGCACTGGGCTCGCGCATATCGGCACGGTGTAGAGCGAGTGGCGTCTCCCCAGCATCGCCTAGTAGGTTCTCAATGGGGAAAGTTCGGAAGACACCGGTAGCCAGGCGAAGGCCGGTGTGGTGGATCAAGTCCACCTTCCGCAATACACGCAATACACGCTGGGGTAATGAGGGGAAACCCTGGTTTTAGCCGGGGCTACGTGTGAGCCCTTTATGCCTCCCGCTCTACCAGGAAAGCGTCCGGGAGGGGGGGGGAGAACCCGCAGAAGAGGTCCGAATGAGCGCAGAAACGACCGTGCTCGTAGGCCTGGAGGGGCCAAGAACAAAGGGTGTCTTTTAACGTTGAGGCATAAGACGGGCCAAAAGAGATAAAAAGGGCGTACACGTAGAGCGTAGCGAGAACATATTCCGGTAGCACCGAGGTGATGCCGTTGATACTCAGAAGAAAAAGTGTGACACTGAGGACACTTCCCTGCGGGACACCCTCTTCCTCCGCTCCTTTGGCCCGGAGAGAGCTCCTCAATCGTGTGGACAGTCTCCATGATACCGTTTCTCCATCCGGTATCATAGACCTTCTCCAGATAGAAAAACACCGTGGCGTAGTGCTGTCTACGAAGGAAGGCCTCGCAGACGGCATTTACCTGTCGGCGCGGAGCATCGGACGTGGAGTGGAACTTGCGGAAGCCGCACTGCTCAGAAGACAGATGGCCTCTGCTGTCCAGAAAAAGGCTAATATAACATTTACCAATTTCTCCAACAACTTGCACACGCAAGAGGTTAGAGATTGGGCGGAAACCGGTCGGAGTAGAATGATATTTCCCCGGTTTGCGAAAGGCGAGCACAGTAGCGATTCGCCAGGAGTCTGGTAGGAGACCCTCTACCCAGATCCTGTTGAACAAATTAACAGAAAGGCCATGCCTCGCTCACCCAGGTGTCGAAGCATGGCATACGGGACATCGCCGGACTATGGTCGGTGCCCGCGCACGAAGCAAGAGCAAAACGCAGCTCACACACAGTAAACCTGTCGTTGAAGCGTTCTATGCCTCTGGAGGTAAAGTCCCGGCTGATGTAGCAGCATCCCAGTTACAGAATGCGGAGAAAGCAGTTGCGAATGATTCTGCCACGCACACGGGGTCTGAGATTGCGGTTCCACTCTTCTTGAGAACGGGAGGGGGTTTCCTGCGAAAACTTGCCCCGAATTCTTTTGACTTGATTCCACACCTCTGGTAGAAGGGTCTTCCCGTTAAGTGAAGACAAGTATGCCCGCTAAGAAGAGTGATGGGCCTCCTTCGAAATATACGGGAACCTAGCCCTAGCTCGACGAAATTCACCGACAGTGAATTCCTTCGGGGTCCGCTTATAGCGCATAAAGGCTCAACGCTTCTATTTGAGGGCTGACTCACACTCGGTTGAACACCACGGGAGCGGTTGGCGTGAAAAACGGCTAGACGTTCTATGAATAGTAGTTAGGCCCACGGCTATGAGTTTGCCGGAGAAGTGCGGACTACCACACTGGCGCCAAGCACCGCCGGGGTGCTCTCTCTGGCGGCAGCGGCACATAAAAGGATATTTAGATGGGAAAGTGATCACTACCATGGAGGCCCTCGACCACCCCTAACCAAAATCAGCCTGTGCATCCAGAGAGTACAAAGATAAATCGAGGCAGGAAAGTGAAGCGGTTCTCGGGCAGTGATGCGTAAACTCATCCACATTTAGGACACCTATCTCATGCTCGTCCATTAGGTTCGTAAGGGTTTGACCCCTGAGATTTGTCGAGTAGCCTACAGTTAAGATCTCCGAGCAAGAGAAAGGGCCTTACCAAACGTGCCACGACGAGGCGGAAGTTCCCCGCGTTGAAGTCGGATGACGGTGGAATGTACGCGGAAGTATCAGTATACCTCCTATCATGGTGCAGCTGCACACCTATAGCCTGAAAAGAGGTATCTAATGCAAATAGAAGAAGGGAAACATCATGCCTGGTGTAAATCGCGAATCCTCCTACCCCGCCCCTAGCCGTGGTGGTGGGGTCGCAAAACCCTTATATCCCTGGGGGGGGGGGGTGCAGGGTCACAGGCCCAGCATGGTATACTGCAAAAAGATAGCTAACGAGGAACGGGACGAGAAAAGTCTCCGCAGTTCCTCCCAGTTTGCCCGGAGTTCGCGGCAATTCCATTGAAGGAATATGCCCTCTAGGCCTAGTTGGGAGGAGATGCTGGGGCCTTCTTCGAAGAGAAGACCCTCACGGGAATGGCCGTACGCTTCCCGGAGGCAGACATCCGTGCGCTATTGGACGGACAATGCGCTTTCGCTTTTGATGACTTATCAGGGGAGGTTGGGCTCACCATGCGAGTCTTTTCCCCTCTCCGCCTTGAATCCTCAGGAAGGTGGGGCGGCTTAGGAAGCGGGGTCCCTCTTTTGGAGGATCCACCATTTCCGAGCCACCTAGAATAACACTGGGTGCTGGCGAAGAAGCCACAGCTCCATTAGTTCTGTCCGTTTTTCGCGAGGCAGCTTTAGGAATCCAGGAAGATGGCCTCATGACCAACTTGACGGGTGTGGCCTGCTGTGAGTCTAACGACTCGTTGGACGCACGCGGCCGTTTCGCCTTATGGGAAACGGTCACGCTGGGGTAATGAGGGGAAACCCTGGTTTTAGCCGGGGCTACGTGTGAGCCCTTTATGCCTCCCGCTCTACCAGGAAAGCGTCCGGGAGGGGGGGGGGAGAACCCGCAGAAGAGGTCCGAATGAGCGCAGAAACGACCGTGCTCGTAGGCCTGGAGGGGCCAAGAACAAAGGGTGTCTTTTAACGTTGAGGCATAAGACGGGCCAGGTAGCGCTGGGTGCGCCAGGACCACGTCTTTAACCTCGTGGCTTCAGCAGAGGGAGAGGAGTCTTTAGTCTTTTTACTCTTGTTCTTCTGTCTTTTCTTTTTAGGAGAGGGTGGGGAATGAACTCGCTTCTCTCCTCCGCCAGCAGAAACCCCTAGGCCAGATGGGCAGGCCTTAGCAAGATCATTCTCCGAGATGGAGAAGGTTTCCGCGTTCACAGGGGCACCAGCCAGGAAAGAAGCTCCCTCCCCTACTTGTGAGGCCTCAGTGACCCGAATCGTTTGAAGAGTAGCTTGCACAGGGGTGAACTCGGGTTCGGTGCTTGGCACTAAACCCGTGTTGGACCCCATGAAAGATTCTACCGTCTGGGGCTGAGTCATCACAGGGACCATGTCCATCTCGGGGAGCGGGTAGGCTCTATGTGCCCTTTCCCCCGAAAGACATCACGAGTCCCCTTCTCAATCGATATCGTACCAGCAGGACTTGAGAGGGCACGGGCCCTGTCATCCCTCGCCCTCCTAAGTGGGTTTTTCCTATCGAGCCACTCCCATTGGGAGCAGTCAATTATGGGCCACTGGCGTGCTTTCTTGGTAGTTTCCTGAGAAAGTAAAGGAAGGGGGGGGGATTGCCACTCTGAAGAGGGAGTAGCCAAAAGGATACTCCAGGGAAGAGGGTGAGGGGGAGTTCCCTGCACCCGTAGCCATGGGAAGAAATTTAGAGGGTCGCCTGCGAAAGCACAAGGGGTACCTCCCTTTTTTCGTTGGAGCTGCCCGAAGGCGGCTCCGATGATAGTAAAGGTAGACTTAATTGGGTGTTTAAAGAGTTCTCATCAGTTGGCATGGTGACCTTATTATGTCAGCGGAATGCAAACGCTCATCACACGCAGTAGCCCGCTCTGCGAGGGGTGAATACGGAGCCAGCAAATCCAGCTGCTGCCAATTGAGGTTAATCCTCCCGCCTAGTGACTTGGCAGCCCATTTGCATGGCGGCTTCACCTTAGTCTCGGCGTGAAATCCATATACCGTGAAAAGGAGAGAGAGAAAGGGTATTTCAGGAAGGTGTGGGTAGGGATGAAGCAGGTTGTTAAAAACCCACTACCCCAAACCGGAGCTCAGGGTGAGGGGGCGTTGTCTCCTCCCCTCTCAACCCAGATCCGTGTTGGTTGGGTGAAAGGAGGCTGGTCAGCGTCTACCGTGTGAAATTAGAGGCCGACCAGAGAAAGTTGTGGGAGAGGTTGTAGGGAAAGGGAGGAAGTAGGGTACAAATACAGGCTGTCAGAAATAAGGAGAATAGGCTTAGCTGAGGCAGGATTGGGCGCTGAGTCCCGTTAACACGGCGGCAATTCCATTGAAGGACTTTGGCCCACAAGCCTAGCTCGGAAATGCGGGGGGTCTACTTCGAAGAGGAGATCCTCACAGGAATTGCGTACGCTTTTCGGAGGCAGAACTCCGGGCGCTGTTGGCTCTGTCGCCTTCGAGGACTCACCAGGGGAGGTTGGGCTCGCCATGCTAGTCTGTTCCTCCCCACCGCCTCGTCTAAGTTATCCGACGGTGGAATTTACGCAGCTTTCAGTGTACCTCCTATCCAGGTGGAGCAAACTGCCACGGCCGAGAGTAGATATTTATAGCTAACAAAATAACGGAAACATCACGCCGGGTGTAAATTACGTATCCCGTGGTGCTGGGATCGCAAAACCTTTTGACCGCGCTCTGGTCAGCCCGCTCTTTAGTGATGTCGTCTAAAGAGTATTCCATGAGTTCCCTCGCATAAACCACATCAAACCATAGTGTGTCCGAAGGGAACTGATTATGGCCACCATAGAAGGGCCCGACGCATTCGCCAGAAGGCTCCCGTGAGAGAAACGGTCACCTTCGGCTTTCCTAGAGTCAAAGTAGCTACTGCTTTCTTCTGATGTAGCATGTGGCATCTACCCAACATGCGGCCATCTTTGGGACGAATAACTAGAAAGAGTTTGAAACCAGCGGGCTAAATAACATCAGGTTGTCTCTGAATAAGAGGCCTAAGAGAGGTCTTTGAATGAGAGGTCTTTGACCTGCCCGCCCACTTTCCCACATGAGCGCGCCTCGGGATATGACTCGCTGCTCTTGTCCTGGTCGCTTTCTGAAACGGCAGCGGACCCGCTGGCCCCCGTAGCACCCGTCGAGGGAGGGGAAGACCTAGTCTTAGATTTCTTTTTCTTCTTCTTGCCTTTCTTCTTTCGAGAGGAAGACGTGGAATGCACCCGCAATATCCTTCTCTGAGATGATGAAGAACTTAGTGTCAAGAAGGCACAATTCAGGGTAGGTCTTTTCTCTCATTGTGAGTACTGGGGAGCCCGTGCGGTTTGAGGATGATCTTGTACTGGACTCAGGTTTGGTGTCTAGGACCCGGTCAAAGTTCGCCCTCATGGAAGGTCCTTCCATATGGATCGGGGTCACACCCGATACCATCACCTCCCCATGAGGGTCTCCAACTGTTCCACAACCCCCTCAAGATGTTAGATATTCTCACTGGGAACTCATAGGGTTTATGGCCCGTCACAAACTTCACTGGGGCCGGCATGAGTGGGCTGTGTTTAGAAGAAAAGGCTCCCTTTAACGTAGGAAACCTTGGATCAACGAAGTGCCTTGGTAATGCCCCAGGGACGACGCCTCTTCTTACCCTTTAATGTAGTTGAGGTAGTTCACCTGTCCCCATTAGGGGTGCCGAGAACCCCCCAATGACAGGTCCCAGCGAAATCAAAGGGGGATCCGCCGCAAGTAGAGTCACTTGGAGGCAACTATCCGGAAGTAAGGGGAAACACCAGAACCTGTCCTAATTGGAGAAGGGGTAAGCAACCCTCTCCACTAAGAGAATCCTCGGGGTGGGAGATCTTACTTGACATCCCCTTTCGAGCATCGAGCGTGGTTAATCTAAAATTGGGTATGGCAGCTGCCATGCAGTGTAGGCCTAATCTAACCTAATACGAAAAGAGCATGTTTGTAAACGATGCGGGAGTAAGGATGAATTAGATTTAACGAGACATATCGAGATGCCGCAGAATTTTTGAAGATTCGAAGACAAAAAAAAACAACACGAAATGTAACTGGTCAGAATTTGAAGTCAAATTTAAAAGCTTTCAATGGGACTGCCAGGCGTCGTGAGATCCATTAAATATAATGAAATAAAACCTTTTATCCAGAAAGTGAATTGCGGAGGTAATGACAATTATATTTTATGGTCAAAATATCGTGGTGGGGAAGTTCTGAAAATTTAGTAATAATAAATTCATTCTTGTATATCATTCAGACCTCTGTGGATAATTTTAGGATGCGATCCAATAATCCTTATGCGAGAGTAATTTAAAGTTTATTAACTCTTTCGCGACTTTCCTGTTTAATTTTTAAGAATTTTGAAATTGGTCACCGAGAACAATTTGAACAAGAAATTGCGAGAAGAATTAAATTAGATTTTAATTGAAAAATAATGGCTGTAATATAAACTTAGAAAAAGAATAAATCTCAACTTACTTGCTCTAATATAAGGTGGTTATTAAATATCCCATTCACAGTGTCTAAGTATAATATGCCTACAGGATCCAAATAGGTAGCTATTATTAATAAATGACAGCTAAATATATACTTAGACTGTGAAATAGTGATTAATCTTGATCTTGGAGCGAGATAATGACTTATTTATCCATTAATATTTATGAAACTTAATCAAAATAGCTAAATTATTATCATACGTCTTTGCACGCCGTATGAACCAAAACTCAATAACTTGCGGAATCTTTAGTAGATATTTAACAGGGTCTGTATTTACGTCTTGACACTGAGTCGTAGTCGCAGAGAAGCTAACTGCTTCTCGGTACACCAGGAGCCGTGCTAGGTGGCAACTCGAAACAATACACTTTTGCAAAGCGCCACGACGGCCACCAATTAAAAGTTAATTACCCCAAGTCAATATTACTACTACTCCCAACTTACTTTAATATAACAAGGAAACTAAATTAAAATGAATATCTATGTACAATTTCCACTTTCGTTTCCGAGAGTAAAAAATATTTACGACATCCTGCGGCCGAAGAGAAGAATAAAAATTATTGCAATAAATTAATCATGCGTCTCTAATTTTCATTAATCCAATCTTTAATTCCATTAAATATTAACACAATTAACAATATTAACCCCATATTTGATTAACCCCTCTTCCCTGTCATTTCATCGCCTTTTACGATTCGCAGACTCACGGAAGAATTATTCTAAAGCCCATTCATTCTCCAGGGCAAGAAACAGTTAGATGTCACCAAGGTCTTTCAGTGTTTGCCACCGTTAGTGCGACTTCATGGGGGCATATCGCTTTTTCCTTTTGTCCTTCCTGGATTCTTGAGACAGTGTACTTACTGGTCCCTTCCTATTAAAGATTTCGGGTTCGGTATCAAGATTTTTTAATTCTGAAGGTTTGGTATTAGGCGATTCATTTTTTTGTTATTTTATCATTACACCTAATTTCTAGTGGATACAATTTATTAATGGTGCGTATTACGCTACCTAATCTAGTTTTTAATTTTGCTGTTCTTACCACACTATCTTGGCCCTTATATAATTCCTGTATTAAACCCAACGACCAGTTTTCTCTGTTTTTATCAGAATGTATCAACACTACTTCCCCTTTCTCAATACTACTACCTATACCATCTTCCCCACCTTTATTATTTGCACGATCTATGAGAGAGGTCAAATAATTATGTTTCCACTGTTCAAACCATTGTTTTAAAATTTTAGATAACTTATAGTATCTTCTACTGAGTGGAACAGTTTCCATAAACGTAGGATCCTCTATTTGAGGTGACGTAGTTATTGCAGGTAGGGAATTAAGGTGCCATCCATATATTAAATGGGAGGGGGAAAGAGTTTCTGGTTCATTTAAGTTATTATAGGTATAAGTAAGTGGTCTGTTATTAACTCTACATTCTATCTCAACTATTAAGGTACGAAGATCATCCATATTAATGGATTTTCCATATAACACTTTTCTTAAACATCCCTTTACTACACCAATTAACCTTTCATAGAATCCTCCAAACCAGGGCGCTCTTGGGGGAATAAATTTCCATTCGCATTGTCTTTCCTCTAGTTCTTTCTGTACAGCATTATCCTTCACCATCATACTGAGCAGATCTGCCCTCAGTTTAAAATTTGTGGCATTATCACTAGGAATAATTTTTGGACAGGATCTTCTAGCCACAAACCTTCTAAATATATTTAAAAATGTTTCTGCCGTCATGTCCATGGTTAAGTCCAAATGAATTGCTCTAGTGGTTGCACAAGTAAAAAGAACTATATAAACTTTCCGGGATTCTTTATTACCATCTTTCCCTCCCTCATCTCTTGCGGTGATAGCGCCCGTATAGTCTACTCCAACTATCTCCAAGGGTTTAGCATCCTTCACTCGTTCTTTCGGTAATGGAGGAGATTTAGGATAGGGATAGGATACTCCCTTCAGCCTTCTGCACATAAACATTTACTTATTACATTTTTGACCCTTTGTCTGCCTTTAGGGATCCAAAAATTTTCCCTTAATTTACATAGAGTTTCCTGAACTCCTGCATGCATGCTCTGTTCGTGTGCGTTATTAATGAGTAGATCTGTTATATGATGTTTGGAGGGAAGAAGAATAGGGAATCTTGTATCGCATTACAACTTCATTTTGGAATAAATTAAACTCTTTAACTAGATGAGGGGGTTTACTTAGTTTGGGACTTTTAAAATAATCTCAAATTTCCTCAAATGAACATTTTTGCCAATTTTCCAACCAATACTGATGTGGATTAAATTTAAACCTATCGCCACTGGTCTGGTTAATAAACTTAAAAACTAGTTTAGTTACCCTCATCAATTTATTCCAACTACCGATTCTGTTAGGATCAAGAATATATTGTATCGGCTCGGACTTCACGGCTAACAATGATTTCGCTGAATCAACATCTGGCTCATACTTTTGGTCAGGCCATCTATCTTTATTATTTAGCCACTTCGGACCTCTGAGACATAATCTTGAGTCTTTAAATTTGGTAAACTTCACCTCTTGCGTCAGCATGTCCGCTGGGTTACTCTCCGTAGGTAGATATTTATATAAACATTGTGGATCTGTACGACCCATATCTACTACCCTATTTTGTACATAAACTATCTTACAATTTTTATTTCTTACCCACTGCAAAGACACTTTGCTATCCAACCAAATATAACTACTTTCTATCTTAACATCTTTCAATACTTCTGTAGGGGAATAGTCACTCCCCCCCCCCCGTTCACTCGCGGGGCAGTCACAAAGCGGTTACCGCAAAGACATCCGACCCAGGCATCGGCGGGTCCATTGCGTAACCGCAGCGTCGCCTATTTTTGGTGCCATGAAAGACCTTAAAGATCAAAATGAAAGATCTCCCCCAGGAGAGAGATCCAGTTTCACGTCAAATAAGAAATTGGAGACGTGTTTCTCCCAATCTCGAAGGCTAACGAGGAGCCGATGTTTGACTCCGTGTGAAAAACCGTTTGGAAAAAGAACTCTCCTGGGGCCGTCCTCAAACCCCTTCCCCCCTTACCATTCCCCCAGTGGGGTGACGAGGTATAAATGAGGAACTCTGAGGAAAATCGCGGTAGTATACGTCAGGCCAGGTGACGAAGTCCTCGATTAAAACCGAGCTACCTTGACTAGATTGGTAGTATACGTCAGGCCAGGTGACGAAGTCCTCGATTAAAACCGAGCTACCTAGACTGGATAGGTAGTATACGTTAGTCTCTAAGTGACGAAGTCCTCGGATCCAAAACCGAGCTACCGAGATTGGAGAGGTAGTGTACTTGGCTCGCCAGACCAAGAAGTACTCTGCAAGAGAGGCAGGGCTACCTACCTCAAGGGGCTAAGAAGAAGCTCATCCTTGAGCTAAATCCCAGGTTATCAAACCAAACGATAAGTTATCTTTGTTAAGTTCAACTTACTCTCGCCAGAGACACTCCTCATATCCTGGTGCACCTTAAACACCAGGGGTATTCCTCGACCTTGAGGAATTAAGAAAAGAAGAAGGAAAAGGCTCCCCCCTCGAACCCGTTACTCGGTGGCCACACCGAACTCCTAAGTTAACTTGGTAAGGAACCAAGTTCAAATTATTCTCGCCAGAGAAATCCCCCTCTGTTATACTCGCCCTTGAATAAGACTGGAACTAAAAAGAAGCTCATCCTCGAGCTAGTTTCGGGTTACCAAACCGAACGTAGAGTAATTTATTCTCGCCAGAGAAACCCCCCTCCGTTATCCTCGCCCTTGAAGAAGACCCTCCCCGAGTTTAGTCTTCGTCCATAAGGAAATAAGTAACAAGGGAGAAAAGCTCCTCCCCGAGCTCGTTACTCGGTGGTCACACCGCACTCCAAGTTAACTTGATTTAAGAACCAAGTTCGACTCAATCTCGCCAGAGAGACCACGACTGTCTAGGTGTTGCATAAAGCACCGTATTTGTTCTCGTCCTTGAAGAACGTCCCCCCCCCCGGAAGAACGTGCGGCCCCCCCAGCTGCTACCCTCGCCAAAACGACCGTGTAATTTCGCCCATCTTCATCTGGACAGACTGCACGCGCCGTGAGTCGATAACATTTCTGAGGCCTTTAAACTCCACATGAGTCTGTAAGCCTAATTCTTATATTATTGTTGTGTGCAGAGAAATTAAATAATTTTGGTGGGTAAACTAATTTAATTAATTCTTGTTTATGATAATATTCAGAGTATTGCTGTAGTAAATGTTTAGACGTTGTGTAGTCAATTTATGAAGTTAAAATACCAGTTTATTTTGGGATTAATGTTCGTTTCTCTTATATATCCTTACGTGTTTCGGACCGGCTCTGTTCTTTAAGATATTCAGATATCAATATATATTAGACACTCTTAGCACTCTTAGAAAAGAACAAAAAATGGGGGCATTCTACGACAACTTCTTTTAAGTATTTACCTAATTTCACTGCAACATACATGGCCGTTAATTCTAATTGTGGTATGGTCTTTTCTTTCATAGGTGAGATGCGGGATTTAGAGATTATTAACATGGGATCGGATCTATAATTTGTAGCATACGCTACGGCTCCGTACGCTTTTTGCGAAGCATCACAAAATATGTGAAGGTCACACGGATCTCCACTGTGCAATACCGCCCTTGGATATTCGAGAGTATCCAACTCCTTCGCTTCTAAACTCAGTTCCTCCCATTAATTTATAATTTCATTGGGAAGATCCTCATCCCACCTCAACTTCCTACTCCAAGTTTCCTGGACTAGCAGTTTCATGGGAGTAATTAACGGGGAAACCAACCCCAAGGGATCGAATACTTTACTTATATTACTTAAGAGCGTTCTCTTACTCGTGGCCGCATGCCATTTAACGCTATTTACTAAAATAGTATCCTTATTATAATTCCAATTTATTCCCAATATTTTTTCATTTCCATCCCCATCATTGCCTATTATATTGTTTAACTGTGTCGAGTTAGTTGTCCATCCTTGTAACGGCATATTGGCTTCTTCCAACGACTCGTTAGTAACAGTATACAATTTAATTAATAAAGTTTCATCTTCTCCAGGGAAAGAAACAGATTGTCGCAATACAGCGCCGACTTTATGCGCTCAGCTATATTACTATTTTTCACTTGATGATTCAAATGATGACTTAATGTCATTTGTAGTAGGAATGGTAAACTAGAAGCTCCGAACAATACTAATTTAAATCTATAAGTATCCATTGGGCCATCTCTTTCTAAAGGGTCACTCGGCCAAAGGAATCTCGTAAAACTACGATCCTCTTCCTGCAATCCTATTCTTAGGAAAGCCTTACTTATATCTGCTGTATAAGCATATTTATTTGTCCGGAATCTAATCAGAACGTGCATTAGTTTATCAGTTATAGTGGGTCCAGTGTATAGACAATCGTTTAGACTAGTACCATTTTTTAGTTTCGCACTACAGTCGAATACTACTCTTAATGGAGTAGTTTTACTCTCCCTTATTACGAGTAAGTGGGGTAAGTAATGCGTGTCTTTAGTTACTTCAGCACTAGTCACCTTTTCTATAAATCCTCTCTCTACCTGCTCTTTAATAACATTATCATATTTTTTGATAATATTAGCATTAGACCTCAGTTTTTTCAAACTTGCTTTTAGCCTGTTTTCAGCTAATTTGTAATTGTTTGGTAGGTTTTGGTGGTCGGGTTTCCAGGGCAGTTTAACCCAATACTTTCCGTCTTTGAATTGTACTGTATTTTTGTATTGATCTATCACTGCCTGTTCTTCATAACTAATTGTTTCAGGTTGAATCCCTATTGTATCCAACCTCCACAAATTTGACAGATCAGGATAAATATTGGACGGTAGTACACCTATATTGGTCACTAAAGCTACCTGTGCTTCCCCAGTAACGGGCACGTATTTATTAGGGATGTTTCCATACAATACTAAGCCTCCATTTGTTTTTAGGAAAGTCATACCTTTCAGTTTAACCATACCCTCTACCAATTTATTATACTGATCCGCTCCTACCAATAAATCCACATCCGTTATCAAATCTCTCAAATATGGATCAGACATCCTTACTCCACCCTTAACTAGGTGTGTTAAACAATTATTCAACCCATCAATCTTGATGTTTCGGGGTAATCTATCCAACACTAGCGCTTGCAACCTTACAAATTTATTCCCATTTTTAATAGTGAATCTTACTATACCATACTTTTGACTGTCTATTTCGCCGGTGAAGCCAGATATTCTTAATTCTTCCCATTCTTTTATTTGTAAATTCAATTTTGCTACGAGATGTGCACTGATAAAGGTACGCTGTGAACCCTGGTCATACAGTACTTTAACTGCATATTTTCGCCCCTTAGCCTTCATGGAGCATTTCCCCACTGGCAACGCGGTCGAAATTTTACGACTTGAGGACTGCACAGCACAGACTCTCTGTTCAATGATTGGCAACTCGTCATAAAAATTTAAATGATGAAACGCCTTTTTACACTTTAAACACTTATTGAGTTTTATTCGGCAGTTTTCTGTAGGGTGTTTACCGCTACATCTCGTACACAATTTTAATTCTCTTATTCTATCTATACGATTATCATAAGTTTTATACACAGTACACTTATTAGAGGTGTGTTGCCCTTGACATAAAACACACTTATAATTATTCACGGGTTTGGTTTTGGAGGGGGAACTTTCTTTAGTATCTGTACTTATGAGATGTTTTTTCTCATGTCCGTCGCGTACCTTTGCTTCTGGCCTACTCCATTTAGTAGGTACTCGTGTAGCAGACGGTAAGTTAGCATCTGTTGTGGTTATTTTATGGGAACCTAAATCATTTACTAGCTTTCCCAACCCGTCTCTTAATTGTGATATTTCTAGATAATCTTCATCCATTCGGTTTTGGATATATTCTATAGCTTTAAATGGTAATTTTCTTTTTACCACCGCTACTACCATTGGTCCGCAACCGTCAACATCACATTTAGTATTTTTTAACCTGGCTATTATTATTTCCAAGTTTGCTCTGAACTCACTCAAAGACGTTAGGTTAAAAGAGGCAGCTTTTAGGTCTACTATTTTATTACAAAGTTCTTCTACTATACGTTTTTTATTATGGTAATTGTTTATAAGTATATCCTTTGCACGGTCCCAACTGGTCTCTTCACTCGGCAAACCTTCCATTAATTTCCCTGCATTTCCCGACAATTGACCTTTAAATAATTGAATTTGTCAACCGGATTAATGTCAGAATGATCGACTGAACTTTTAAACTGATCCCAGAATCCCTCCCATTCCTCCACCTCTCCACAGAAGGTCGGGAGGTTTATACTAGGGAGTTTTATAGGAGTCAAGTTAGCAAGGATTGATGGCATTTGTCGTATAAATACAATCCTGCACGTCATTTATTATAATTTGTATTTCTACCTCATATTGCGCTCGCTGTTCTATTAGTTCGCTTATTCTTTCTTCATCACTCGTAGCATCTATTTTCTCTTCGTAATATCGGGTCACTATATCTACTTGTTTTTGTAATTGTTGACTCCATACTCGGAGTTTGTGAAGTCACAACTAGCCCCTTGTAATTCATCTTACACCCTTGTTTTCAAGGTTGTACAAAAAGATTTATGACCCGCAATCTTATGAATTGTTGACATGGCAATGCTAATTTAAATTCAATTAACGAAAGTGGGAATTATTGAGGGCGAACTAATTTAAATTTATTGACTATTAAGAAATTAAAATTTTAATTAAAGTCTTACTATTCTTTCTTATAACCGCCACCGCCACGACTCGTGGTGTACTATCACAGTGGCTAGCAATTTATCGAAATAATTTTTCTTTTACCATGAATATTGGTATTAATCTCGCCCATGTGGTTTAGCTTAAGCTATTTACCATTAAGTTACAGGAGCTAAGTAAACTAAGATCCGGTTCGAAGGACTATATCGGTACTTTCCTGTTTAATTTTCAAGAATTTTGAAATTGGTCACTGAGAACAATTTGAACAAGAAATTGCGAGAAGAATAATTAAATTAGATTTTCAATGAAAAATAATAGCTGTAATATAAACTTAGTAAAAGAATAAATCTCAACTTACTTGCTCTAATATAAGGTGGTTATTAAATATCCCATTTACAGTGTCTAAGTATAATATGCCTAAAGGATCCAAATAGGTAGCTATTATTAATAAATGACAGCTAAATATATACTTAGCCTGTGAAATGGTGATTAATCTTGATCTTGGAGCGAGATAATGGCTTATTTATCCATTAATATTTATGAAACTTAATCAAAATGGCTAAATTATTATCATACGTCTTTGCACTCCGTATGAACCAAAACTTAATAACTTGCGGAATCTTTAGTAGATATTTAACAGGGTCTGTATTTACGTCTTGACACTGAGTCGTAGTCGCAGAGAAGCTAACTGCTTCTCGGTACACCAGGAGCCGTGCTAGGTGGCAACTCGAAACAATACACTTTTGCAAAGCACCACGACGACCACCAATTAAAAGTTAATTACCCCAAGTCAATATTACTACTACTCCCAACTTACTTTAATATAACAAGGAAACTAAATTAAAATGAATATCTATATACAATTTCCACTTTCGTTTCAGGGAGTAAAAAATATTTACGACAACTCTTTTTAAACTTAAAATTATAACAAACATGCTTAAATATTTCACTACTCCAAACCTTCCTTCTACATCGTTGTTCTGAAAATAAAAAGTAACTAATATTAATATTAAAAACAAACGCGCGAGCGAAACTTTGTGGCATTTCAAGATGGCGCTGAAGAAGAAACTGCGTTGCAGAATTGAATCGGAATATTGTCTTTGGTAATTCTGCAGAAAAACAACTCCAACTTCTTTTTTTTTAATGCACTCGATCTATTCTACAGGCCTATCTAAATAGTCTGTTGTTATTTATTCGGTGCAGAAAGTACTAGTTTTCGAGTTATTAGGGCTAAAATAGTATTTTCCAATACATAAAGCTATTTGCCGCTGCTCTTACGTCATAAGCTACATGGAGAATAGTTTCATTGCACGCATTGAAGACATTCATATTAAAAACGATGATGCAAATTTAATACGATATAGAATGCAGGAGGGTAAAGATTCGTTTTAACACATTTTCGAAAATGAATTTAAAAATGTTTTTCTTATGCTGTTTTATGTGTACTTTTCAGATCTGACACTCGTTTTTCCCGGAAATGCATACTTTTCTCATAATCGACTGAAGTCCACACTAGGAAAAGTATGTATTTCCAGCAAAAAAAGAGCTTCAGATTCGAACAGTACACATAAAATTGCATAAGAAAACACATTTTTAAATTCATTTAAAAGATCAAGACCAGACATAACTTGGTAATTTAAGACGACGCTAGCACCGCCTACTTTAAGCTATTTCCGCCAAAAATGAACATTTTTAGGTACTTCCGAAATAGGGGGTTTCGCTCCCATACCCCCCACCCCTGTAACTCAAACCCCTCTCGTAATATCCCTAATTCGAAAGATTACCTTCTAATTTGAATGCAAACGTCGTTAAGCCTCTAGTTTGAATCAAAGCTTTGTGCAGAAAAGTTTATAAATAAAAGGGGTTAAGATTCGTTAAAACGAATCTCACCCTATATATATTTCTAAGGCCTGGTAATCGTCATCAAAAACTTCTCGCATGAGTTGGTATTGCGATCTATCACAGCAGGCACACGCCATTATACCAATGAAACTAAAAACACGGAGACCCACGAAGCGTCCGAAATAAAAGAAAATATAACGAAGCGTATGATTGGATAAGAAGGCAGAAAACGCGCGCACAGTTGGCCTACAGATCTAAAACAAACAAACATGGTATTGGTTGAATATCGCCAAAAAACCAATGCGCAAAACCCCAGGTATAGGCAATTCAATCAAGGCAAAAGTTGAAGGAGCTAGGTAGAAAAGGACGCAGAAAGATTCGAAGTTGGCAAAATAGAAATTGTCTTAGGGTGACCCCACAAGTCACACCAGTTTAATATAATATAGATGTCGTAGGGTGACCCGACAAGTGACACTAGTTTAATATAATATAGATGTCTTAGAGTGACGTTTGAACCCAATCTTTCCCAAATTCCTCAGCTCAAGGGGGGAGAGGCCTATGAACAGATTAGTCTGTTATGAGCGTGGGTAAAATTATAAATACAAATCAGAGTGCAATTTTAGGTTGGCCAATTCTTAGTTTAGCTTGGAAAGGTTATGGGGGTAATAGAAACGGAGTACAAAAATATACTTTACCACTATGCAAATAATATATTTACAAAATTAAAAGTTTTAATTTAGGTATATAAAAATAAGAGACGTACACGAGTCTCGGCTCTAAATAGCTACCTGGTGGGTTCGACTGCTGTACACACAAAAGGACAACGCGAAGCCAAATGACAGAGGCTTAAAGGAGGATGGGGGGGGGGCTTTCACATGAGAGTTACGCGTTGCGGTTACCTCCAGGATTTGGTCCGAGGGAGTAGAATTTACAATAATAGCCTCTTGACAACGACTATTACGCGAGATGAACTCATATCTTGCATTCGAGTTTAGAATACCGAATCGAGAATTTGACGCGTCGCTTTCGGGTAACCGGTACCAACGAGTTCGGCTCGACTCCTACGAGTTCTAGGAAAATACATGGAACTTGACGGGTTCTGCAAGGGTTCGCGCGGAACTAACAGGGGCGGAAGGTGACAGCTACTCGCAGGTACTCAGGTCACAGGTTGTTATTTACTGCCGTCCAAGTTAGACGTTAAGCGTTTTATACGGGTGAGATGGAGGTGCTTTTCCCTGCGCCCGAAAGGGAAGGGTTCCAGTGGACAGACGCTTCGCCAGGCGCGGTGGACTTTGCCCGATTCCCGCCGTCGCAAGATAATCCCCGGCGGGACCCTTCGTGCTCTTAAGCACATCTCAGGCTTTCACGAAGTCGGGCCTTCAGCCCGTCACGACCTTAGCGCCTCGTTCGCGTAGATTAAAAAAGGTTGGCCAGGTGTCTCCTCTCTCTCTCTCTTTCTCTCTCTCTCTATCTCTCTCTCTCTCTCTCTCTCTCTCTCTCTCTCTCTCTCTCTCTCTCTCTCTCTGACAGCAATATAGTTTCGAAAAGTGAATAACTACTTTATTATTAAGTTCCGAAAGTTAAATGGCGTCGGTAAGCATCAGTTTGAAAATGAAAAACGTTTATGTCTTTAAAAATTAAAAAATCGTAAATGTGTTAAAACGAATCTTTTCCTCCAAGTTACATTTCCTCTTTTTTTCTTCGATTCCTCAAATTTAACTATAGCTATATCTTTCTCATTAAATCTAATTCCCCCCCCCCCCATCTTTTACAAACACGTTCTTTTCGGATTAGGTCATGTATTTGAAAAAAATGAATTATAAGCTTCGAAATGAGCATAATATTCACGGGAAAATGTAAGAACAGTTAATTCACAACTATTACAGAGAACAGACATTTTAGACTAAAGGCTATGATGTATGCTAAGACGTATCACAAGAATAGGCTTCTTGTTTGGTTCCTTTCCAGCGGAAAAACAGCACACAAAAAGTAAAAAAAAACAAAAAACCCCCACCTCCCTCCCAAATTAACCTAACCTAAATGAAACTAAAAATAACTTAACATACATACCTAACCACCCAGCTAATCCCATGCCTTTATTGGTTCTAAACAAGCTATCAATGAAAAGATGGCTGCCACTGTATTTCCCAAATAAGAGATATTTATAACAGGGTCTTCGTTTGAATTGTTAATCTGTATAATTACCTTGTCTTTTTGTGACTAGAAAGTGTGATAGACCCTCTGTCTATCAAAATATTACTTCTAGGAGACTTAAAATGATGCCAATTATTACAGTCTTTATTAGCTTAAAATACATGGCTTCTATTAGACATCACGAGAAAAACTAAACCAGTCGGCAAAGCTTCCGTTTCGGGAGAGAGGTGCGCTTTGGAAAAAAAATCCCCCACAAAAGTCGATTTATTAACCTTGCACCTCGATGTAAACATTTCGTTTTTATTCCATCGGAAAATTATTAACTTCTATTTTGAACAGAAAATTATTTTTTCATTGTTCGGAAAATAAAAAATAACTAATATTAAAATAAATGCGCAACCTTAACTTAAACATTTAAATATGGCGTCGTAGAATTCTTAGGTGGCAAAATCGGGTTGAAATGTCCTTTTGTGAGCCAGATAGGCTCCTAAAATAAAAAAAAATAAAAATGTCCTTTTGTGACTGTATAAAGTGTGTTCTCCGAAATCATTTTTTACTTTCAGACTAGAGGTGGGACTTTATCAAATGTAATTACCATTAAATGTAAGTTAGGTGAAGTTCCGTAAACGAAAGAACAGCGTTAAAGTTTTTGCCTAAGCTAATCGAGACTTGCCAAATGTTCCAAAATAGTATTTCTAATTCTTTAAATACCTGTTTAAACATAATAATACACTTAACATAATTAGGTTAATATTTAGCACACAGCCACATTGTTAATTGGAATCGCGTCATATTGTATATCATTTTGAAGAGAATGTTTTTTTCTGAATTAAAATATGATATGAACATTTTATACTACTTATTATTACAGAAAATAAGATTGATTTAAAGATCATTTGAGGGTTGAGAAACACGGTATAAATCTATGTAAACTATTAATAAAGTCCGATCTTGCAACCTAACCATTGCTGTTTAGCTCTGAACTTTCTTCTTACCTCATAATGTCATGCATTTACCACTGCTTCTACTTTTAGTGAGTTTTTCAACAATATAATGGTAAACATGTAGATTGGCGGCTCGGCCGAAAAAGTGGATATTTGTTTGTTTATATTTCGTTCACCCTTGCCTGAATATTCGTGCGCGTTGGAGTCCTATTTGAAATATATCCAGCGCCATTTTTGTTTATAAAAATGCCTGAAACTAACCAAACGAAAAACGCTATACTGGAGGCTGTGCCCCCCAGACCTCCCCCCCACTTGATTGAAACTCAAGATCATTGTGTTTACCCCCAAACGAGCCGTCCCCTTAAATTTACTCAAAAAACGTGAACATATTGGAACACGGACGAAATAGTTTACGTCCAACGTTCGAGCCGCCAATCTACATATTTACCAATATAATTTATGTAAACGTGAAAAGGTTATTTTTTTGTATGTCTTTACTCGTTAGATTAACTAGATTAGAGGACGACCAAGAAAAACTATTTAAAAAGACGTCTTGCGCATAACTCCAAAAAGTTTACTCTGTTGATATTCTTCCCAGGGCTGCCTGCCACTTTTGGTACTTTGTAACAAATTTAGTAATTTTATAACGTTATGAATCTGTGAAAATTTGAATTTGGTTACCTTTTCAAAGTATTGAAAGATATGTTACAGTATAGGGAAAAAAATTAGGCTCGCCAAAATTTTTGTGGCAGCCCTGATTCCCGGAGGAAACAAAGAAAGGCAACCTTCTCTCATTGTTTATCACTGTAAAGTAATCGATTATAAGTAAGAAATTATAATAGAATATTGTTGGAATTTTGTAAGAAAAAACGAACTGGATCTATTTGGTTTCTCGGTGCTCGTTTAATGTGTGGCCTACCGGCATTTTGAGCGGTTTATTGGCGTTCAACAATCTAAGAAGCAAATTACCTAAAATAATGAAAAATATTATATGAAATTTATTTATTTAAAAACCAGGCAATGGTTTCGCCACTCCCCTCCCCGTCCCCTTACGAGGGCAGCTTGCGCTTCTCTACTAAGATTAAAATTTAAAATCTAAAAAAAAGTCGCCAGGGTTAAATTTTTATAAATTTTCTGAATTTCGCCAATTATAATAATTTTAAAAAGGAATCTA
Source organism: Ceratothoa steindachneri (assembly GCA_963969495.1). Lineage (NCBI taxonomy): Eukaryota > Metazoa > Arthropoda > Malacostraca > Isopoda > Cymothoidae > Ceratothoa > Ceratothoa steindachneri. The sequence goes on along the minus strand of OZ018318.1, from coordinate 181,233,727 downwards.
AACTAAATTTTCTCCTTTTCAAAATATAACGTTGCTAAAATATAGAGTTATAGAAGAAGAAGATATATAAAAATAAATTTTATGAACTTCACCATTTGTAATTCTTTGGGTTTTAAAAAATTCACAAAATTTCGATACTTATATTTATTTCTGTACTCCACCATTTTGTTTTTTGATATTATAAAAAAATATTAGAAATAACTTTGATAAAAAAAACATAATCATAACCTAACTAAGATGAAATTATTATTCAAATGCTCAAAAAAATCCCCTTCTTAAATTATAGAGTTTGTGATGATGATGACAATCACATCCTAACATTTGTTAATTTATTAGAAATCATTTATTCTGAGGCTCCTATTGTTGTCTACATCCATGTCGCTATCTTCACTTAGGGCACATGGTCGCCACGATTATACCGGGTGACAGCCAAAAATGTCCCATTTTTTTCTAATGCTGTAATTTGTTAGTCATTAAAGCTTGCAGGTAGAAATAAGTATCATTGCAAAGAAGAATATTTGAAATTTTATTAGCGAGCTTTTTAACATTCCAAATGACCCCCACCGGACTCTATCCACTTATCAATACGATTAGCAAAATTTCTTATGGCATTCAGCAAAATATGGACATTGATGGATGCCATGATTTCTCGAAACTTATTCTCTAGTTCTGCTATATTAGATGTTGCAGCTCAAACTTGTCTTTCTTTTACAAAACTCCATAGAAAATAGTCTAAAGGTGACAAGTCAGGTAACCTGGACGGCCGGGAAATTTGTCCCCTGCGACCTTAGTCGATAACGAAATCGAGCCTTCAACCATGTCATGGTGGCGAATGCAGTGTTGGCTGTAGCGCCATCTTGCTGAAACCTTTCGTCAGGAAATGTGCTATTGGTGAAAATGCTTTTGAGCATTTCAAGATATCCGGCAACGTTAATTGACTGAGCTTGTCCTGTTTCATGGTCAATAGGGCCCATAAATCTTATTTCCATTTAGTCAACACCATACTGTTATCTAGACTTGCTAACTGTCTTTTATTAGAAAGGACAGTTCTTTATTTAGCTTCCCTGTCCTTGTCTTATTTTAGTTTGGAAAGGACGCCAAATATCCTTTATTTTGAAAATCATGATAATTTATATTGGTAACTTAGGTGAGTACCAAGATATTGTTTAATTGTAAGCAGGTGATATAAGTCCTTATATTTTTATATTAAATATATATTTTGACAAAATATAGAGGATGACTGAGGCTATTGAAGAACGATTGTGGTGGTGAAGGGTGTATACAGTTACAGAGAGACTTGAAATAGCTGATTGCATGGGCCGATAAGGGAAAGATGGAATTCAATTTTAAGAAGTGTAAGACAATGCATATTGGTAAGAATAACAATGGTTTTGTTTGAGATGTGTCCCTAAAGAGAATGACTTAGAAGTAATTATTAGTAATGTTTTAAAAGTTCCAGACGATGCTTAGAATACGGAACAGGGCAAATAGAATGCTGCGCACAATTATGAAAAATGTCAGGTATATAAGAAAAGAAGTGATAACAAAGCTGCATAATGACTATGTTAGATCAATATTGACTGTTGTATCTAAGCATGGGCACCTCATTATCAGCAAGATTTAGAAATGTTGGAGGGAGTGTAGCGAAGAGTTACTAAGCTTATATCTTGGTTCCAAAATTAAGCTACGAGGGGCGGTCAATAAGTTTTGCGAATTGGTAGGGCAAAACAGAGGAAGGAGGATGGCTGTTTGTGATAGTGTTAGGACAAGTTATGACAAGTCAGGACCTGCAGCCGCACGCTCCTGCTTCGTCTATTTAAGAAGCAGTAGCTAGATCGCAGATCGTCAGTCACAAATTTTTCAACAATGGAGAAGGTTGAGCACCGCGCAGTGATCAAATTTTTTACCAAGGGAGGCAAGAATGCAAAAGAGATCCATGAACGCATGGTTGCAGTGTACACCGACACCGCCCCTTCCTTTTCAACCATTGCTCACTGGAATAGGTAGTTCCGCCATGGTCGTGAGTCCATTGAAGATGACCCTCATCCATGGCGTACGTCAGACGTGACCAACGAGTACAATGTGGTCCGTGTGGAGAGGATGATCCTCGAAAAACGACGGGTGAAGGTCGAAGAAATCGAGCGAGAACTTGGAATATCACATAGAAGTGTTATCAACATCATCCACGACAATTTGGCCATGACCAAGGTCTCTGCCCGTTGGGTCCCTAGAAACCTTACACCCCATGATCGACTTTAACGTCGTCAAAGTTTGGAGGAGTTGCTGCTCCTGTACAACCAAGACCTCGAGGGATTCGAGTCACGCATAGTGACAGAGGATGAAACGTGGGTCCATCATTGGGATCCCGAGACTAAGCTCGAAAGCATGGCCTGGAAGCACAGGGGCTCTCCGACCCCCATCAGGTTCCGTACCCAACCCTCAGCCAGAAAGATCATGTCCACCATCTTCTGGGATTCTGAGGGAGTGTTGATGGTGGACCATGTGCTTCGTGAAGGACCATCACTGGCCAATATTACGCTGAGGAACTGGCTGGGTTGAAGAAGTGCATCCGTCAGAAACGGCGTGGCAAGTTGACACGCGGTGTCCTGCTCCTCCACGACAATGCCCCTGTCCACAAGGCCAGCTGCCCTGCGCGAGTGCGGATTCGAGGAGCTCACCCATCCCCCATACAGTCCAGATCTGGCCCCTAGCGACTACTCTTTATTCTGCTAGCTCAAGGCTGCACTGCGTGGACGCCGGTTTGGGAACGATGAAGATGTCCAGCTCACCGTCCAGGAGTGGATTGAACAGCAGTCGGGAGATTTCTGGTTGTCTGGAATTCGAAGCCTTAGGGACAAGTGGCACAAGTGCATTGAAGTCGAGGGTAGTTATATTGAAAAATAATAGAACACTTATCCTCATATCTCGTTTCCTTATATCTGAATTGCAAAACTTATTGACCGGGGCAGGTTACTCGATGACCCCAGTTTAAAATTAAGAGGCGATTTTTTAGGACAGATGTAGGCAAATTCTTTTTTAGGAATAGGGTGGTTGATGCTTGGGGTGATTTGCCTCCAGAACTGGTTAATCTTTCAACTCATTCTGGGTTTAAGACAAAATTGGACAAGAAATTGAAGGATAGGTCATATGGGTATATATTAAGCATGCATATATATGCTAGAGTTGCATGCAAATGACAAGTCATTCTTAATGAATGGATGTATACTAATTTAAGGTTGTATGATAACAAATCTCTTTTGTATCGGGAGGATATATGTATGTGTAAAATATGTGATTGGGTAAGTTTTTTATAGTTCCTTTGGGGTTGATCTAGCTAATTTACTGTATATTTGTATTTGTCGTAGAATAGGGTCAAGTTAACCCTTTCTACATTTCTCAGCCGAGGTCGATGACGGATATGTGCGTGGGAGATTTATAATACAAGCAGAGTGCAAATTAATTGAATGTAGGTTAGCCAAATAGTCGACTCTCTTGGAGGTCCCGGGACAATAGACAAAACTGTAACAAAAATAACTTTACTAATATGCAAATTAATTTCTTTTGCAAGGTTAAAAAGGGGTTTAAAACAAACTATATACACATTAGACGTACATGAATCTCAGCGAGCTAAAATGGGTGGAAACTTGGCAGGGACGGTCGCCGTACAAACAAACGAACATTATTGATCGAGGGTTGCTCGAATGACCTTGAGTGTATACGAAGTCAACGATGGAGACTTACACTGGGGAGGGGGGAGTAGTAGAAAGAGCACTTGCACAAGGTAGTTGCGCGTTGCTGTTACCTCGGAGATTTGGTCCGAAAGAGTAATCTTTGCTTGGCGCAAAGTTCAAATAATACTCTATTGACAATGACTATTACGGGATGAACTTAGATCTTGCTTTCGAGTTAGAACACGAATCGAGAATGGGCGCGTTGCGTTCGAGGAGCGGGTAGAACGAGTACGGGGTAGACTCACGGGAATTAATCGAGAATACACGGAGCTTGAGGGGTTCTGCGAAAATTGTGTAGAGTCCAACGGGACACGAATAGCAGATACTGAAGGGGGGGGGGCAGAAGATACTGACCGGACGAGCAGGCGGCGGATACTCACTTCCAACTCTGGTGCCGGAGGATATATAGTAGGGTTGAATGAGGTTTTCTCCCCTCCGTCCAAAGTAAGGGTTCCAGGGTCCGACGCATCGGCAGGCGAGAGTACGAGAGTAGTCTCGACCTATTAGCACGATCGCGAGAAGGTTCCTAAAACGGCGAGGCGAAACTTTGTCGACTTCCGATGGGACCTTTTGGGCTCTTAAACTTATCGCGCTTTCTGCGATAGTGGGCTTTCAGGCCACCGCAGCGTCTCATGATTTCGCACTTCCATTAGCGCAGACAAAAAGGATCAACCAGGTGTCTGTTGTCTCTCTCTTTCTCAATTAAAAGCACGGCAGGGCGCATTTCTCTCTCTCTCTCTCTCTCTCTCTTTCTCCCTCTCTGATCTCTGACACCCCTCCATCCGCAGATGGAACTTCAGGGAAAGAAGTGACATCGGAAAATGATTAATGGGGGTGAGGGATATAATTTAAAGTCGCATGACAATAGCGGATAAATTTGAGAATACTAAGGACAAATTTTTAAAAAATGGAGCCAAAGTACAAAATAGTGGAGCTATTGGGGGATAGGGGTGGGATGTTGCACCATACATATGCAAAAGGTTATATAATGCTACGGCATGGTTGCCAGGGTATTTTTTTATGATACCATTAAGTGGGGCTCACTGGCCCGAGGGTGAGTTTATACTACGATTATACCAAACTAAAAAAAAACATTAAGGATATAAAAGGAATTCATTGTACACAGCTAATATATATATATATATATATATATATATATATATATATATATATATATATATATATATATATATATATATATATATATATATAAGGGATACGCGTTTCCTTACAAAATGCGGAATTGGAATTCCTGGAGGAACAAGCTCTAATGCATTAACCCTCCGTTTCCACTACAAATTCCTTGCCTACTAAATACATTCTAAATTTACTGATTCCCCAAATGATAGCGAGTTATTCTCTCTCAATTACCGCATAATATTTATCGCGCGCGAATAGTTTTCTGCTTGCGTAAACGATGGGAAAACTTTCGCCGTTATTTTCATACTGAAGGAAGACACATCCTATACCGTCATTACTGGTGTCGCTGCGAATGCTAAACAGTTTGGCCGAGTTAGGGAGGCGGAGGATGGGAGCGGATGCCAACTTCTCCTTGAGATGGTTGAAGCTGTGAGTCGAAAGTGGCGTCCACTCGAGGCGTTCGGGGGCCGTCTTCTTTAATAGCCCCCCAGAAGGGGGCGGAGATAGTCGCAAAGTTAGGTATGAAGTGACGATAGAAAGATGCAGAGCCTATGAAGGATCGCAGCTGTTTTTTGTTAGTGGGCACAGGCATGTCCATGATGGCCCGAATCTTTTCTTGCTGGGGGAAGGGGGGGCTAACCGATTATTCCCGATAAGGAAGCAGAGGTAATCGATAGGGCTAAAAGCGAAGTGGCACTTGCTGGGGCCAATTGTCAAATTGTGTTCCTGAAGGTGTATATGCAGGGGGTATGGTTTGAAATGGATGGGTTCTATGGTGGTTAGTTGGATATTGTGCTCAAGAGCGCTTGCATTGATTTTTTGGAAGAGATGATAGCTGATCGAAAATCTTAGTTTCCGCAGGTAAGGAATTATTAAAGTCGGGCAAGACACGCAACGGGTATTCCTTGTCTTGCTCTACGCAGGAGACTTGGATTACGCAAAAAGGGTCCAGGCGGTAGACAGATTCCATGTGGGATTCTTCGTCGATTGCAACTATCTGGATGATGCTCGCGCGCTGGTGCTACCGCCTGAGCATATTGACATGGAAAAGCTTTCTTCCGAGGGGGTTTCAATAAGGTTTTCGACGGGGCCACGCTTCTCAACTATGTGGTAGGGGCCCTTCCACTGGATCAACAATTTGTTGTTTCCCGCGGGGAGGAGAATCATAACTTCTTCTCCGGGGCTAAATTTCCTTCCTTTGGACTTGCAATCGAAGTATGTCTTATACTTTTACAGGATTGACGTCGGCGTTCTGAGACGCAATTTCGGCGCACTTTTCCAGCTTCCTTCTTAAATCCAGTAGATACGAGTAAGAATTCTGGATATTTTGATCCAATTTATGAATGGAATAAAGTTTCTTTAGGATACTCAGGGAACCTCGGACGTTTCTACCATATAAAAGTTCAAAGGCTCCTAAGTCGGCGAAGCGAAACTTTATCCGACTCCCAATGGGACCTTTTGGGCTCTTAAACTTGTCGCGTCTTTCTGGTATAGCGGGCTTTCAGGCCACCACGGCGTCTCATGATTTTGCACTTCATTAGCGCAGACAAAAAGGGTCGACCAGGTGTTTGTTGTCTCTCTCTCCATTGAAGGCGCGGCAGCGCGCATCTTTTTCTCTCTCTCTCTCTCTCTCTCTCTCTGATCTCTTACAGTATTAATTTGTGTGGAGTGGTTGGGTTGTGGCTTGTTTATAACTGCTTCCTTGTGGTCTTTTCTTGCTGCATCAAATTCTCCTGTTCTTATATACTGGTAGGTAGATTAAAAATGTTTTGCGGCAACTAATAATCCACAAGAAGCAAAGTGTACTACTTGCTAAAGTGTTTTTATAATTGGTTACATGGGTGTCTTAGCAATAGAAGGATAAAAATTTAGAGTAAAAAAGAAATCAGTTTTATCTTTTAGTTTTGTAATTGATAAATTTATCGTTTAAGCAAATTCTAAAGGGGAAGATATTATATTTACTTGGGAAATAGCTCAAATATATTATGCAGTTAAACAAAATCATTCCTACAACTCACTTGATTGTATTTGGAATTTAAATTCCAAACTTTACCTGGATTCCAAATTAGCAGCAAAAAATCTTGTGACCAGACCAAATCAGAGGCAAATGTGATCACTAAAAATGCATTAGAAGTAGTTTTCAATAATTTAAAACAACATGAACCGAATATTTATTTTTGTCTTCAAATTGATGCTGTAAATCACAAAAGAATTCAAAATGTTCCCAGTATATGTTCAATATTCTTAAAATGGATTTTGGCGCAGTGAATTATATAATTTATTTTTTCGAGAATGCTGATGGAAATGTTCAGATATTTCAAAAAAACACTATTGACAATTTGTATTTTGATTGGAAAATAGTTTTTTGTTTTAGTGCATATAAGGCATATTGCAATTTTGGAATAAAGCCTTCTTTATATACTAATATCTTCACGTTTAATGACGGTGTTGTTAAAGCTAATTACAATGCGTACATTTTAAATAATGCGGGAAAATTTGCTTTGAGAGACTTGGATGTGGACTTAAAAAATATTGTCCTAAAGATTTATGGCCTTTTTTCAATGTCATTTAAGAGAGGCGATACTTTTAAAGATTTGTAGAGGCAGAATTTAAGCTCGGTGGCTATATCTGCAGCCGTGCTTAAATTCTTATTTAATTAGTAGACTAAATTATTGCTTTAAATAATTACTCAAAACTTCTTTCAATTAATGATGATTCAAAAGAAATTCCCAATTCATTGAAATTTATTTACTGTTCTCGCAACAAACAATGAAGATATTTAAACTATCTTTTGAAGGACTTGAAAAAGTAAAACTTCAGCTGCAGATGTTTTCTTATTTTGGCTAATATAAGAAATAAGTTAAAAATTTGATATGCTGAAGAATCTTTTGTCTATCATGTTCACCAACTTATGAAAAAATTCCATACTGCTGAGGTTCGAAAGATTATTGAAGACTTTAAGTTATTTCTTATTTTAACAATTACATATTTGGAAAACAACATCGACTTTGATGAAAATTTAATTCATTCCTCAAAATACCAGAAATTTGTTGTAGTTGTTAAAGAATTGAAGCTAAAAGAAAATATGAATTTAATATGGATGACCTTTTTGATGAAGTGATATTAATTAAAAGAAACTTTGACACTATTCAAAGCTCTGAACTCTTTACAAGATGCAAAAGAACAAACAGCAAATGGAACTGGATTTTAAAAAGTGGCGATTTTAATTGGGTGAATATTTTAAAAATATTTTCATTTATGCTTTCAATTCCTACAACATCACCTTAATGTGAAATGATTAATATTGTATAGTTATCTAAATGGCGAAATAAAAGAAACAGATACTCGATAGAACTAATGAAAAATGAACTTTTTCATATACTTCAACTTGTAAGATAACTAAAAATAAAAATCTTTTGATAAGTTAGGAAAGAAGTATTTTTCAGTTTTATTATATGGGTATATATAGGAATGAAATAAAAAATTATTTATATACAATATACATACATATTCTTTTTTATTTGTCCTTTATTGAAATTTGACAGAGTTGGTAACCCTACAGTGTTATCTTTGGGAAGTGCCAAGGTTTTTAAAGTGATTATTTGGCTTAGTTAGTGAACACTTCCTATAATTCTGTTTATTTGGCCTTTCATGTAAAGGTGACATTCATCACTGAAAATCATGTTATTCAATATTAATTGTTTATCATCGCACATTTTCTTAACCCTGATGCAAAATGATAACCTTCGTTGTTTATCCTGAATTGAGATTTCTTGGTAACATTGACTTCTGTATGACTTTAAATTAAGATCTATTTTAGAATAGTTCGTACAGCTTCTCTACTCAAATGTGTCTCAACAGTCAATTTTCTCACAGACTTTGTTTCATCACACTTTTCTTAAGACCGGAATTTCCTTTATTTAAATTAAGAATTGTGCTGTGGACATTCCACTTGGCCTAATTTCTCTGGATTGCCTTTTTGTTTAATCGTATACAATATCTTGCCTTTAGCAGCCAACGGCTAGGCACCGAGCGAAGAAGATTTTGGATTAATCCAACGGTGGACCAGTGCGATGTGCTTACTGACTCCGGCAGTTCCTGCAGCAAACCTAGTGACAAACGTACTGCTCTGCATTCATTTGGATGACACCGGCCGAGAGGTGGGATCTTGACGACTGGGCGTCCCAGGATCTCCATACACTTCGCCCAGGCCTGCTCAATGGAGAGGTCACTCCAGTGGCACTGTCCTTGGACGGAAACAATATAGAAGGCTGACTTCCATGGCGCAATCTCCATTGTCTTCCAAGATAGATGGATGCCAACTGTTGAAGGTAAGGCTTATACGTCTGTAGTCAAGGAATACGATAAAAAAAACTAGAGACCTAACGACATTTAGCAATCACCTTTTGCATTTAAATCTGATGTTAGGCTTTCGAATTACGAATATTACGAGTTATTTTAAAAGTTGAGGGGGGGGGACTCCCCCTCCCCACAATTAAGTAGTCATATGGGGGGCAAAGTCCCCCATTTCAAAAGTACCTACATTTTTTTAATTTTTCGCGGAAATAGCCTAAAGTATGCGGCGCTATCTCGTCTAAATTACCGACTCAAAACAATGAAGTGAGTGAGGCAAAAGAGTAGCTAGAAAAATAGCTCCCCAAATCGCGCGCAAAATCATCCACCGCTAACCTTAACCATTACCTTTATTTCTACCTTCAAGCTTTTTAATGGGTACCAAATTACGGCATTATAAAAAAGGGGACATCTTTGGCTGTCACTTGGTACTTCCGACGCCCTGCTAATTTGGCTTCGTCTATTTGGATTAGCTTGTTTTCGACACCAGTCATTTGACCTCTAAAACGGAGATAATCTACTATACCACACACTTCTCACCATAAATTATACAAGTCTGTAATAGTTTTACCGTTTTTTTATTTAGTTTGTAAAGTAAAAATAATAATTTCCTTTCGCTTTTGAACGGGAAGTTTGGCAACAGTGGGAGAATGTGATGAAAAATAGAGCTTAGTTTCTTTTGCATTTTACTTCCACAACAATGATATGGTCCAGTGTTTGCAACTTCATAAATGAGTCCACGATGGCGCGAAAAAGTAAAGGGTACTGTTAGATATAATAACATTTTTATAAAATTCACGTAAACACATTTAGACGAAAGGATAAAAACATTAAACAAATGACAGAATTGTGTTTGCTTTCAATTCTCAAATATGACCGTCTGAAATTTTTTAAAAAAATCCGTCTTTTAATTTCTTCTTTTCATGGCTTTTAGATCTATAAAATTATCTTAAATAGACAGTACAAATTATAAATAGATTCACTTTGCTAGGTGGACCGCACATGCGATCAGCACCGGTTTCTCTTTACCGTATTAAAAAAAGGTTAGAATTTCGGAAGAGTGAGGAGCATTTTCTATAAAAAAACCCCAGAAAAATATGACCAGAGATGATACCATTAGGGCATAACGTAATAAAATTAATACGATTATCTTCATTTTTGAGACAGACGAGATATAGATCACTAGGTAGCCCATCCTTATGACGGGGCATGGATGGGGGCAAAGGGTATTTTAGTCATGATATGCACCAACCAACCTTATGGAGAAAAGTTGAAAAGTAACGATCTGTATTTTGAAAGAAATATACTAACTATAGGCATGGGAAAACGCATTTGTTTTACTAAACAACCTTAACAAACCAACCTAAACTTTCCACAGGCACTTTTATTATCTTATATATAAGAAAAATAACTACATATTTCCTTTATTTACAACTGACCAGCGGCGAGTGGAGGTCTGCATGGCAAACTCGTCCATTTGCCAAACTCCATTGCATTAAACTCTTTAACGGGTAAGGGGACCCATCCTTTCGCAAGTCCCATCTTAAATAGGTGGAGCTAGCTCGCCTCCTCTCCCTCACTCTTCTTCCTCTCTGATAGAATTGTGCCTGTTTTCGCCCTCTCCCAGCTTTCTCGTCCACATCTCCCTATTCCAACACTTTGTGATATATATATATATATATATATATATATTACTGAATCACAAAAATAAGGAACGTGAGGAATTTATGAATAACGTTACAGCCACGAGGAAAATGAAACAACGGAGAACTGCGAGGCCTTTCGACTAATGGTCCTTTACTAAGCAGACTAAAAGACAGGAAAAAAGAGAAAGATATTTATACACCTGATTAATGAAAATATGGGATATAAAGATTAAAAGGGGTGGGATTAGCAGATACCTGGAAAAATGCTATTAACGAGATGAGCCATCAGGGTTAAAAAAAAAAAAAAGTTTACGGGTTACAAAAGAAAAGGGGGGGGGGCAATGTTTAGGAATCACATATGCAATATGAAAACAAAAAAATTTTACACATGATAACTAGAAAATAGGACAAAAGAAAAATATGAGGAAAGTTTTTTTTTATAAATAAGCTAAAATAACTTCTAGGTGGTAATCATTAATTCAGAAATTTTATCTTTAAAATCATTCTTAAACATTCTTTCGATAAAGGGTCCAAAAAATACATTCCAGGGCTGAGATTAAAATTCGAAGTCAGTTGTTGAAATGCCGATTCTAAAAGATTTTGTCAAAAAAAGTCATTTGATTTGGCAATCACAGAACTCTCCTTCCAATCTTTTACAATCGGCATTTATACAACTGACTTCGAATTTTAATCTCAGCCCTGGAATGTATTTTTTGGACCCTTGTATCATAAGAATGTTTAAGAATAATTTTAAAGATAAAATTTCTGAATTAATGATTACCACCTAGAAGTTATTTTAGCTTATTTATAAAAAAAAACCTTTCCTCATATTTTTCTTTTGTCCTATTTTCTAGTTATCATGTGTAAATTTTTTTTGTTTTCATATTGCATATGTGATTCCTAAACATTGCCCCCCCCTTTCTTTTGTAACCCGTAAACTTTTTTTTTTTTTTTAACCCTGACGGCTCATCTCGTTAATAGCATTTTCCAGGTATCTGCTAATCCCACCCCTTTTAATCTTTATATCCCATATTTTCATTAATCAGGTGTATAAATATCTTTCTCTTTTTTCCTGTCTTTTAGTCTGCTTAGTAAAGGACCATTAGTCGAAAGGCCTCGCAGTTCTCCGTTGTTTCATTTTCCTCGTGGCTGTAACATTATTCATATATATATTATAAAGAGCAAATAGAAGTTCTGCGGGTGGTAACAATCAACACATGGAGTTTGAAATCTTTAAATTCTACCTTCGAAGAGAAATTTGACCTAAATGAGCAACGAGACCAGAAAGAGGCGTTTTAAAAGGCAAGAGCATCTGATCAGTAATCAGCAGACTCAGGATCGAGTCCCGGTCAGAATGACTTAAGCTTTTTCCCCTGGCGTTTTCTGTCTACTCAGTAGGTATGGTTTGACTTTATTGTGCATTCATTTGCTTTCTTCATCCTTGAGTCTTACAATGTCACCTTCTCTTGCCTTTAAAAACTCACGTTACTTGTCTCACTGCTCATTTACGTCAAATTCTTCTTCTCTTGTATATATATATATATTTATATATATATATATATATATATATATATATATATATATATATATATATATATATATATATATATATATATATATATATACTTTATCACAATATTCGACGTTTCTCTTTCAATTCTCGGTATATTATTTAATATTGGGTTTAGAGCTCGAGTCCTGTTGACTCGTCTTTTCCGCGCGACGAATCCCATCAAACCCGTACCGCATTAGAAATATCCATGGGGGAAAAGTAGGCTTACGATAATTGCAATCTGATCTTTATGTAGCTTTCATTATCCTCCAAGAAAACCTTGTCTGGAACTCAAAAGTGAAAGGTTGGGCACTTCACTAAGTTAGTCAGTAACCCCCATGCAAGGGGAAAACAGACGGGACGAGAAAAAACAGAAATTGGATATCAAATGAGTGGTAAAAATAGATCCAGTCACTGAAATATGTTGCTATAGCTTCAGCTATTCCCACAAGGTACTTCCGCTTTTACAGAGACCGAGTAGTAACAACGGTTCACATCTGGCTGAAATGGGGACCAGGCAGTGATTATGGTACCAAACTGACTGAAATGGGGGATCAGGCAATGATAATAGTAGTCATCTGGCTAAAAGGGGGTACGGACGACCTAGTAGTGAGAATAGTACCCGTCTGGCTGAAAGGATGGGGGGGACCCAACAGGAGCTATTCTACCTATCTGATTGAAAGCGAGGCCCAACAGTGACAATGGTATCCATTTGGCTGAAAGGGGAGGACTCAACAGTGATAATGGTACCCATCTGGCTGAAACAGGGAATCAGAAGTGGATATGGTACCCATCTGCCTGAAGAAGAGGCCAAGCCGTGAAAATGGTACCAATCTGGCCGAAAGGGTCCGCCCTTTCGTTTAAATACGTACCATATTCACTGTTGATTCCCGGTTTCAGCCAGATGGGTACATCTGGCTGAAACCGGGAATCAACAGTGAATATGGCACGCATTTAAACGAAAGGGGGGACCCAGCAGTAAATATGGTACCTATCTGATAGAAACCGAGGCCCAGCAGTAATAATGGTACCCATGTGGCTGAAACGAGGGACCTAGCAGTGACTTTGGTACCCATGCAGCTGAAACGGGGAATTAGCAGTGACTCTGGTACCAATCTTGATGAAACGGGGAATCAGCAGTGAATATTGTAACCACCTGGCCGAAAGAGGAGACCCAGCAGTGACTATGGTACCGATTTGGCTGAACCAAGGCAATCAGCAATGAATATGGTACCCATCTGGCCAAAAGGGGGGAGCCACAGTGATTATGGTACTTATCTGATTGAAAGCGAGTCCTCCAGCAGTAACAATGGTACTCATCTGGTCGAAAGGTGGTTACTAATGAAACTTCCTTATCTTTAAATTTTAATTTGTCATTTCTATTTGGAAGGGTAACTAACAACACTCAGGATCGCGGAGTCACCGATTTTATCAGGGACTTCGACCCCCCTTCCCTTGTGTGAGACGCGTGGGATGATATTTATTTGCATCTTAGAATAGCTAAGGGTAGAATTTTCCTGCATTTAAGGGAGAACAAAAAAAAGATAAGGAATGTCTACTTGATCAAGAACTTCTACTTTGTTCGTAAGCTAGAATCATTCTTGCGCGTCACTACGGACGCATTGGTTTGAACTAATCTCCGGGGTTAGGATGTATTTATTATCCAATTTTCCTTTACGTTGTTCTCTCGCCCACACTTAAGAAATAGATGTATAGGTCGATTGCGGATATGGTCTTTGCTCAGGCGTGTTCGTTCTTAACAGTACTCCCGCATATATTGTGGTTCTATCACACTTCACTTATAGTATGAAAGAGTAATTCCACAGGAGTAATAGACAAGTGACGGACCAGCACAGAGAGATCCGCCAATCTGTAAAGGAAAGAGGAGTAATCATCGAAGAGTTCCTTTAATGCGAAAATATGGGAAACTATTGGGACCATCGAGGGTAGTTTCACTTGTAAGGAAGAATGAGAGGGTTAGACATCTAAATAATTAATTGAAGATTATAAAAATAAACACGAATATAAATTACTAGGTCGAGAGTGAGTATCGGGATAACCCAGAAACAAGTTCATAGAACTAAAACCAAGAGTTCGGAAGAACGAATTCAAACTCATCCTCTTTTATCACAATTAAAAAGAAAATAACATTTAGAGCGTTCGGGAACAAGTTCATACAACTAAAATCATAGTTTCAGAAGTACGAACTTTAACAAAGAGAAATATAGATTGGAAACTTCCGGAAAAAGGTTTGTAGAACAAAACTTAGAGACTCAGACTCATTTTTCTGTCTTTTGTTTTTGTACCTTGAACTTGTTCCCGGAAGCTCCCAATGTACTTGTCCCTTTTGCTGGTATGGCATAGTGTGAATGTGAGTTCGTACTTATATGTGATCACGACAAAAGGTAGGGTGAATTGGAAGGTTCAGGGGGGAAGTTTGTACAACTAAACTCTCATTTTCAGAACTATGAGCACATACTATCCTCATGTTTCATCACAACAAAAGTGAAATGCGCATTAGGAGCTTCCGGGAACAAGTTCATACAAGTATTTTTGTTTAGCGTCCATCTTGCGACTGGTTCCCATGGCATAAATCTCGGTAATTATCTTAAAATCTAATACTAGGCTAAATTAAAACAAACAAAAAACGACAAATAAAACAAAACCCAAACCATAGCCCCCCTCCCCCCCAAAAGAAGCACGTTCCGGCGTTGAGAGGAAACACATGCCTCCCGACGCAGTAACGCGACCTACAGGGTGGAAGAAAGTGTTATCACACCCTGTAAATATTGTTTAAATTTTATATTTTAGATGACCGAAAGGTTTGTCGTCACCCCCTGTTATTACTATTTTAATTTACTACTTGAGATGGCTGACACGAGCCACTACGGTTGTGAAGAGAGGCTGATTGGAACTGTATACATGATCTTGTGCATTCTGGTAGTCATACAGAACTCGATGTGCGACAGTGTCAATGAAAGTAAATACACTAAAACCTGTAGATATGTTTGATATTACATTGTTGCTCTATTGTTCATATTACTTTTCGATAGGGGTGAAAACACTTTCGGAACAGCCTGTACAACAGAGTCAAATACAGTAGAGGAGGCCACCAACCTCCTCCCAAAAGTCAGATAGTCCATAGATCTATCTATGTACACGAACCCATCCCGAGTACAAGGGACAAGCAGAGGCGACCCCGCCCATCCCAATACCAGGAAAGGTAACGTGCGCGAAGATCACCCAGACGGAAACATTCAACAAGAATGTACTGAACAGTTTAGCGGACAACGCCGTCATCGCAATAAAGTGCAGGCGAGTGCTCCTTACAATGACGCTGCGCCCCGCGAGTGTACCCAACTCAAAGATGACATATAGCGACCTAAAGCCGTCGCGACATTTACGGGTATGTCTATGGGAACATTCGCAGTACAATGGTACTCAACTTTAAGTTCTTCTCGTCCGTCTCCCATCTTCTTTGCCAAGCAGCCCGGAGTGGTGCCCTGATACCTGCCATGTAGTTGGTGTGATGAAGAGAGAAACGCTGCTCTGGTCGCCCAGTCCCTGCTAGACCTCAAAAGCCTGCCGATTTCCCGCAATGCTCACATGTTCAGGAACCCAGCAGAAGATAATTTCGACATCCGGTGCAACCGTAGCATCACAGATACTACGAACCAGATGATGCGGAGATTCTAATGCCACAGAAACGCTCATGGCGCTTTGTGAACCGCTTAATATCATAATCCAGTATCTGAATCGGGCACAACACGTTATTTCCCGTACCGAGCAGTGTATTGCAATCGGCTCAGCTATGAAGACAGACGCGTCGCTTGGTAGAGCCACGCTGACTTCAGAGGGGATAAGGCGTAGAAAGCAACCTCCTCTTGTGACTTGGAGACATCCGAGTACACTACGACAGATCCAGCATGACAGGAAGCGTGCTCCAAAAAGGCCGAAGGTAATACTCCCAGTGCTATGGAAGCTTTGGGAGCAGAGGCATGGTGACAAATGTTCGAGGGTAGTAACTTACAGGCTGGCATTCAGGGAAGAACCGGAGGCACCACCGGATCGAGAGCTACTGTGAACCGTGCTCTTGAAGAAGTTTCCTAGCCCTACAGCCGAAGACTTTAGTGTATAATTTACTTCTCTTGTTGGCATAGGCCCCATAGAGATTTTCTGCGAATGCAGTAAGAGCTATTTTCGAGTGAGGAAAACGCGCGTACAAGCGTATAATGGACCGTGTATGGCGTAAAGCGAGTGCCATATCCGCGGGATCGTCAAGTAGGTTCTCAATGGTGGAGTGCGGAACGCACCGGCCGCCAGACAGAGACCGGTGTCGTGGAGCGATTTCACCTTCCTCAATACACGCGCGGCTGCGGATGCACAAAATTCCCACCCATAGTCAAGCAGTAGCCCCATTATCACCCAAGTGCTGAACGTCCCAGAACGAAGAATGTCCATGACGCAAGTATACGAGACCCTATAAATGATAATATAAGCCCCCCGAATGAAGCGTCGGTGAAAAACAAGACCAAAAAAAGTGGTACGATTCAACCAATTCCTGGCAAACCCGTTTAAGAACAAGTCCGGTTCGGGATTTATCCAGGATGGCGACAGATGTAAATCACCTTAGTCTTGGCCAAAGAAAATTGAAACCTGTGCTCTGCCCAATAGCGAGAGATGCGGTTCAATTCCTGTTTGAGTCGACACTTCTGAGTTGGTATCTGGGCCAAACCAAGAGATTAAAAGGCCGTCCACATTAAGCGTAGCGAGAACATCTTCTGGTAGCACCGATGTGATACCTTTGATGTTCAGGGCAAAGAGTGTGACACTGAGGAGATTTTCATTTGGGACGCCATCTTCCTGCTAGACTTGGGCTGAGAGGACTTTATATCACCTCTACGCGCAATCAGCGATGTGGCATACTGCTGTCTATTAAGGAAGGCCTCGAAGCTAACATTTCCAGTAGGTGTAGAGCATCCGACGTGGAGTGTAACTTGCGGAATCCGTATTATGCGATAGAAGGATGACCGCTGATCAGGAGAAAGAATAATCTAACAGTTACCGTTTTGTCTATCAAATGGCACACGAAAGTGATAAAGAAATTGGGCGGAAATCGGCTGAGGTAGAGTGAACTCTCCCCGGTTTGCAAAAAGTTAGCAAAGTAACTATTCGCCAGGAGTTTGGGAGGGTATCCTCTGTCCAGATACTGTTCAATAGCTCTAGCCGAAATGACATCCCTTTATCAGCTTGGTGTCGAAGAATAGCATACTGAACATCGTTCGGACCATGGGTGGTGTTCGTGCATGAAAAAAAAAGCGGAATACAGCTAACCTAACATAAACCTGTCGTTGAATAGTTTTTCACCTCTGGAAGTAAATTCTAGTCGGCGGCCTTCAGCCACATAACAATGTGCAGTGAATGCTGGTATAGCAGCATCTCGGTTAAAGAATGTGAAGAAAACGGTTGCGAAGGATTCTCCCGAGTAGGAAAAGTACGAAATAGCAGTCCCACTTTCCTGCAGAATGCGGTGAGGGGCCTGCAAATCCTTTTTGACTTGCTTTCACACTTCTGCAAAGGGATCTTCCAATTAAGTAAAGACGCGTGTGCCTGCCAGGAAAATGGCGTGCGTACTTCGAAACATACCGGTACTTAGCCCTCGCTCGAAGAAATTCACCGACAGAGAAATCGTTCGAGCTGCGCTTATGGCGCATGTAGGCATATAGTTTATGTATGAACGCCGTTTCACATTCGTTATACAACCAAGAAAGCATGCAGCATAAAAAGACTAGAGGTTCTAGGAATAGTAGTTAGACCCACAGCGATGGGGTTACCGGAGAAAATCTCAAAGGCCTCATCAACCAAACTAAACGTCACTGGGACAGATAAATTAGTGACTTCCTGAAAGGTGGACCACCGCATTCACTCTAAGCGGCCTAGAAAACGATAGTTGAATGGTAAAGTGGTCATTATCATGAAGGTCATCGACCACTCACCACCCTAAATCAGGCGTGCGTCCGAGAAGCACAGGAGCGGAACAAATCAGAAAATGAAGTGGTTCTCGGGCAGTGTTGTGTAAACTCATCCACATTTAGGATTTATACCTACAGCTCGTCAATCAGGTCGGCAAGGGCCTGATCCCTGTAATTAATCATGTAGTCCCACCAGAGAGGGTATCTACCACTCAAATTTTAGAGTAGGAGAAAAGGGCTTGACAATCCTGCCATGACGCGGCGGAAGTCCTCCGCGTTGAAGTATGCGGACTGTGGAATGTACGCAGAAATAAGACTATACTTTCTATCTAGGTGTAGCTGCCCTGCCACTGCCTGAAAGGAGGTATATATATATATATATATATATATATATATATATATATATATATATATATAGATAGATATAGCAAATAAAGCATAGAGACATCATACTGGGTGTAAATTGCGCATCTTTCTGCCAGGCCCTCATTTAGTGATGGAATTGCAAAACCCTAATATACCGGGAGAGTGGGCAGGGTGCATGCTCCAAGAATGGCCTCCTTTAGAAAATATCTAATTGGGAGTGGTTAGGAGACGAGTCTTCTCAGCTCCTCTCAGTTGGCCCAGATTACACAGAAATTCCATTGAAAGTATATTCCCTCCAGACTTAATTCTAAAGAGATGCGGGGACCCTCCTAGAAGAGAACAGGTCCACAAGAATGACCGTACGCTTCCCTGTAACAGAACTACAGGTGCCGTTGGCCAAACAAGGTGCTGTAGGCGTTTTCGCCTTCGAGGATCTGTCGGGGAGGTTGGGCTCACTATGCGAGTCTTTACCTACCTCCTCCCCAAAATCTTTGACGAGCTTCGGAGATGGGATTTTTGGACGGTTCTGCGTGTTTCGAGTCGCTCGATCCAGCATGGATCAGGGCGTAGGGGCAGAATCTCCTTTGATGCTTTCCTACTTTTAAAGTAAGTTCTAGGAGTCCTCGAAGACAGACTCATCTACATCTTCGGAATTTTGCATACTGATAGTCTAACGAGTCGGTTGAGTCCCGCGGACGTTTCGCCTTAAATGAAATAGTCACGCTGGGGTAGGTGTAGTTTTGGGTTACTTGTTTTAGCCGAGTCTGTGTGTGAAGCCATTTGCTGGAGTTTTACCAGTAGAGGGCTCGTTGTGTGTAGAACCAATAGAAGAGTTCTGAATTGGCGAAAAAGCGACCGCGCTTCTAGGCCTGGATGGGCCAAGAGCATAGGGGCATTTTTAAATATTGGGATATAAGAACTCACAGGTATCGCTGAGTGCACTAGGATCAAGTCCTTAGTCTCGCGAAACGAGAGGCGATCCGCAGTTTGAATGGCTAGAATTCCATTCTCCAGGAGATACGCACATTTCTTAGAGTAAGCAGGATATGGATCTCCGCCTTTGACACACTTGGCCATACACGGTCAGGGCTTATTATGTACGGCCTTGGAGCAACTTACACACGCTTCTGATAAACCCGAGTATGAACATCAACAGGAGCGATTCGGATGGTTGAAGCGGTGGCAGTAGTAGGCCCATTTACGCCAGTGGCACGAATGCATTAATGTGGTAGCGATGCCAACAGGCACCCAGCGAATCAGGGAGCATGTCACGGTTGAGCGTGATGAAAAGTGTAGTGGTGGTTCTCGAAGTGAGTCCCTATTTTCTCATCACAAGCTCGAACTGAACTGCTCCTTGGTCAACCAGCTTTTCGGCGATGTCATTTATGAACTAGTCCACGAGTTGCCTTGCATAAACCACTCCTCTCGCGAGCTTCATAATAGAGTGCAGCATCTCACTCAGCGGCGAGCCATCGAGTGTCCGAAGGGCACTAATCATGACCGCTTCGGAGGGGTCGACCTTATTCGCCAGAATGCTCTGTTCAGAGAAAAGGGGCACCTTTCGCTCTCTACAAGACTAGTGAATGGTCTTCTTTGATAGCCTATGTATGTGGACTTTAGCCAACTTGGTGCTATCAGAGGATCGTTTGAAGCCAGCGGGCTAAAAAATGCAAGGTAATCTATGAATTAGGGGCTCCGATGTAATCGAGAGTTCACTCATCGTATTTGCCACTTTGGTTCCGGTGTGGACCTCCCTTTCCCACGCGAGATGCGTGAGAAAGGCCTAGGAGACGATGCTGTCTCTACCCACTCAAAGGGAGTTCTAGTGGGTGACTAAACCCAAACGGGAAGAGCATGGACCGAGGGAGCGTGCCCTCTCTCTTGTATTCTTGGCGAACCACTGAGAAAGCAAAGGTGGAGCCGCCACAAGTGGCGAGTAACTCACGAAACCCACTAAACCTTTAAAAATAGAGAAGGAGAAGCGCCCTCTCCGCTAGAAAAGTATTGAAGGGGTCCCTGAAAAGCATAAGGGCGGGCGTACCTCCGTCACAGAGGTGGAGCTGCCCTGAGGGGGTCTCTGAAGATGGCAAAGGAAAAAACTCCTTTTGCAGCATTCAGATGGTAGGAGGGGAGCCTCTCCACCTGCCAGTAGTGAAGTCTTTTAGCTCCTTGTCCGCCTCAAAGCGAATACCAAGGTAGGGTAAGGATTGAGAGATACGTAGTCCGAAACGGTTGGAAACTTTTGTAAGGGAACAACGATAATTTCTGATAATAAATAAAAAAATAAAGGGGATTGGTGTCTATAACTCGCGTCCAACCGCTCCTGCATATCACGTCCCCGGTTTTAGGGCTTTTTAGAGGTCCGACCTGGGTATATTAATGAATGGTGTTCGCATCTTCGGACAGCAACGCACACCGACCAGAAGTTAGCCAGTAGGCTGGTCGTTGCGCAAAGGTCGCAGCTCCCAACTAGGAGGCCAGAGAAGCGGATAACCTTATTAGGACGTAATAATCTTCCCCTGTGGCAAAGGAAAAGAAGTTTTAGGCCCAATGGGGAAAAATGAATCTCTAAGAACCAATAAAAGGATTAATCTTGACCAATGAAGGGTCGGGAGGACGTCTGAGAGAGTGTCACCCACACTCAGAGGACCCGTAGGTACGACCTCGTCGCGGTTCTTACCCCTCGAGGAGTAGAGGTCGAGTGCTGCTGATGTTTTGAGTCGGAGCTCCTCCTCGTGACTAAATTCGTGGCCCCGGATCTCCGCCTCGCACGACACCCTCGCCCTCCGGTTAATAAAATAGCGCGCTGCCAAAAACTCGAGGCCTAGGGTCGAAGTGTAGTGACCGAGGTTGTCCTTGACGTCGGGGTACCGCTTCATCTCGGTCGGTTTTACCTTGAGGGTAAGGGGGTCAGGGGTTAAAAGCTGATTCAGCATGTCCCTGCGAGGTAGGGGCGGGGGTTAAAAGCCGATTCAACATCTCCTAAGGTGGGTGGGGTAAAGGCCGAGTCAGCATCTCCTAGAGGGGGTGGTGGATACACGGATTCAATTGGACCCCGGCTGAGGAGGTTTATCGCTCAATCTGTCACACATTTTCACTTCCATTACTTCACCACTTTATAATATTTTTGCTTGTATATTTGTTATAATTATTAAATAAAAACCAACGAGGGCATCAACACCCGATATTTTTTTGTGTAAAAAGTTAGTATAGAAATTTGTAAAATTAGGGGAAGTGACTCTGAGTCGCGCAACTCTCCCGAATCTGCCTCTGCCCCAAGTCGAAGTTGTTTGGTACACTAGCCGGAGGCGGTACTGACTAAAACCTCCTGATGCAACAACCAACGAGGGCATTGTCATGAGTAGAGGGAGGGCAAGCTAACCAAAATATGAAGAGGGCGCGCAATTCTCCATAAGTTTCCTAACGTCCACAATTAAGACACCCTAGGGGTTGGGTCAGGAAGGGTATATCATCCCGGTAACGGTACCGGGACGGGCAACGCGCGTGAAGATCCCTCAGACTGGGAGACGCAACAAAAATGTGCCGGACAGTCTATAGGATAACGGCTAAAACAATCAGATAAGAAGAAAAAGGGAAAGGAGCAAATAAGGAAGAGTACTTGATGTAATAAATTGGAGTAAAGAAGATAAAGAAGTGGAGGGTAGCCTGATTTTCGTTCCTGACTCACTTCATGTGCATTTCAAGACTAGACTCTCGTTACATAATTACGAACCAGCAAAGACCCCACTCGAGACTAGTTCGAAAAACAAGGGAAAAATGGAAGGTAGAGTAGAAGGAGAGGTAAGAGGAAGAGAGAATATGGGTTAAGAATTAGTTTAACAACTCTTATATCTGTAACGTGATGTTTTACAGCCATATTTATTGATTCTATCCTTAAAGGTATTTACTGGGGTGCTGTCAAACGATATTCTTAGACAGGTTATTCCAAGTTTGTGTTATTTTATAAAAAAAAGAAATGTTGGGCCATTGTAGTGCTAAAATCTTTGGTTTCTAGTTTAAGAACGTTATTTCAATGTCTGTTTGGTTATCTAGTTCAAATCGTGATTTATATTAATGACTCCGTTTTAGTATCTAAGTGATTAATTCTAACACGAGTAAAATTAGTATGATGCAATGCAGAAGCAGACTTTTCCCCCTTTTTTCAATCCAGTGTTTCTCAGAGACTCTAGTAGCATTCATTTACTTTCAGTCCCTGGTTTCCTCGATTCTCCCTCTAATAATTATCATCTAGTAATTTTTTCATCATCTCGGACAAGAGGCGAAGCTGCAACCTTTGAGGAACAGTTCATTGAATCCATCCCTACGGATCAGGCCAGGACCACAGCGGGACACACAACCGTCTATGTGCATCCCGGAAGCAGCTTTGATATCCAAACTCCTGAGGAGTTGGCAAACCCTGGGTGGTAGTAGTTGATTCAATCACCACCCATCATTAAGTCCACCATGAGTCATCCTTCAGGAGGGCCTCCCCGGGTTCATCCACTCATCTATTCATCATCCTCATCCAGGCTGTTACACAAGTTAAGCGCAGGGTTGTGGAGGAGAGTGGGTGGGGCTATTCTCACTATAAAAAACTAATTTAAATTTACTCTCAGGCAAAAGATAAAATACAGGTATAGAAAATGAAAAAATGAACAAAACGGAACAAAAGGCTCTGCACGAGCCAACATAGACGACCGCAAAGGTGCAAAGAGGCTTCCTCTTTGTGTCCTCGCATGAAAGGAGAAAGGAAACCGTCAAAAGACCTTGCAACGCATTTATTCGTATATTGTCGTGATATTACTAAAACTAAATTAACAGTTTAACCTGCTGTTAAGCGAAGGCGCAAGTAAGAAACTCGCCAAGATTGGCCTCGAACCTCCCTACCTCCGGACGTCTTAACGAAAAGATCAATTATCTGTAGGCCCTTCGATTCTTGGATAGGAGCGCACACAACACAGAAAATTAAGACGGAAATAGAAAAACAGCCAACACGGTCAACCGTACAGGATATCACTAAGTTTCAAGAACCAAAATAGGGAACAAAATAGTCATCTCTTCAAGATTATATTCCGAGCGACCGAGATGGCAAAATACAAGGTCTGCTAACCAAAGTCGCGTGCTCTCACTTATTCAGTTTTAAATTTCGTTAGAATCGGACGAATAGTTATGATGTTATTGCCAAATAATTCCCCGGCTAGCCTTGGCAGGACTTTGGAAATTGTATCATTCGAATAGAATGTAAAACAACATAAGGGTTTCAAAATTCGTTAGAATAGAAGGAATAGTTACGATGTTATTACCAAAACAACAAAAAGAAAAACGGGGACCGACGGACCGACGCACCGACCGACATAGGAAGATATAGAGTCGCACACGACTAAAAAAAAAGCAACTGAACATGGCGTGCTTGCATTCTACACAACGATCTCACCAGATCTAATCGAACGGGAAACATTTTTCTCAGTCCAGTGTGCTTCACATGTTACGCCTTGGACAAACACACAATCAAGGAATGTACCTTCAAAGAAAAACATGTCCTGACTGTGCAACTCAAGAGCACATGTGGGATGAATGCAGAAGTCTAACAAAGAAATAAGAAATGCATCAACTGCTGGAATGCAGATACATAAATAAGGAACAACAATGGTCCCAACACAGACCCCTGGGGCACGCCACTAGTTACATTTTTCCCTTCCGAACTTTTACCGTTTAAACTACTCTCTGCTTATGATTACTTAGAAGAATCCTATACTTCTGTTAAGATAAAGATAACTACAAGAGATCTACGAGTATGTAGTAGTAGCCAGCATATCAACCCCCGAGGTGCCCGTATCTTCCCATACCCGACTTCATTAGACTCTTTCGACACCAGCATCGTCAATAATGTGTGGCTATCTCAACACCAAGTGCAGTGAAACAGGTTACACACATTAAAAAATAGAGCAGGAAGAATTATTAACTGTTAATGCAAAGGAACCTGGTCCAGAGAGAAGGACCAGACTTCCCTACATTTCTCACAGACCGATAGTCAACTGATCCCGATATTATTCTTAAAAACCTACATTTCAACCTCAACCTCCACACAGTACCAGGACCGGCAACACTATCTCACCACCTAAGCATAGAAACTACAATATCTTTCATCCCAATCAAGATCCCAAAAAGAAAAGACCTCAACAAGACAGACTGGAACAAATGTAAGGAACATTTTAGTGTCATAGAAATCGGATCCCTAAATAACATATAAAAAGAGAAAACATCGAAGCACATTTGGAACAAACAATCACAAAGATAACAAACGCCGACAAACTATACACACCAAAAATAGAATATACACTAGAGGCCATAATATGAGGGTCAGTAAGAACAAGTGTGTTTAAATATTTATTATAGAAGTTTAACAAAATGCTGAGACTATATATTATACACATATTTAGATATATCTAATATCTATCTTTCGTGAAAATCTCAAGTGAATGGAATAAATATTTCGTAAGTTATGAGAAATGAACAAATTATTTTCCAAATTGCAGAGGCAAAAAGTTAAGGGTCACTTAGAAAAAATGAACTACCAACCGAGGTATTTGATTGGCTAACAGTTACTTCTTATAGATCTGCTCAGATGAAGGTGTCCGGTATAGCTTTATCTACAGCACCGGCCTATACGTTTTTCTTGATCTTATTTCAGGCTACTCAAACTCTCCCAACACTTGTTTTCTTTCCTTCCAAAGACAGTATATGAGTTCCTTATATTTTTTAGCTTTCTCACCTTCCTGTAAATAATAACACCACTTAGTTGCACACCCGGTCCCTGCTTATAAATTATTGAATATTAAACTTTATTTTTCTAGTATTATGAGGTTGCCTATCGTTTTAGTTAGTCACTGTTGTTTTAATTGCATTTTTAATTCAAATACTTGCCTTTATAACTGTGCAACCTTTCAAAAAGTGATTGAATACGTGTTTAACTAAGTTCTCTCTAACGAAGCCGGATGTTAATCCCCTATTTCCGCCAGCACGAATTCCTAGCCCAGATAAGTCGAGTTTTAAGTTTTGCATTCCATCTCCTTTTCCTTTTTTTAACTATTTTTGTTCTCTCTTTTCCTCGTTCTCACTTCCTCAGACTCCCTTTAATTATCTTTTCCCATCGTCCTCCTTTCCTTCCTATTTTTACACTGTGAAAAAGTAAGGTGCATTAAAAAATTAAAAAAATAAATATAATTGTAGACAATAATTGAAAAGAGTTCAGCCTATATTTCCTTCCCACACCTCATAAGTGAGTCGCCCTAATCCCACTCTCTTCCTCTTTCTCTCCTTTTCACTCGTACTTACATACTTCTTAGATTCTTCAGCTATGCCCGGTGCAGAAAAGATGAAAGCGGTCTGCCCTAACTGTGAAGGCACCCGCTGGGCAATTGACGTTAGAGAGGGGTGTTATGCCGCCATAACTGACTCTTCCATTTGCCTATTCTATAAGATTAAAGATGAACACAAGAAGGAAACGGACAAACTAAGAGCTACGATAGCAGCACCCACAGAGGAACTAGCTTAATTAAAAAGTTCCCGTAGTACCTCAACTGCCACCAATGTTCCTGCAAATATTCCTATCGAGGCATTCACTAATTCCGAAAAGAAGGTCTCCTCTTTGCAGGAATTTGTAGAGAGGAATGTAGCTGTGAGCCAATTCATGACCCAACCCATGAAGGAGAAAATGACACCCGATGCCCCACAACCCGCAAAGAGGAAGAAGGTACTATCTTTGCTCCGCAAAAAGAAGCCAAACACCCAGCACCTTAACAATAGTAGTAATATTATTAATAATCCTAATAATAATAGCTTATTCCAACAGATCAAAAACGGTGCAAAACCCCAGCAGAAAAAAAAATCATCCCAATTTAGACTTTCAATTCCTTTCAGGTTTTAGCTGAGGAGGAGGACACTGAAGTTGAATCCGCTATTGTGGGAGACTCTATAGTAAGAGGTCAACTTGACACCTTTTGTAGATCGAATCCTAAAAGACGCAAGCGTTTTTGCCTACCGGGTGCGTCCATTGAGGACATGACTAATTCTCTAGACTCTCTCTTTCAGGAGGTCAAGAAGGACACAGTACTTGTTCTGCACGTAGGAACAAACGACGTGCTAACCACCAGATCCGAAGAACTGCTAGATAAATATAAGAAAATGATTAAATCAGTTAAAAGAAAAACAAATAATTTGATTATTTCAGGCATTGTCCCACGAAACAATTGCAGAGATAGCTTCTTCAGTAGAGCTCACTACACAAAATAATTGCCTTGAGACTATCTGCAGGAGTGAAGGTGTAGAATTTGTAAATTTCTGGAACGACTTTTATAATAAAAACGAAGTTTTTCTTCCAGACGGAATCCACCTCAACACTATGGGTTCGACAAGGTTGTCACGATTATTTACAGAGGCAATCATAAATTTTCAGAAACTAAAAAAATAAATAATTATTTCCATACTAGCAACCATCAGCACCTGTCCTGTGTCCTACTTAACGCGAGAAGTCTGAAAAACAACTTCGATGACATTGTGGCCTTAAACCAGGCCAGCAAATATGATATAATTTCCGTCACGGAATCGTGGCTAAATTTCTTAAGTAAAGACTTTGAGGCAGAATTTCAAATCCTAGGATATTCTATGTTCTATAATATGTAATAGACTAGTAGGCGACTGGTGGAGGATTTATTTTATATGTGAAATTATCACTTTCCCCATTCCAAAGAGTTTTTGAAATCCCTAAAACCATTAATGCAGTTTTTGTCTAAATCACAGATATATGTAGGAATAGTTTGCTACTATCCGTCTTCTATAGACCACTGAAGCAGGTCGTAGAAGTTAATACAAATTTAGGCGAGATTATTAATGATATAGCTTGTAGGCACAACTCTTTAATTTTAGGAGATTTTAACTTACCCTGCAAAAACTGAGGTGAACCGCTTTCTACGGCCTCTGAAAATAATCTCTACCAAGACCTTCTGAGTGGTCCCCTTTACCAAGTAGTAGACGTGCCTACACGAGACCCGAATATTCTTGACTTAGTATTAATCTCCGACTCTAACATGGTAACCAATTTTAATATCGGTTACTTTTTCCTAAGCAGCGACCACAGAAAGGTAGAATTTAAAGTAAACTTCAACGTAAATGCTAATTACAACTAAGAGGATACCAACGCTCCCCTCAAATCGGATTTCGCTAACGCCAAATGGGACCTAATGGTTAAGGAATTACAAAACCAGGATTAGTCAGCTCTAACTACTAGTGATAATCCCCAAGAATGCTGGAATGCTTTTTTTGTCTATAATTAATAAAAACTGCTCAAGATACATCCTACAAAAGAGGAAGCAAAAAGCTACAACTACAAAGCCAAGATGGTTCACCAGAGAAATTTAAAGAGCTCTTGGACAAAAGAAGGCCGCATACACTAGATTTCAGAGAACAAAATCAACTGTAGATGAAAATAATTTTAAAAAGTTGAGAAAAGAAACGAAGAAGCTGATAAAATCCTCCTCCCCCCAAAACTTAGAAGAATCTATCGCTCAGCAAGTAAAAACCAATCCTAAGTTATTCTTCAGCTATTTGAATAGTAAAAAGACAACCTCCCCATCGATTGGCCCGCTCCTCTCTCAAGATAACGCCACTGTGGATGATAATGAGGAGATGGCCCAAATATTTAATAATTTTTTTGCTTCTGTGTTTACTACTGAAGATAAGACCAACGTTCCAGTTCCAGTGGAATTGTTTGACAACAATGAACAACATTTGAATGACTTTTGTATTTCTGAAAACGAAGTCAGAGAAGGCCTGAAAGCAATTAACGTAAATAGTTCTCCTGGTCCAAACGGTATTCACTTTCGCGTTTTATATGAAATACGCGAAGCAATCACTATCCCCCTGACACATATATTCAATAAAAGTTTAGAAACGTGTGTTGTACCATAAGATTGAAAAATAGCAAATGTTACACTAATATTCAAAAAGGGAGACCCCTCCCGGGCCGAAAACTACCGCCTTATTAGTTTAACCTCAGTAATTGGAAAACTATTTGAAAGAATAATGAGAGACAAAATTGTAGATCACATGGAAACGAAAAACCTTATAAAAGATTCTCAGCATGGATTTCGTCGAAAACGATCATGTTTGACAAACTTGCTTGATTTCTTTCACGACATATTTAAAATATATGATGAAGACCGAGCTGCCGATATTGTGTATTTTGACTTTCAGAAGGCATTCGACAAGGTACCACACAAACGACTAATTGCCAAAATAAAAGCTCATGGTACCGGAGGGAAAGTAGTTAAATGGATAGAAGACTGGCTTAGTAAAAGAACTCAAAGAGTAGTAATTTGTGGCAGCACTTCCAGCTATATTCAAGTAACAAGTGGCGTCTTGCAGGGATCAGTGCTTGGACCAGTAGTCTTTATCATATACATTAATGACATAGGCATCGGAATAATTAACAAGTTATCAATGTTTGCAGATGATACCAAAATTGGCGGCCGTGCAAAAACTTCCGAAGACCGTGCACTGATTCAAGATGACATAAACATATTGGTTGAATGGGCGAGCAAATGGCAAATGAATTTTAACGTCGCAAAGTGTAGCTCCTTCCACATTGGTAAAAACAACGCAAGAGCCAACTACAAACTGGGCGGAACCGACATACCAAACGTCAACGTAGAAAAAGATCTGGGTGTAAAAATTTCCAACGACCTTAAATCATATAAACAATGCATTGAGGCAGTGAAAAAGGCAAACAGGATACTAGGTCTCATTGGGCGTACATTTCAAAACAAGTCTAAAAGATGTATTCTACCACTTTATAATGCACTTGTTAGGGCACATTTGGAATATTGAGTGCAGTTTTGGTCACCACATCTAGAGTGCGACACAGAAAGATTAGAGAGAGTCCCCACTTGCGAACAATTAATTACCAAGACAGTCTTAAAGCTCTAAATCTATTCTCTCTTAGACAGAGACGCATACGCGGGGACATGATAGAGTTATTTAAAATCATTCATTGTTTTGAAAATGTAAAAACTCAAAATTTCTAATATTTATATCCAATGAATCAACGCGTGGTCACAACTTTAAGCTTGAGGGAAGTCACTTTCGGGCAGACGAAACGAAATTCTTCTTCTTCAACAGAAGCATAAGAATCTGGAATAATCTACCAGATGCTATGGTTAACGCAGCTAGTACAGGTTCATTTAAGGAAAATTTGATAAATGGATGATGACAAACCTCACCCAGACTTGTTTTACAGTAAATAAAAAACAGGGCGATGAAAAATAGTAACTAATAAAGTTGCAATCTACTTTAGCAATATTTTCCTGCCTCGCCTTTACTTTGCCGTTTCATAGAGCTTTTTTGATCCATAATCCTTCTGGTAGCCTAATGAAGATCAGTAGATCTGTTGCTACCAGACTTTCGATGTAATCTCTGCTAGCACATCACACTCCTTCATGAAATGTTCCAAAGTTTCTTCTCTTGTCTTACACAGTTGACACATCACATGTTCTCCCAAGTACCTCTTCCTCCATCCAAG
The DNA here is from genome assembly GCA_963969495.1 of Ceratothoa steindachneri. Taxonomy (NCBI): domain Eukaryota; kingdom Metazoa; phylum Arthropoda; class Malacostraca; order Isopoda; family Cymothoidae; genus Ceratothoa; species Ceratothoa steindachneri. The sequence continues at coordinate 181,203,392 of OZ018318.1, read as the reverse complement.
TTGCAATGTGTTGCTCCGTGCCATATACATTAAAATAGATTTATAGGTATTATCATAAAAAATTCTTCTTTTATATCTAATTTATGCTCCTTATATGTACCTAAAGCACTTTTTTCTTCTAGCTCTTGCAACCACATTGTCTTATCATATTTATATACTCTTCTATCAATTTCATTTTTAGTCAATAATTTTATCTGATTGATATTGGTTATATTAAGTTTATTCATATAATTTTTCATTACTTTTATCCATCTGATATATCTAGGGATGTTCCACATCTCCCCCATTACTGTAATAAGCAATCTATTTTCACTCATCATAATATAGTTTAAATAATTTAATTTTTGTTTCCTGTCTCTTAACATCATTGTTGGGGCCTAACATGGAGCACCAAGAATTTTCCTAAAAACTGAGATTTCTATTCTTTGTAGTATATCCATTTCCCGCTGATTCCATGTGGCCAACGATGACCCTGTCAACACACAAGGCAGAACTACCGACTCCCAAAAGGTTTTTCCAATTAATAATTTACTACAGGACCTAGATATGACTGAGCAAGTCATATTTGCCATATTTCTGCATAAATTAATTCTCCCCTTCTTATGCTCTTTAAAACGATCTACTTTATCATTTATAATGGGTTGAGGAATAAGTTCTTGTGGTTTTATCAAATTCATTCATTACCATTAACAATTTTAGAAAGACTTCATTTTTAATTGATAACAATATGCAATTTAATCAATAATGTATTTTCCGTTGTTATTTACTTCTTCTTCCCAATGTTTAACTAATTTTTCGATGCCTCTGCAATAAAAATCTCTGGATTTTGACTCGAAGAATTCGTCTAACCAGGTTCTTAATTCCACATCAGTATTAAACGAAATGCCGCGCAAATTGATGGAGAGCGATTGGAACAGATGAAAATATGATGGAGCCAAGTCTGGTGAATATGGAGGATGCGGCAGGATTTCCCAATTAAGCGTTTGGATGGCGTCTTTTGTCATATTGGTAATTTGAGGACTAGCATTGTCGTGTTGCAGAAGGATTCCATAACGTCGAGGAGGTTGATTTTAAAGAATAGCTTCGGCGAGTCGATACATTTGTTGAACGTAGAGTTCTGCATTGACAATCTCGTTGTTCGCAAGTCGCTCATAAAGAATTATGCCTTCACAATTCTACCACATACACAGCATCGTCTTTCGTGGATGAAGTCCTTGCTTTAATCGTGGAAGTGTTTTTTTTTATTGGGGCTAAGCCATTGTTTTCGATGGTTCATGTTGACATAAACACACTACTTTTCGTCGCCAGTGATGACGCGGTGAAGAAATATGTCCTTATATCCACGAATAGCCTTGTAACGAGCAAGCAAACCTTCGGCAATCGTGGAGCGTTGAAGTTTGTTGCTTTTGCTCAAAGCGTGCGGAACCCATGTACCGAGTTTTTTAACTTTCCCCATCGAATGAAGATAATTCACTACAGTTTCTGATCACACGCCAATTGTACAACCAATTCTCTAGTCGATTGACGAGGATTTTCATGAAGAATGTCGTTCAATCGATCTTCATTCAACTTAATTGTGCGACCAGAACGTACTTCGTCATTAAGATTAAAATGACCATTTTTGAAACGTGAAAACCACCATTGAGCTGTCCTTTCTGATAAAGCATTATCTCCGTACACAACACAAATATCGCGACGAGCTTTGGCTGCGTTTGCATTGTTCCCGTCTCGATTGCAAATGAATAACAAGTGTCGAAAATGCGCCTTTCTTGCATTTTACATTCCATTTTGAGGGTACAGAACAAAAATTAAATTAACACAACTTTTAAATAAACTGCAATAACTTATTACTCAACTTCAAGACGTAGCCTAAGCAAAAGCCTAATAGTCTACGCTATAAAGAGACGTAGCCTAACCTTTTCAAATTTTGCTCTCATTATTTATTATTGTTTCTTAATATGTGCAAAAATCACGTCAACCAAACTTAAATCAACACAACATTAAAAAAAACCGCAAGAACTTATTCCTCAACCTAATAGTTACCCCCAGATATTTTATGCTCTCCACAACTTTAATATCACTTATTTTTTCAGTTTTATTTCTTTCATGGAAAATCATATATTTACTTTTTTCTTTATTAATATTCCATCCAAAGTCCACTGTCACTCTCACCAAGGCCTCCTCCAACTGCTCCATCTCCCGGATTGAACTTGTCATCAGCAATCCATCGTCAGCATAAAGAAGTACAGGCAGATATAATGTCTCATTTTTGTAACCAATCCATGTTTCACATATCTTTTTTATGATTAAATTTGTCACAAGTACAAATTCCTGTGGGGAACCTGTACAGCCCTGACGTATGTCATTAGTAACTGGTATTTGACAGATCTTATTGTTATTTAAATATAAAGATGTTTCATCACCAATATATAATTTTGATATGTTGGTTATTACATTCGGTTCACATTTATACTTCATTAGTGCTTGTACAAGTTTCCTCCCATTGACCGAGTCAAAAACCTTTGTCAAGTCAATAGCTGTCAACACTAACTCAACTTTTCTTCTTTTAGCATCTCTGATACAGTAATTTACCACAAAATAAATGATCTTCCAATCTTCTTCCTTTTATAAATGCTGTTTGTAATTCATTTACTTCATTATTGGTTATTTAATGTTAAATAATTTTTCTTTTAACAGACTCGTGTATAGTTTATAACCTGTGTTTGTTAAGGCAATGGGTATAAAATCTTTTACTTTTGGTTTATTTGTTTTTTTATATTAATACCATTTTAGATTCTTTCCAATCTTGCGGAGGTTTTCCATCAAATAAAATTTAACTCGTGCTATATGTTACCACTCTTGCCATTTTGTCAATCTTTATAAACAATTTTATCATTTCAGTTTTTTTTGTTATTCTTCATTTTTCTTAACTGTGCCTTAATTTCTTGTTCTGTGAATGTTATGGTTTTCATTTTCTTTATGTTCCTCTCTTCGATTTCTCCTCGTGTCATGTCAAAATGTTCCCTTAAGACTTCCGGAATTCTTTGGTAAAGTCGGTCCTTCTCGGGCCTATGTGAGAGTTGTTCCCTGTTACCTTGAACAGCAGCATAATGCTCCTCCAACATTTCTGTGGATACCATTGGATGGAGTTCATCAAAGAAAATGTTTATTTGAATATCTTCATTATTCAATAGAGTTGTTTCATATAGTCTTCTTGCATGCTCATTCCATACTTCATTTAAGTGTTTTTGATAAATCTCTTCCCAGAATCTTCTTATTTCTTTCCTTAACCTTTCTCCCTCTTCTTTATTATACTCATCATAAACTTTAATATTATTAGTTTTCAGATTTTTTCCTATTAACTTATATTTTTCCATAAATTACTTCTAGTGTTCCTCTTGTCTTTTATTTCTGATGTTAATTTAACTTCATACTTAGTTATCACTTCCTTTACTTTTTCCTGAGTCACTCTTTTCTGAACTTCATACAGAGATTTATAATGTTTCCCTTCTATTCTATTCTTTACATTTCTCCTTTTCCTCTTATATTCTCTGCTCCTTTTAATACTTTATTCCACCTCTTTATTAAACCGAATTCGCATGCTACAAGGCTCTTCTTCAACCATCTTTCTCAGCTTTTTCCTTAAGTGTTTGTCAGCATTTGTACCTATTAAGTTTTCTAATATTTCTATATCCAAAATATTTTAAAGATATTTCTATTTCCTCTTCTAAAGAATTAAGAAATTCTTCTTATATTCTCCTTTTACATTATAATATTCTATCCATATAAAATCCTTTTTTGCTGTGTTTTTTTGCTCTAGCTTCCATCTTAAAACACATTTTTATCAAGTTGTGGTCTGATAAATCAAACATTTCCTTTCTTCATCAATAAACATATTTTCAAAGAATGGGTATAATTTTTCATTAACCAAATAGAAATCTATTGAACTTCTTTCATCTCGTTGTTCTCTAGTGATAATTTCTTCACATTTTTCATCTGCGTTCAGCAAAATTAAATTAAGGTTTTCCATTAATTCCAATACATATTTACCATTTCTATTCAGGGATTGTTTACCAATAAATCCAAGGTACTCATTAAAATCACCCATCACTAACATCTCTTCTTCCAGACGTTCAAGTTTCTTCTTCATTATCTCTCTAATGACTTTGTTCCTCTCTTGATCTTGCACATCCATATATACAGTGATAATATGTATTTTCATTCCACAAAAGTTTACTTCCAAATCCATTATATCATCAAGCTCTAATCCATTTACATTAACTTCCTGATATTTTCTCTTCCTGGCCAATGCCATTAATTCTCCACCTTTTTGTCCTTTTCTTTTCTCATGATGGATATCTCTTCTAAGTCAACAGGAAAATTCACCTTTTCATATTTTTGTTGTGTGTCTGTTATACATAATAAATTAAAATTTTGTTCCTTTATTAACCTCTCTATCTCCATCCCTTTTTGCTGTGTAAGGCCCTGTATATTAATCAATCCAACATAAATTTTTTCTTCTTGGTATAGCATCTCTCCTCTTACTTTCTTTAAAAATTTATTTGGCATATTTTCCCTTGCTTTATAAACAAGCCAGTCTCTCCCTCACTTCTCCTTCTCCTCAGTTCTTCTCTTAGTATCTTATCTTTTTCTCGTTCCTTCTTAGTTAAATCTGGTGAAATACCAACTTTTCTGTACTTCTCATTAGTCACCATTCTGAGATTCTTTGCATTCCTTAATATTTCTCACCTAACCTTTGTATACTTCAGCTTCACTAACAGTGGCCTTTGTCTTTTTTCACACCGACTCCTCCCAAGCAGTTCCAGCCTGGCAACTTCCTATACGCTATCTTCAATTCGCAGTTTCAATCCTTCTTGAAATATCCTCTCGCAGAAGACACAATCTTCCTTCACCTTTCCCTGTACCGTCTCACAGTCAAGTTATTCTACATTATATAATGCAAGATTTGTGGCTCTTAGTCTTTTATCCTCTTCTTCTCTCATTGTCTCAACCATTTCATCCTTCACCTCTGCCTTCTATTCCTCCTTAACCTGGACCAATTTTTCTACACTCAGATCTGCTATACTTTTATTTCTTAAAACCTTTGTTGTTATTTCTTCTATTATATCCTGCTTCATACTATCCCATCTCTCCTCTAAATTCTCATTTTCTTCTCTAACATTTTATTCTTCTCTTTCAATATTTTAATCACACATTATTGGAACATTCGACTGTCAACATGGCGGCTTGTAAGAGACGATTGGTGTCCTGTGATGAAAAACAAAGGATTGTATGCCTTCACCAAAAGGGCAAATCAAATTATGTGATAGCAACTACTGTAGGATGGTCTAGAAGTGTTGTGCAATGAATTGTAGCTCTTTTTAAGTCATCAGGATTGACAGATAATAAACCAAAAACTGGTAGACCTCGTGAAACGTCACCAAGACAGGATCGTCTTATGGTTAGAATCAGTTGCGGTTCGTAGCTAAAATTAGTGGGGGTGCTGAATCAGAATTTTTTTAGCATTGTTTTAATATTGTGTAAAAGAAAATCAACATATAAAACGAAAATTTATAGATAAACCTGATAAAATCCTAAACAGAACAAAATCAAATATTTTTTACTTACTAATAGCCTAATTATTACAGTTCAAGCTTGATCAATTCATTTTAAAACGAAATCTATTCTTCTTGTTTGAATTTGCGCGAAAAGATTAATTATTTTGTCCTTGATCTCTGGATGAATACTGAGGAATATTTTCTCCATTGAAAGCACTGCAAGTGCATTTCGTCTTTCAGAATTCATAGTGCTCCTTAAAAAAAAGTTTTTATTCTTTTCAGCGTTGAAAAACAGCGTTTTGCCTCTGATGTATTCATAGGAATTGTCACGAGGATTCTTATCAGTTTCGTAGTTTCACTAATAACATCATCTAGGTTATTTTCCAAGATAAATTTCAGCAGTTCAATCAATTTATTAATTAATAAAAGGAGCTAAACAAATGTGAATTAAATTCTACACTTTATCACATTCAAGAATGTAAACACGTTTTTAAGCACAACACACGCGGAGTGAAAAAGAAACAGTACCTTCCACCAGCACACCAAGGTCAGCACTCCTTGTCCACAGTTCTCTCTCTCACTAGCGTGCAGCTTCCTATCTCGGATATGTGAGCATGCGCACAACAGCCAAACACCGCGTTGCTGGAACTGTGAAGCACACAGTCAGTTCTATACAAGGATTTTTGTATTTCTTTCATAAAGTTGGGGATGGCTACTGATATTAAGCTTAAAGATTATATAATTTACAAGTATAAATAAAGAATTACAGAAAAAAGGACTCATCATAGTGAATGTTATCGGTAATATCGAGTAGAAATAGGGGGTGCTGCAGTTCAGCAGTGCCTATAAATGAGCCGCCACTGGTAAGAATGTCATTGAAGGATAGGTTTAATAGTGCTGCTGAAATATCCCGCAAGTTCAGCTCCACCTTCGATGTCAAAGTATCTTGCAAAACAGTTTCCCGAAAGCTACGTGGTCCTGAGTTTCTTGCTTGGGCACTGGCAAAGAAACCTCTGATCTCTAAGAATAATCAAAGAGCCCGTCTTCGTTCCGCTGACGAACATGTCGTTTAGACAGAAGAACAGTGGGCACAGGTTCATTTTAGTGATGAATCGAAGTTTAATGTGATTGTTTCCGATAGCAGGATGTATGTCTGACGAAGATGTGACGAAAGGATACCTCGTAATGTGTGAAAAAGACTGAACTATGGAGGAGGCAGTGCATTGTTATGGGGAGTGATTTCTGATGCTGGTCCTAGTCCACTTATTCGCCTACAAGGGATTGTCAATGCTGAAATCTACAAGCAGATTCTTAGATAGCATGCCCTTCCACATATTCGATCCTCGTCAGTTGAACCTCCTATCTGCATGCAGGACAACGCTTCCCGCCACACTGCGAAGAGAGTCAAAGATTTTTTGAGTGATAAAGTGGTCGATCTCATGGACTGGCTACCTTAAAGTCCCCATCTCAACCCTATAGAAAACGCTTGGAAGATTATTGGAGATGGGGCACGAAGGAGAAAAAATACGGAAACTGAAAGCAAAATGTTCTAGAAAAAGCACAAATAAAACACAATGATAAAACTGGTCAAATGATAGAAAGGCTCAAATGCTACATAAAAATGATTAAAAACCAAAATTAACAACTGAAATAAATAAATGAAATAGAAAATCGACGAGACCATAAAACAAAAATAGAATGATGAGAAATGCGAAAGGGAAAAATACGGAAAATTAAATGCAAAATTAGTGAGAAAAGGCACAAATAAAAAACAATGATCCAAACGCTCAAATGCTAAAATCACTCGAATGCTTACATACAAATGAAATAAAAAACAAAATTAACACCCATAATACACAACTGAAATAGAAAAACGACGAGACCATAAAAAAATAGAACAAAAACAGAATAGAATGATGAGAAACCCTAAAAGAAAAAAGTAAGGAAAGATAAAAGCAAAATGTGCGAGAAAAAACACGCATAAAACACACAATGATACAAACGTTCAAATGAGCAAATGATAATATGGCTTGGATGATAGATATACAACTAAATACATAGCAAAGTAAGCAAAATAAAAAAAAACGCAAAACGGAAGCGTTTGACAGACAACCAGGCAAACATCATTATCTCCCTCATTAAATCCTCCTAGATTTAACGACTACTGCTGGCCTCTCGGAAGGGATTGTAACTGACCATGGAAGCATGTTACTAAAAGCAAGTATAGTTTTTCCTGAGTGACAGACTAGAACTGGCCTCTCGGAAGGGATTGTCTCTGAACATGGAAGAATGATACCAAGGCAAGAATAGTCCTTCTAGATTTAACGACTACTGCTGGCCTCTATGAAAGGTTTGTCCCTGAACACGGAAGAATGCTACCAAGGAAAGTGCAGTGATACCAAAGCAAATGTAGTCCTACTAGATTGACAGACGAGTGCTGACCTCTCGGGATAGTTTGTTCCTGAACATGGAAGAATGATAACATGGCCAGTGCAATCCTTCTAGATTCAACGACGACTGCTGACCTCTCTGAATGGTTTGTTTCTGAACATAGAAGAATTATACCAAGGCAAGTATAGTCCTTCTAGATAGACAGACTACTGCTGACCTCTCAGAAAGGTTTGTCCTTTAATATGAAAGAATGGTACCAAGGCAAATGTAGTCCTCCTATGTCAATATAATACTTCTGGCCTCTTGGAAGGGTTAAATATAGAAAAAAATCATTTGACTAAATTTTAGGTGTTTGCAATGTCAGATGGCCAATTTATTGCAAAATTGGATTTCATTCTCACATAAAACTACGCTGACAGAACAATTTGAAAAGAAGATTCTTACTAAGAGTAGAAATCACTATATGATTCTCCCATTGCAGTTCGTAAGGTAAAAATTGTGGACGAATAAAAGGAAATAGGCAGTGGATAAACTTCCAAGCCGTAATAGCTTTGAAAGATTCGAATTTAAGTGATTTGATGCTATTTTTTCATTGAAATTTAAATGGTAATCCAATGAGGGCATATTACGCTTAATGTGTGTAAGGAGAGAACTGTAAATAAAGTGAAGATGTAAGATTGACAAGGTGTGGAGGATATGCAGTCTTAGATCCACCTTGCGGAATTTGAGGGCGAGAGGGAACGCATCTGCGTGCATTGGTGTCCGGAGGGGACGCAATCCTACAGATGTTAGCTGCAACAAGTTTTCCATGCTACGCCGGACTCTCACTTGGAGGGGGGGATAGTAATAAAAGATAAAAGTAAGGGGAATAGAGGTAGAAAAGTGCATGGAAGTAACCAGGCATGTTAAAACCCATAATCCCTTCCCCACTTGACTCAACACTCAGGGGTAGACTCCATTCGGAACTCTTCTGCGGGTTCTACCCCATCCCTTACCCCAGGCGCTCCCTAGGTCATGCTTTCACATAAAAGACTATCCTGGTGGTGCTTGGAGTGGGTGCGATGCTCCGCAATTCAGGAAGTGACTTATATCTCTATTCCAGTATAGGAGTTTAGTTCGATGGATGAGGTCGTTGAATTCTTCTCCGGCAACGTCATATTCGTGGGCCTAACTACTATTCCTAGAACCTTTGGCCGTTTTGCATACCAGCCTTTTCCTTGGTGGTCAGCAGAGTGTGAGACGGCCCTTGTACAGAAGCGATATGCCTTCATGTGCACTGAGCGCCGTCTGAACAATATCACCGTTTCGAAATTTCGTCGAGCTAGGGCTTGGTTCCGGTATGTTTCGAAGCACGCCACCTCTCTTTACTTAACGCGAAGACCCAACATGCAGAGGTGTGGAAACTAGTAAAAAGGATTCGGGGCAAGTTATCGCAGGAACCTTCCCCCCTCTACCGAAACCTGGAACCCTCCTTTACTGGTGGAATCCTTCGTGACTGCTTTAACGCATTATTTAGCCAGGACACTGTTCTTTCAGTATTCAATGCACGCCATGATGGTTCTGAAAACAACCGTCTGGACTTTACTTCCAGAGGCGGAGAACCCTTAAACGACAAGTTTTAATTGAGTAAGTTGCGTTTCGCTCTCGCTTGGTGTGCTCACACTGCCCCTGGTTCGGAAAATTTGCCTTACGCCATGCTTCGTTACCTGGGTGAGCGAGGAATGGCCTCTCTGTTAGATATGTTCAACAGAATCTGGGTAGAGGATATCCTCTCGACTCCTGGCGAATCGCTACTGTGCTAGATTTTCGCAAACCGGGGAGAGATCACTTTATCACAGTCGGTTTTCGCTCAATCTTTCTAACCTCCTGCGTCTGCGAGTTGATGGAGAAATTGGTAAATGTTAGACTAACCTTTAAACTTTTTTTGTGGACAGCGGAGGCCACAAGTCGGATGCTCTAGTCTGACTGGAAAATGCTGTCTGTGAGGCCTGTTCTTATTCGATCTGGAGAAGGCCTATTATACCGCATGGAGATACGGTATCATAAAGACTCTCCACTTAATGGGGTTTAGGGGACGCTGCTCAATCTTTATTTCTAAATTTTCGCATCTCTCGCTATGCTGAAGCACACAGGTTTTGGTTTTCCTTGGCCAAGACTAAGCTGATGCACTTCTGCCGACATCTTTGACCTCTTCGACTTGTTCCTAAACGGGGTTCGCCTGGAAGTGGTATTTTCGGCTGACGCACCACCTGGGAGGTTCTTATTCGCAGGCTTATGTTCTCTAGTACACGCGCCATGGACATTCTTCGTTCCGTGACATTCAGCACTTAGGATGCTGATAGAGCTACTGCCTTACTCATATACCGATCGTTTGTTCGTTCGAAGATTGACTAGGGATGCCAAGTTTACATATTCGCAACCGAGCGTGGATTGCGGAAGCTGAACTCGATTTATCACACCGGTCTCTGCTTGAGGACTGCTGCCTTCCGATGAACCACCATTGTGAGCCTACCTGTCGATGGCGGGGAAGTGCCGCTCGCTCTTTGACTTACAGAAACACGCTTCTGCTCCCAAAGCTCTCACAGGAGTATTGCGTTAGACCTTTTTGGAGCACAATATATCGTTTCACGCTGGATCCGTGCCAGTTTACACGGTAGGCTCTACGTTCCAAGGAAGGAGGGTGGATTCCGAGTGGTATCCAGTCTTTTTGAATTCAGGGGTAATCTAACACCCACACCGTCTGTCTTCAAGGCCGAGCTGGTTAAAATACGACGCTCAGTACGGGAAATAAAGTGTTGTCCTAGGTTTGGATACCCAATTATTATCCTGAGCAACTCACAAAGCGCCTTGAGTGTTCTTCCGGCATTGGAATCTTCACACACCCTGGTATGCGGGATCCGTGACGCCACGGTTGCCGCAAGCCGGGTGGATGTCAATATTATCTTCTACTGGGCTCCTGGACATGTGCGAATTCCGTAAAATGAGTGCGCCAAAAAGTCCGCGATGACTGGTCGACCAAACCAACTTTTTCCTCTTCCTCTCACCGACTACATTGCAGGAATGAGGCGCCCTGGAAAAGAAGGGAGACGGCTATCGTTTTCGAATTGGCCACACTCGCAGAGGCCGCACTGCCATTTGATGCAGTGATCCCTTGCACATTTCTGCGACCAATGCGTTATCCCCAAGACTGTTCTGATCATTTTGGTTGAATGTCCCAGTCTTAGTGATCTTCGCTCACACGTTAAGTGTCTCAGGACCAAACCGAGCGGGGTCGCTACCGCTTGTTCCTTATACTCGAGACGAGTTCGTGCACACAGACATGTAGACTATATGACTTTTTATATGAGGCTGGCCTTCTCCATTTTATTTGACTATCTTTGGTGTTGGTAGCATGATTCCGCGCTGGATGGATGCTGGTCTCCAGCAGACACCGGGTGTGCTTCCTTCTTCATGTTTTTCCTTTGTTTCTTGTTTTTGTTTTCTTTTCTTATGGTTTTTGTTTTTTGCTTTTTTTCGTTTTTTACTTATTTTATTTTGATTTAGTCTAGTATTAGGATTCAGATTGAATACGTCGACTTGTACCCTTGTAGGTAGTGGACAGATAGGCGCTATTAAAAAAATCCTTTGAAATAGCCTTGAGTGGATCTTAGGTTCCTTGGGGGTTTGTAACTCTTTAATTCTCCTACCCTCTGTAACTCCTACCACTAGTAATTCTGTAATTCTCCTACCATCTTTAATTCTCCTACCCTCTGTAATTCTCCCACCATCTGTAATTATGTAATTCTATTACCCTCTGTAATTATCCTACCCTCTGCAATTCTCCTACCATCTGTAATTCTCCTACCACCTTAATTCTCCTACCCTCTGTAATTCACCTACCATCTGTAATTCTCTTACATCTGTAATTCTCCTGCATCTGTAATTCTGTAATTTTCCTACCATCTTTAATTCTGTAATTCTCCTACGATCAGTAATTATGTAACTCTCCTACCCTCTGTAATTATCCTGCCATCTGTAATTCTTCTCCTACCATCTGTAATTCTGTAATTCTCCTACCATCTTTAATTCTCCTACCCTCTGTAATTCTCCCACCATCTGTAATTATGTAATTCTATTACCCTCTGTAATTATCCTACCCTCTGCAATTCTCCTACCATCTGTAATTCTCCTACCACCTTAATTCTCCTACCCTCTGTAATTCACCTACCATCTGTAATTCTCTTAGCCTCTGTAATTATCCTACCATCTGTAATTCTGTAATTCCCCTACCATCCTCTCTCCACATTTAAAAATACATCAGTTAATGCATTAATTAATATTGAGAGAAAAGTGCATCCCTTTGAAGAAGATTGGAAGCAGGAAAGTTTGAGAAGATGAGGGATAAAAAAAAAGGATAAGGAAAAGTCGGTAGAAGAATGTTAGTTGTAAAAAAATAAAGATGAGGATACGAAATCGAGACATTGGAATAAAAAAAAATAGTTTCTATAAGTTTAATAGTGTTAGAGGTAATTTTGGCAATCGAGAGTGTAAATGTAGCATTTTATTCAGGGACGCGGTTAGTTAGTTATTTAATTGCATTGCCCTTTCAATTGGGAACAAAGTGTCCCGACCCAGTAATAAAATTCACATATAGATCAATATAACAATCTCTAGCAAGCTCAAGTGCACTATTGGGTCTGGTTCTCGTTCATGGGGAAAGAGTAGGAAGAGCCGTTGTACTGTATTTTGCCATAGTCCAGCGAGCTGAGAACCCGTGGTATCACATGGGAGGCTAGCCTTCGCTATTGAGCGTGTCATGTGGAGTGCTGGATAGGGAAAGTGGAAGTGATTTTTTTTCAGCCACGAAACCAAATTTAATGTGTTTGTATTGGATGGAAAACTGCATGTAAGACATCGTACATGTGAAAGATTGGATCTCACATAGACGAAAAGTGGCAGCGTTATGGTGTATGTCCTGTTTTCAGGTACTGGAGTTTGTCTGATCGTCCGTGTTTACGGCAAAGTAAACTCTGTGGTATAAAAGAATCTGCTTGAAGAAAATAGGATCCCCTCTCTCTGAACATCAAGAGTACGTTAGCCTGTTTTCATGAAGGACAATGCTCTTTGCCACACAGCCAAGCCAGTGAAGCAGATTTTGGATGCTGAAAATATCGATGGGATGAACTAGGCTGCCAGAGCTGCGATAGCAAACCTATGAAATATAGTAGGTCAGAAGGTTATGGCTCGGAAACCTTTGGATATCGAAGATCTCTGTGAAAATATTGGAAGACGAATGAAGTAAAAATCACTGCCAAACAATGCTCCAAATTGGTGAAGACCTGTGGTCGAAGATGTGCTCAAGTTACTTAATTTTTTATGAGATAATTATATTGTTTTCTGGGTATGACTGCATTTATCCTTATCTTTCTCTAGTTTGGGTTGAATCCTTCTTCAACTCTGCATTGCTTTCTTCATTACTTCTTTTTTATTCGCTGTTCTATCAAATCAAGTTTGGATACCATCAGGGTCAAATTTAAGAGGATATCTTGTGCGATTATTATTGAATTTAAATGAATAATTATAAGCAAAATGTAGGTTTTGGTATTTTGGTCTCTAGCTTTTAACGGTATTGTAGGCTTCTATTTGTCTTCGTTTGTCTGCCTTCATCGCCTTCTTTTTGTCAAACATTCATACACCCAATGGAGAGTAATATTTCTTGTTTCTCCCGTAAGGGTGCTGAAGTTCGTACTTTTAATTCCTTCTTCTCTATGCACGAAGCTGTTCCTCGAGATAAAAACAACACCCTCCTGGCTCCGGTATTTATTTGGAAATTGCACGTTGCTTTTTCTTGACAAGCATCGATATCTGGTGCAATCTTTCACTAAGTCCGGTCAGTATCACTAAAGGCTTTTATCTCGCTTCTCTTCTCAGGAGAGAATACAAATTACGTTGACATTTGGGTACTCTCAAAAGTTCTTAATATTGAAAAATTAGAAGGAATTAATTGGGGTAAACTAAGAAAGTTTTACAAAGTAAGAAATGTGGCTCAAGTTCAGATGGTTAAGAACTTGTAAACAAAAAAAAATAATAATCTGAACATACATTTTCGAAGCAAATGAAACAAATTTGTAGAAACATTGAAAAAACATCTAAAAACATTCTTTAAAAAGAGAATAAAAGCGATAGTGAAATCAAAAATGATTCGTTACAAAATATTGAGTTTTACTCTGGTGCGAGTCAAGTCACGGGAGACTACATCTCACTGTAATTGTGCGGTCGGTCGGGCCCCGTTTTGCTTTTATTTTTGTTTTTGTAATGACATTGTAACTATAAAACCTTATGTTGTTTTACACTCTCTTTCGAATCTTCTCCTACAAAATCTACTGCACCACCACTTACATCACCACCACCTACACAAGCACCGTTTGCACCACCTACACTACCAACACCTACACAACCATCACCTACACAATCACCACTTGCAACACCTACACTACCAACACCTACACTCCCAACACCTACACCACCATCACTTACACCACATACACCACTTACACCACACCACCACCACCTATACCACCATCAGCTACACCGCAACCACCTACACCGCCAAAACCTACATCAACTACACCACCACCTGCACCATCTACACTAACACACAAGCACCACCAACACCAATACAACCTACACCACCACCACCTGCACTACCTACACAATCAGTAGCTACATGACCCATACCTACACCACCAACACCTACAGTACCGCCACCTACACCAACATCACCTACATCACCACCACGCCTGGCACCTACACCACCTTCAGCACATTACCTGCACCACAGTCAGCACACTACCTACAACACTACCACCTACACCAAAATCACCTACATAAACACCACAACTACATACAACACTACTAACTACATCTCCTACACCACCATTAGCTCAACCACCGCCGCCTACACCACTACCACAAGCTACACAACTAACCTCTACACCAGAACCACCTACACCACCACCTCCCCCATCCACCTACACCACCACCTGCTCCACCTACACCTACACCACATCTATCACATGCAACACCACCACCCACATCACTACAACACTATCACTGCCTACATCACCACCACCTACAACACATCACTTACACCCCCACCAACTACATCACCACAATCACCACCTACACCACCAGCACCTACATCACTCAAACCTGAATCACCTACCTTACTACATACACCGTCACCACATACACAACTTCCACCTACATAACCACTACGTACACCATCTACTGCACCACCTCCTACAACACCTACACCACCACCTCACAAACCACCACAAATTAACCCACACCACATATACCAACACCACATACACATACATCACCCCCTCACAAACTACACCACTACCATCATCACTACCTACACCACCCACACCACATACACCACATACACACCGCCACCTACATCACCACAACCTACACCACCACCTACATCACCAACACATACACCATCACCATCTGCGCCACTTCCATTACTACCACCTACATCACCATAACTTACATCAACACCACCTACATCATAAACACCTCCACCACCACCACCTACACCACCACCAACTACACCACCATCACTTACCCCACCGCCACCCAAGATTATTTGGGGAATTATTTTGTTTTGGTAATAACATCCTAACTATTCGGCAGATACTAACGAAATTTGAGAACCTTCGGTTGTTTTACATTCTCTTTCGAATTATAACATAATTGCCGAAGTCCTCTCAAGGTTAGACCAGAAATTATTGAAAGTTTTGAAGGTCGTAAGGTCATAAATCAGTATAAGTGAGAGCACGTGACTTTTGGTCAGCAGACCTTCTTCTACTATTTTTTTGTCATGAATTTAACAAAAAGGGGAAAAAACAAGACCTTTTCATAAAACCTTTGCATAATACAGTATATCTATACATATATGCTCATCTCTCACTTCACTAAAGATAGCAACAAACAACCAAGCAAACACCACGTTGCCCTGTTACGGTGAGGCTTCACTCTTCCTGAACGGGAAAAATCATCCCGTGCCGTCGTATTCAACATGAAATAGAGTTAAATGAATCTAAAAGTGACCAGCGACATATAAAACGACGTAAATAAAGTGAGGTCCCTCGCACCGAGGCCGATGTCACTCTCATAATCTGCACTGTCCTGCACTTTTTCTTTCTCTCACGGGTTTCGAAGGCAATGGTCATGCCTGATGAATTTTGTGAAATTCTTCCACTTCGTTTTCAGTGAGCACGATCGGGATAAGGCGGTAGCTTTTATTTACTTAGACTTTCAGAAAGCCCTTGATAATGTACTACACAACCGCATTCTCCGGAAAATGCGTGCGCTAGGCATAGACAGAAATTTAGCAGGATAGATAGAGAACTGTCGATATGGTTGCGAAGGTTTCTAAATTTGCCGATGATAGCAAGCTTGGTATGAACGTTGCAAAGGAAGGAAATACTGCTCGCCTTCAAGATCTTTAGAAGATTGGGGAGTAACAAATGCCTTTTAACATGAACAAATGCAAAGTGATGCATATTCGACACCGAAACCCCAAATCACTGTATATCCTTAAAGTCACTGCTCTTGAATGCACAGATACTGAGAAGGACTTGGGTGTAACTATCACCAGTGATCTCAAGTTTTCGAGGCAGGGTATTGAGGCGGAGCGGAAAGCCCAAAGGATGTTAGGTTATATAAAGCGACAGATTGGATATCGGAACCAGGAGATTGTACTGTGCTTGTACAACTCACTTGTCCGACCGCACCTGGAGTATGCCGTACAATTTTGGAGTCCTTCATTTGGAAAGGACATTCCCTCTATCAGACACAAGAGTTACGAAGATAGGTTACGGGAATTAGATTTGTTCTCGTTGGAGACCTGGAGACTGCGTTGCCAGTTTAAAATACTTCGAGGCTTCGACAATGTAGACTACAGGGATATTTTCCAGCTTAGCGAGGGCAGAACCAAAAATCACGGCTACAAACTTGAACTGAAGCGTTACAACTATGATCTGTGTGGAAAATTTCTCACATACTGAATCTGTGTTATTTGGAACGCGCTTCCAGTGGAAGTTGTCAACAGCAATTCTGTTGAGCACTTCAAGTCGAGACTAGACAAAGGCTTGAAAAATCGCCGTTTGGCCCTTAAACTGTTGTGCGAGTGTTCTTTGCGGCCGACTTTACATCTCACTATCTCGGTCGGTCTCGGTTTTGCTTTTTTTTTTTAGTAATAACATTGTAATTTATTCGGCCGATTCTAATGAAATATGAAACTCATATGTTGTTTTACATTATCTTTCGAATCATCAGCTACCAAACCTACAGCACCACCACCTACGCCACCACCACTTACGCCACCACCACCTACACCACCACCGCTTGCACAACCTACACCATCACAACCGCTTGCACCACCTACACATAGACCAGCTACACCACAACCTACACCACCGTTATTTACACCACGTACTAACACCTACCTCACACCACCTAAAACAATACCACCTACACTCCTACTACCAACACCACCTACACCACTACCACCTATACCATAACCGCATACACCAGCTACACCACCACAAGCTACACCACCACAAGCTACACCACAGCCACCTACACCACCACAACCTACACCAGCACAACTTACACTACCAAAACCTACACAACTAAAACATACACCAACACCGCCTACACAACACCATCTACAACACGACCACCTACACCACGACCATCTACGCAACCTAAACCAACACCACCTATACTACATATGCCACAACCGCCTACAACATATCCACCTACACCACTACCACCTACACAACCAACACCTAAACCATCTACAGCACCACCACCTCCACCTCCACCTACATCGCCACCAACAACACCTCCTACACCTACATCACCACCACCTACACCCCCATCACCACATATATCACTTCCACCACCACCACCTACATCACCACCACTTACATCGCCACCACTTACATCACATAACCACCTACACCACCATAACGACAGCCTACAACACAACGTACATCACTAACACCACACCACAAATACAACCACCACCTACACCTACACCACCACCACCTACATCACTGCCAACTAGAGCAGCAACGCCTACACCAACACCACATACACATTCATAACTTACACCAACTACCGCGCCACCACCACCGCCACATACACCACTACCACTTACACCACCACCTTCTGCAACACACCACCTATATCACTACCACCTACAACCCCCCAACACCAACTACACAACCACCATAACCTCCACAACCCCACTTACACCACTCTCAACTGCACCACCTACACCCATACCACCACCTATACCACTCACAACTGCCACACCTACACCACCACCTACACTGCCTATATCACCACCACCTACACTACCATCACTATATACATCACCACCACTTTCACCATCACCACCAGCTACACCATCACCTACACCATCTGCACCACCAACACTTACACCACTACCACCACCACAAACTACACCTCCTTCACCACCACCACCTAAACGACTACCACCTACAACACCACTCACACCAGAACCACCTACACTACCACCACCACCACCACCACCTACAACACCACCCACACCAGGACCACCTACACTACCACCACCACCACCTATACCAATACAACCACCACCTGCCTCGTCAATACTTACACCACCCCCTCCACCTCCTACACCAGTACATCTACACCACAGCCAACTACACGGCCTACACCCCCACCTACATCCCACCACCACCACCTACACCACTACCACCACATCACTTACACCACCACCGCCCAAGGTTATCCCTTGAATTATTTGGGGTTTTTTTTGCAATAACATCATAACTCTTTGGCAGATAATAAAGAAATATGAGACCCATAGGTTGTTTTACATTTTCTTTCGAATGATATACTCGTATCTGCCAAAGTCTTCCCAAGGTTAGCCGGGGAGCTTTTTGGTAATAACATAACTATTCCGCAGTTTCTAATGAAATTTGCAACGCTTATGTTGTTTTACATTTTCTTTCGAATAATATAATTGCCAAGGTCCTCCCAAGGTTAGCCCATGAATTCTTTTGTTTTGGCAATAACATCATAACTTTTCGGCACATTCTAACGAAATTTGAAACCCTTTTGTTGTTTTACATTCTCTTTCGTATGAAATAATTGCCAAGGTCCTCCCAAGGTTACTCCGTCAATTATTGAAGGTTTTGAATGTCGTAAGGTCATAAATCAGTATAAGTAAGAGCACGCGACTTTTGGTCATCAGACCTTGTTTTATCTCTTTTATCTCAGGCCTATTAGATTTATTGAGGAAATTTATTTCATTTATGTTTTCCGTATTTAACCTCTTTCTTTGTCACCTTACCTCTCATCCTCTCCCAATCAGAATCATTTTCATCCTCTTCAACCCGGCCTTTAAATGAGACCTCTCTCCTAATTAATCTCGCATTGGTGACTTTCATTTAATTAATTCTCACTATCTCATGTCATTCTCCCTCTAGACTCGGTATTTGTTCTCGGCCTTCATCCGTTTTCATTGAAGAACCGAAGAAAATTCTGGAGAGTTGCGTAACCCCCCAATCCCCAGCGTGTCAGGTGTCAACTCATTTCTCTACTCGAGTTAGATACCTTCAGGACATTTTTTTCCTTCCCTTGACGTCAGCAATATATTTATGAGTTTCTCTTAAATAGCTGAATGCGATCCTTCCGTTGTTTTTTCTCTTTTATAGGATAAATAATAATTATCTCCCCTTCTCTTCGTCGGCGGCACTTTGAGAATCATTTCGGCAAATCAGGTTTGCGCCAGAAAATTGCCCGCCAGAAATTGACGCGCCAAGAATGCCAACTCTCCCGCCAATGCTCGTAGAGTGATGTCGAGCGCGAAATTAGCGCTTGATATAGGCTCTCAACCCGATAATTACCGGAATCTCCCAATCTCGTCTGTCGATGCATTATTGAATCGGATGTCAATAGCGGTGGAGTGTAGACTGTGACGCACACTAATGTAATACTACACAAAATAGTAGTATATTATAACGACTTCCTGTAAGTGGGATACATTATTATTTAACCACGCTAGGAAACAAATGAATCCGAGATTATTCAATAATTGCTCAATAATTAGCGATATAATATTTTTAAAAAAGAGAAAAGAAATAACACATCTGAAAAGAATTAGGGTTCAATTTTCGGGCTCCTTTTCCAGATGGATTCTGGATGGATTCAAATCGGCAATTACATGGAAATGATTTTATTTTATTTACTTTCTGAAGCGAAAACCATCGGGAGAGAGTCGCAGGGATCTCAACATTTCCATTTTTACAATTCGCGAGTAAGAAATAAAAATTGGAAAATGACCGAATGATAGAGATTAAAAATAGACAAAATGGAGTACGAGTAGAAGGGAGGTAGGCAAATACTGATGCCAGTATCAAGACGCCACTCACAGTGATGATCGTGTAATGCCGGGATGAGTGTCTGGCGCGAGGGGGGGGGGGGCAGGGTTTTGCCTTTCCCTTCATTAATGGATTGGTTTCCGAAGGACAGCCGGTATTACGATTCGAAGGAGGTGTAAAGAATCGCGATTCACTGCTGTACCTTGGACTCGTCGCTTTTACTCGATCAATATCAAGATATATAATGCCGAGGATTTTGATTTTCCTCTTTGACCTCACGTGACCCTATGAGGCGTGATGAGAGAGCTGCAAGCGAAGCTGTTTCTAAGGGTTTTGACTTTTCACGAAATCAATAGAAATGAAAGGAAGCACAGAACAAAAATACAGTGACGTACATGATGTGTGCACACCGATTTGTTGGGCTCAAGAAGCCAGGGTTGGATTGAGGTCATGCCTAAGAGGCAGGGTTCACCCTTTGGATGCGAGATAAGAGAAGGGAAAGCAAAGGAGGCATGAAAAATAAAAGGAATTTCTAGGCAAAGTTTGATAGGCTAAATAAAAGTGACCAAAAATATGGCATTGGTGAGCGAGCAGTATTGTTACAATAAAAGTGGTGACCAGTCAAGTTAGGGAAAAGTGAAAAAAGTAAACTATAAGATTGCAGAGCCATGTTGAATGTGAATTTCAAGTTGAATAAGATTGCAGAGCCATATTGACTATCCAAATTACAAGAATATTACAAAGCCATGTTGAATGCCAACTACAAGAAGAGTGCTAAGTCATATTAAAAAGATTCCAGATCCTTGTTAAATGTGTGAAGTACTTGAATTGCAATCGTAATCAGCAAGTGAAGTTTGGAAGTGCTATTATTATGGTTTGAGCCTAGTATTCGTTCCGTAGTGACAAATTGCCTGTAACTGAGGAAGCACTGTATAAGCAGGAATATTTAAAGCCAATTAACTAATTGTAAAATTTGCTGACGTCAGACAAGTCGCTGAGGATAAGTCTGGAATCAGTTTTCAGACTAAGAACCACTTTAGACAACTAGCAAATGATAAATGGTTCCGAATCGAAGGTAATACAATTTTATACAGGTCAACAACTCAACGCTCAGACTTAATATTCATTTAAGAATTCCTAAAAGTATGATGAAGGGAAAAAGTGTGGAAGGAACCCCTGAAAAGCTGACTGAATCAGATGTTAGGGATCGGAAGGGGGCGCAATTCTCCTGGTCAGGAGGGAAAGGGAGAATTACCCCCACTATGTTGGTCAACGCCTTTTATCCTGCTACTGTCCAACTTTTTTAAAATCCATTTTACGCCTGAGTCCCTGTGGTGCGCCACCCTGCCGAACGTTTGCTCACTGAGGGGGAGAGTAGCCCACAGTGGTGTCAGCCCGAATCCGAATCCGCATCGGGCTCCTGGGGTGGGTGTTGAGTGTTTGCCTCCCTCCATAACAAAGGGTCTCCATGGCCAACGATTAAATTAAATAAATAATCATCAGATATTAAGAAAAGGGACCGAATCACTTCTTGGGATAAGAGACCACGGCCCACTAAAAAGAGGTTTCCCTCACCCATCTCGTCATAGGAAGTGGTTCTCTCTCTACCACATCTTCCCATTTGGGAGCTGCCCTCAGGTGTCTTCCTCTCTAACGCAGAGGCGGCTCTACCTATACTGTTTCAGGAGCCCGTGCAAAAAAGAAATAAAAGGGAATAGAGGGAGCTCGGAGCCAGTACGAATCATCTAAGGGTAAAATATGGGAGCAGAATCCTATGGGCTCGCTCTAGATTTTCAAATCTAGAGTTGTACATTTTCTGGGAGCCAATGCGTCGCTTCTCCTTTTGCTCTCGTTCGGTGCCGTGCTTGGGTACTCCCTAATTACCATGGCTCCATCTCTATGGGATCTTTCGTTCCGATAGGTCTCAGGCAGGTTTCCAGATGCTTTGAGGGGACCATACTCCTGGGACCAAGGCAACCTCACCCCTGAAGGTGGCGACGTTCCAAGTAGGGAGCGAATTATGGCTTATCGGGTCCGTCCCTGGTCTAATAATACTTTTGGGTAAGACCATCTAAGGAGACTAAGTCTCCCAAAGGAATAATAAAAAACAGCTCGAGGCAATGGCATCGTCACTGATACATCAAATCATATGGTGGGGGAGATTCCAATGCTCCGAGAGCACTCAGGGCACTTTGTGAGTCGCTAAAGGTCACAATCCGGTCTACCGAGCACGACCTGTTATCTCTCAGACCGAGCAGTGTATTGCAACCAGCTCGGCCGTGAAGACAGACGCAGTGCCTGGCAGAGCCCCGCTGACGTCAAACAGAGGGGACACGTTGCCAATGGGTTCGTACAACACCCCCTCACCCCCTACACACACTAAAGACTCCTGGACTCGAATTGGGGAGGGGGTAGGAAGCGGAACAGAGCAGAGGTAAATAATAGGAAACAGACGATACATTAACCTCCCTCGATCCAGTTTATACGGCGAAACAGAGTGGGAAGTATGTGATGAGGGTATCCACCTTAATCCTGTTTATAAGGTGTCGTGTGGACAGGAGGGGAGGTAAACGATGAGGTAATTCAGTTCCATCCTGTTAATAAGGAAATACTGGGTGGTAGGTAGGTGATGAGGTAACTCAACTTGAATAAGTTTATGGGACGAAGGGGAGTGGGAAGTAGGCGATGAAGTTACCTGCCTCGATCTAGTTTATCCGGCATAGCAAGCTGAAAAGTAGGTGAAGAGGAAGCTTAGCTCCTAAAATACCTTTATACGGTGTTGCAGGGTGAGAATTAGGTGATGAGGTAACTCACCTCGGTTCAATTTATAGAGTGAAGATAAGTAGGAAGTAGGAGATGAAGTTACATACTTCGATCCCGTTTATTGGGTGGAATTTCTAAAAAAAAACATCTACCTCTTCTGGCGGCCTTTAACGAAGGCACAACCTTCGAAAATACAGAGAAAACCCTATTTCTACACACATTTAAAGTAAAATAAAAAGAAAAAGAACAAGAAAATCAACACGAACTAAAAAAAAACAAAGACAAAGTTCACAGATACACAAAAAATAAGAGTCACGACCAGGTGCTTGCCCCCTCCCCCCGTGAAGAACAAAATCAATAAAAAAATCGAATATGTGAGAGGAGGTCCGTCTCTTCCGAAAAGAACCATCACCCAACCCCCACGGACAACCCTCAGTGACTGTTCTTGGCACCGTACGGGGACAAATACCACGTACGAAAGCACTCCCAGACTAGGACATTCAACCATGTGTGCAGAAAGATTCAGGCCAGTGCTATATCCCGAGAGTATGTCCGTTTCAGAGACGACATAAAATGAATTGATACCTTCGAGATATTGGGTGATTGAACCGCGGGAAAACTCATGCCGTAGGCAGGCAGCTTTGAATTTCCGCTCACCGTCTCCTTATTCTTTGTCAGGCAGACCTAAATGCTGGCCTGATTCCTGACATGTACTGAGAGTGAGAATAAGGAAGAGCGAAATGACGGTCTGGTTGCTGAGTCTGCGCATATGGTCTGGTTGCTCATCGGCACGTTCATTCCCACCAACCCCTAAAACTCCAAGAGCCCAACACAAGCCAAACTTGACATCCTTCTGATTCGCAGTAGCCATGACGTCACGAATATTGAAAACCAGCGATGGCGAAAATAGCACTAGCTCAATGGCATTTAGCGCGCTCTGTGAGTCGCTGTGGATTACAATATGGACGGACTTGGCGTGTAATCTCTCGTAACGAGAGGTGTATTCCAGCCACCCCGGCTTTGAAGACACAGAGCCCGGAAGAACCCCGCTGGCTTCAAACACAATAGGGTGGCGTGGAGCCTAACTCCCCCACGGACATTTTGCCATCAGTAGACACCAGTACGTTCCAGCGTAACACGCCTGTTTCAAGAAATGCGAACGCAATACTAAAAGGACAAACGTACAAAGCTGGTATGCACCGTGGTGGCGTCCTGGGCAGAACTCTCGAAGCCATCGCCCGAGAGTTAAACTAAACTCTCGAAAGAATTTCCTGACCCTAGTCTCGAAAGGTCTATGGCTTGATTAGTAGCTCTCGTTGTCATAGGCACCATCGAAATCTGCCGCGGATGAAATAATTTGGAGAGGGAAGTAGCTGAACCTGTGCGTACAGACGCATCACTTCGATCTTTTTTATAGGGTGGGATGGGAATTAGGCGATAGGGCTACTCACCTCAATACCATTTATAGGGTGTTGCGGGGTGAGAAGTAGGTAATAAGGTAACTTGCTTCTATTGTATTTATAGGGCGAAGTAGAGTGAAAAGTAGGCGATGAGGTAACTCACTTCGATCCCGTTTATCCGCCATACGATCTCGGGTCGTGGTTTGGCCCTGTGAACAGTGCAGTTGAGCTGGATCAAGTCATCCGCTTTGTATAAGCTCTTTCGAACCTGGTGCCTTATTTCCATCGACTGGGGCGAAACTGCAAACGAAATGCGTCTTTTTTTTTATTTAAAATAACCCATGGGAATTTATGCTAGAATTTTTAGGAAATTGCACAGTTAGATTAGCCCAGCAGGGATAGTCTTAGGATCACTAGACAAAGAATGGCCGCACAACTCTCCCAAAGGTAGGTATTCATGCAGAACTAGAGGTGAAAACATGAATGAGGGATTTTATTTAGAATAGCAACACTGATCGAGAGTATAATACCCCAAAACACGACGATACCTTAAAAAATGTACCCAGCATTTAAAATAAAAAGGTCATTTTAGTTCGTACTTCTGAATGATTGTTCTCTTTGTACAAACATCTCCTTACCACGTCATTTCCCTGTAAAAACTTAATCCATACTGTCAATGCCCTTGTTGGTTAAACACCGATGCATACAGTCCTATAAAGTAGATAAGTAGTTCTGACTAGCGTGGATATAAGCGGAAATTCTCGCGGTGAGGAAAGCTGTAGCTAGGAGTAGCGATAGCAAGGACATTAAATCTCCCCCTCCCCCCTTCTTCAAAGATTCATTAATTTTAAATTGGACACCCTCACAGTGGCAAGTAAGAGGAATAATAAACCACAGGAAATATAAAACCACCGAGACAATTGCAATCAGTAGTGAGCTTTATTTCAGTTCATTCTCAATGAAAATCAGCATTTAGACGAAACCAAAAGTCTGAACAGCGAAAGCTCCCTCTATTTACAAACAAGACTAAGGAGAGGCACGATAATGAAAAAAAAGGGAATGGAGTTGCCACTGAGTATAATTATAGGGGATGGGGGGAGAGTGTTAAGGCAGGTCAAAGACAGGATGAAAAAAGATTAAGAACATATCAGGTTTAACGAAAATAAAACCAATTTACGTAGGCGTTTTACTACCGATTTGCCCTAGGTTAAGATGCCTTTTATTTTCCAGGGGTTGGGATTGACTGATTAACGTGGAATGCGAATCCTCGGATATCTGCGGGGTATGTCAGCCCTCCTTAAGAGTCGTCACCATTGAAAGGTAGGGAAAGTGGGGGAAGGGGGAGAGGGGAAGAGATGACTGTGAATGTTATTACTGTTACTTAAAACCGTGAATCGAAAACCGTCTTTTATTCAAATTTTAAAGCGAAACCAACGAGGGCATCTCAGCCAGAAAGTCTGTAAAGAGATATTTGTAAAGAACAAATTGGTGAAGTTGGGGGAAGTGAAAGTGGATGTAATATATATATGGGGACATATCCACCGGCAGGCATTGTAACCGGTAGGTCACGCGATCCTCCTGGAATGTCAGTTGCAGCATGGTTGCCCATGCTCCCCCCCCACCTCCTTGCGGGGGGGGGGCCCTACTTACCAATAACGTACATCCTCCTGGTTTCGACGGCGGTCCTAAACGCGGGGCCTTCCCCCATTACCTCGCACTTGTACAGCCCCGACGACTCCTCGGTGAGACCCTTCAGCACCACCGACTGCTCCGTCGACTTCTCCGCCTGGTCAAAGGGGGGAAAAAAAATCCGAGGCGACCATTAACAGGGGAAGAGGCATTTCCCTCTGTTGTGGGTTACGGGGTCGATTGAGCGGAATATTTGGTTTTGTTTAAAAAAAGGAAAG
Source organism: Ceratothoa steindachneri (assembly GCA_963969495.1). Classification (NCBI taxonomy): domain Eukaryota; kingdom Metazoa; phylum Arthropoda; class Malacostraca; order Isopoda; family Cymothoidae; genus Ceratothoa; species Ceratothoa steindachneri. Next base: position 181,176,939 of record OZ018318.1, on the reverse strand, counting down.
CGAAGACAAACGTGGGCATCACCGCCAAAATGTTTGTGAGAAGTGGTGAAGTTAGGGGGAGGTGAAAAATGAATAAAATGAACCAAGGTCAGGGAGTTAATAGAGGAGAGTAGTTGGAGCGCAAGGGAGTCGGCAGGCGCGCAATTCTCCCAAATCTGGCCTCTATTTTAAAGAAAGTTGATGTAATACAGCGGGGGACCATTCACTTAGGAAAGGAAAAGAGAGAAGAAAGGAAAGGATAGTAAAGGGCATAAGGCTGGATAGGATTGTTATAAACGCGGGTCGTACACCCATATTAAAGGGGAAAGGGGCAGGGTTCATAATGCGAACCCAGGCTACACCCTCTGAGGGGGATCAGCAGGGCAGAGAGAATGAGGGAAGGGTAAAAGCGACATTAAAACTCGCTCGAGTCCCAAAGGGGGGGGGGCAGTTTTTACTGGGTTTAAAATATTTAATAGAGAACGACTAAGAGGGCAGAGACGTATCCATGGAGATGCCTCCGTAAGCTTTCTCTTTAAAATGTTCTTAATATCATTTGTAGTTTAAATAGAGCATCCCAGATATGTACTGCCATAGGAACAAGGGCGTAAAGGACTTATAGTTGGAGACTAGTCTCGAAACGTTGACTCTTGTCTTCAGTCCAAGTAGGAGGACTCTACTGTCGCTACGTGGCTAATTTGATGTTTTGCTGGCACTTATGGAGCCTTAAATGAGAGCTCTTCTCCATAAATCTTTAAACAGATCGAAGACTTCTGCCGGAACAAATTGGTAGATAGTGTAATTGATACTTTACCATTTGCCTGAATTGGCAATTAGTGTGTTGAGAGTACTAAAAACTATTCCAGAATTCTTAGATATTTATTGGGAAGGGCAGACTACTCTTATTTTGTTCAACGAGTCACCCTCTTTTTATATAACCTTCACAATTTCTCACTTTTGGGCTCGATATCTTTTGATCTAAGTTAAAGGGAGCCAAGATGGTTGTAAATATCTTATATAATTTTGCCTACCTACTTGCCTCCTCCATATCTCTGTAACCACTGACCAAAGGAAAAACGTTAAAAAAAATATTATTGTAAGTCAATACGGAAACGGATAACTCATCGAAGAAAATGAATAAAAAGGGGAGAAACGAGAGAAAATGATTAATCCGGCGGAACACAGATGATGAATGGAGGAAGAAAGAATAGGGAGGCATTTAAACGTTTCTTCGTTATTACATGACGAATTTCATATTAAATTGGGGAAAAATAGATGAAAGAGGAATCATAACGATTCATTTCTTATGAGGAACAGGTGATGAGTTAGTGACTCACCCTTGAATGAGTTCGAGGCTCACCTGCCTTTCACTCTACTTACGACAACAGTGAGCCCGTTGAATTTGTAGACCTGTTTCGGGTGAGGGGCGCTCTTCTTGAACGTGTAAAACTGGTCTTTGCCTCTCCACCAATTCACGGTGTACAGTCGGTTTCTGCGGCCGCCAAGGCGAAACAGGCATGTCAATACGGCATCTTCCCCCGCTTTAGGGTACGGGGGCACGTACAGCTCCGTGATTTGCACCGTCTGCTCCACGTGCGTCGTTTCACCTGGGGGGAAATCGCAAAAGGTGATAAAAAGCCAAATCAAAGGGGAAAAAATATATTCTTGTTTAAATATTTGTATTTATACAATAAATAGAGTAAAAGAAATGGGGGAAAACGAGGGTATAAGTCATTTCAGAGCAGAGTGAGGATAGGATAGGAATGAGGGACACACATGAACATCATATTGGGGAACGGTTAGAAAAGACAGTTGTTCCGAAGATCTGGAATGATCTGCCACTCGACTTTGTGTTTGCTTTCTTAATAAGGAGAATTAATAGCCTCCCCCAACTATCCTGGAGACTCCCACTGAGACGAAACCCACTAGAAATGTGTCTTCTTACGATCACGATCAGCTGTGTTAAATTGCCCCGTGGGTGGGAGGAAATCCCTCGTATATATATATATATATATATATATATATATATATATATATATATATATATATATATATATATATATATTTCAAGAAAAAGTGTTTAAATTTTGGTTATTATTTCTTATATTGCTCTTAAACATGACGACCTTTTATACAATGTGTTTCAAGCAAAAAATCTAATGGTGTTACTGGTGTGCAAGCAATAAAGGACTTTGAATCATCTATGAGTCAATGGCAAAATGACGTCGGTGAGCTCATCTCCAAATCAGATGAAGATTATAATCAAATCCAAACACAAGACGGAAAAAGAGACCAGAGAGAGAGAAAGAGAAAGAGAGAGAAAGAGAGAGAGAGAAAGAGAGAGAGAGAGATCAAACAAAAATGTGAAATGCACTTTCATTAGATTTAGTGTAGCTTCACAATTATTTATAAATTTATTATATGCAAAAGGCTAAAATGCAAATACATAAAAAAATAGTTTTTTTTCCTCAAATGTGCATTTCACATTGGTTTTAGCATACGGCCGTGTATTTACTTCTGAACTTCACCATTTTGTTTTTTGATATTATATAAAAATTATTAGATATAACTTTGATAAAAAACACAAGTCATAACCAAACTAAGATGAAATTATTATTCAAATAGTGAAACAAAATATCCCCTTCTTAAATTATAGAGTTAGTGATGATGATGATGATGATAACTCTTTCTGAATAGCAGAATACAAGTATAGCTTATAAATAAATATAAACATAAACGGGTCTGAAATTGAGGAGGGGTCTTCAGCCCCCTATCCCCTCCCTCCTGGATTCACGCTTATGCATGATAGTATAATTCGTTTCAATAAGAGTGCAGTGGTCAATTGACAATTCTTGGAAATGAAGAATGAACTCCTTAGCATCTACAACAGAAAAAGAGCGAAATATTTCTGAATTACTAAATCTATCGTTTGTAATTTGAATGGAGGCCTATTTTGCCATCACATACAGTCTGTCATTTTTTGTTTGATCTGTCTCTCTCTCTCTTTCTCTCTCTCTCTCTCTCTATCTATCTATCTCTCTCTCTCTCTCTCTCTGGTCTCTTTTTCCGTCTTGTGTTTGGATTTGATTATAATCTTCATCTGATTTGGAGATGAGCTCACCGACGTCATTTTGCCATTGACTCATAGATGATTCAAAGTCCTTTATTGCTTGCACACCAGTAACACCATTAGATTTTTTGCTTGAAACACATTGTATAAAAGGTCGTCATGTTTAAGAGCAACATAAGAAATGATAACCAAAATTTAAACACGTTTTCTTCAAGTGTTCAAGATTTTTCAAGATTCAACTTATGTGGGTAACAATGAATGTAATGAATGTAGCTTCAAATGTATATGTACATCATTATCAACTCCTTTCATGACAGCCGCTCCGTCGTAAACCTACACAAGTTTTTTTTGTAAGATTTTATTTTTTTAAATGTTTCAACCAGCACATTAGTTACATCACTCCTGTTCTATCTTCAATTTGAACGAAGGACAAAAACGTTGAAACAGGTTGACAATCTTTTAGAAAGTGTAATGTGATTGCAAACTCTGAACAGCCTGATAGTGATTGTTTCGTGTGTTTGTCGAGAAAAACATTGTTTCAGAAATTCACTTTTTTATTTCATCTGTGTAAACCTCATACATGCAGTCTAGAAGGTCATTTTTAATTGTATTAGATGTATTTTTTGTAACTTTACTATTTTTGAGATCAAAATTAAGTAAATTCACTGTCAAGATTAGCTGTATAGATAATATTTAAACTCCCCCCTCCCCCTATTAACAAATTGCTCACTTATATCGTGCCCTTGTAGAAGCAACTCGAGTGAACCACAAAAATGTAAGCAATTAATAATTCTTGATAAAGTGTGTGTATTTTTGTCAACTAATTCATTATGCTTTCGAATACTACATTCGCTAACCAGCATCAATTGCAGATCTAATGTTTGTTTTCTCAGCATATTTAATTAAAGAGAATTATTTATGTGAGCTGTGCTACTTTCCTGCTTCTGAAAAAGTATCGAAGCTTCCGAGTCCAGGTGGCCCTTGGACAGTAAATTTGTATTATCTTTGTTCACCATCTCGGTCTAAAACGACCTATGTTGTTACCTCTTTTTTCTCATATTGTTTGGGCTGTCCGAAAGTCTTGTCACCCCTTGTAAATGTCTCGGGTAACCAAGAAAGTTCCGTTTCTCTTTTGTTGGTTTAAAAATCGCGGAAATTATTTTGGTTACCCGATACATCGTGAATCAGAACCCACTATTTTAGCGGTTGTTTTTTTAAACATAATATTGATAATTCATATTACATTTCAGTAGGTCTTATGGTTTTTTAGTATTATTAAAGCCATCTTTATTGAAACTTGCTTAATGTAACTAATCACTATTTGATGTGTCAAATCCAAGCTTAATTGTACTGACACAACCCTACATAATGAAACATAAATCGCCACGATTAACTAACGTGCCATGTAATCAATTTTGAATAACGATATATGCTTGTGTGCTGTAGTTCGAACCGCATGTTACGTTAATTCTCACATTTAAGAACCTATACACCTTTTAACACACTTGGCAAGCATTTAAAATGGTCTCTATACAAACATTGGTCATCTTTGATTTATTAAAATTACAACACTTTTTCTATCCTACATTTTTTCTTTTGTCTCATTTCCGACAACTGTCACCTCCGACATTCCGTTATTAACTCACACAACTTTCACCTTCATTATGTTTAATTTAAAAAATAGCATAAAAGCCAAACGCCAAGAAAATATGAAAATGATGAGCCACACTTAATACCACTTCTCCAAAAAGATCTTGAAAGAGAGAAAACGTAAAAAAGAGGAGGGGGGAACTCCGTCGGAATCTCTTCTTCCCAGGCGAACTTCCCGGCTCCAATTTTTAGTGCTTGGGGTTACCCTAAGACCCCATGACTTGTTTATTTGTTACTAACATTTCTACCGATTTCTTCTTTTTGTCCTAATCCATACCCAAATAAGAAAGTCTCCTCGTTGGATTGCAGAGGCTTTCATTTTTTGTATTGATTTCATATAGATTAAATATAGGCCAATCGCATATCGCAATGACAATAATCAGTAAAATACAAAGGAGCAATAGACTTGCGCGAGAGAACAGGTGGTCAGCTACGATCATTCAGCCAGTCAGATGGCTGAATGGCTTCTTCACCTGCAGCCAGTCTCGTTCCGTTATCATCCCACTTTCTGGCTAGATGAGAGCCATAATCAGATTGGCAGATTTATGCCAGCGAGCGCGCTAGCGCTGGCAAAATGATGATTTGATAGCTTCTGGCTCTTATCTTGCAGGATAAGTGAAACGAATTTTTCCCACAGAATCCTGGGAGAGGGATTTACTTGCATTCCGCCTCCTAAAGTAGGAACAGGATCTAATGAGGTATTCAGGCTGAGGGAGGCAATTTTCATGACAGTATCCATGGCAACGGATGGCGAGGAAAAAAAAGAGCCAGGAATGCGAAACGCACCGCCTCACTCCAGATACAGATGCGTAGATTGAATTATGCACGTGTGTATATTTATGAAAACATCTAGAACAGTTAATCACTACAAACTAGTAAAGAATTAAGAAATATAGATGGAATAAAAAATAAAAAGTAGAAGATGGAATAACATAAATAAAAGGTGTATGATATGAAATAACATGAATAAAAGTAGAGAAGATGGAATATCGTATAAAGTGTTTGAGATGAAACAACATATAGAACGAAGTGCAGGAGATTGAATAACATAATAGAATTAATTGGATGGAATAACATAAATAAAAGGTGTGGGAGATGAAATAACGTTAATAAAAGTGTAAAAGATAGATTAACAAATTAAAAAGTGTATAAGATCGAATATTCTAAATAAAAATGTAGGAGATGGAATAACATAAAAAGTGTAGGAGATGGAATAACTTAAATATAATAGTGCATAAAATAGTCAAGCATAGTTTAGTATTTTCTAGCCTAACTTACTATATGCTAACCTAACATAGCAGTTTATAGCCTAAATTACATAGTATATCTTACCCTTGTAAATTATATCTTAGTATAGCTTAGCATAGTATAGCCTAGCTTATAATAGCATAGTATAGCCTATTCTAGGCTTGCCTAGCAGAGTATAGCATATTATAGCCTTGTCTAGTCTAGCAGAGTATCGGCCAAATAGTTAAGATTTTATAGCAAAAACCAAATAATTCTCGGGCTAACCTTAGGAAGACTTTGGCAATAATATCATTCAAAAGAGAATGTAAAACAACCGAAGGGTCTCAAATTTTGCTAGTATCTGCCGAATAGTTAGGATGTTATTGCTTAAACAACATAATTCCCGGGCTGACCTTGGGAGGACTTTGAGAATTATAGCATTCAAAATAGAATATAAAACAACATAAGGTTTTCAAATTTTGTTATAATCGGCCAAATAGTTATGATATTATTACATAAAACAAAAAAAAGCAAAACGGGGAACGACTAGACTCGCACGTGACTAAAAATAAAGTGCGCGACAAAAAGAGAGTTTCTATCAAAATTCTAATGAGTTTTTCATTCAAAAGGAATGTTTTAAGGAGGCTCCATCAAATTGGAGCTACATAAAAGTTTATCTCAAATTTTGCCGTCTTAAAAATGTTTTCCTTAAAATGGACGGTCATAAGGAGTTTAGCTCAAATTAGACGGTCTTTCAGTTCAGTTCAGTTCGGTCTTAAGGAGATTGCCTCATTTCGGATAGCCTTAAGGAGTTTCTCTCAAATCGGAGCCTTTCAAAGTGTTTCCATCAAATCGGAGCGTCCTAAGGTGTTTCCCTCAAATCAGAGCGTATTAAGGAGTTTGCCTCAAATTGGATCATCTGAAGGAATTTTCCTCGAATGGACCGATTTAAAATGCCTTTCGGAAAATTGGATCGTGTTAAGGAATTTCCATCAAAATGTACCCGTATGAATGAATTTAGATTCAAATGGATATATGCTCATTTGTAGTTGGCGAAATTTTAATTTAAGCTTTACTATAAAGTTTGTATTCCTGTTCAAAAATTCCTTCTTCGATACTTCTTATTAACGCAGTTCCTTCAGTTATTTTGGGGTAAATGGGTACTCGTTATCCATTTCCTCCACTTTTCCATCATATTATCCCTTATTTCCTTCTTGCATCATAAATTTCTCCTTTTTCTTTTTACTAGGAATATCTTCGATTTATAATTTCCCGATCCTATATTTTTTTATAATAATTGAGAACACACATATAGCTTAATCTTTCAAACGCGGAAAATTTCTCCCTTGAACCCTGACTGAGCACCGCAAAAACGGAGCAAGGTTCACGAAAATTGCCTATCCTACTGTTCTCTAGCTCTCGTAGGATTCTCTTCTTTTAGCTTTGCAACTAATGTATCTGCCAAGCATTTTGATTTTCTCCAACTTTAACACTTTCAAAATAAACCTATTTCCTCTCACTGTCGTTATCATTTTAATTTATTTAAAATAAATAAATGAGAGAACGTTAGCGAATTATTGAAATATGGATGTAAATCTCCGTAGGATTGTGTTATACTTTTCGCGGGGTGGAGGAGGTCTGGGTGAGGAGGGGGCGAAGAATAAGGAAAAAAAAAACACTACCCAGAAATTCCTAGTAGCAACCACTATCAGAAAGCCTGATACTTAGTTGATGAGTGTATTTTTCAAGGTAATAAATTCACTCAGGCACACATTCACCCCTTTTTTCTTATTCTCTCTCTCTCTCCCTATCTCTTTCTCTAGCACATACAAACACTGATCAGCATCACACCAAAGATACGCGACGAACAAAAGACTATGAAAAAAATCAGATAAATAATGGAACTTTCAAGGAAAATCCGATTAAGTATCAGTTGGGAACTAACGAATGAAAGAACAATCAAGAAGACAACTAAAAAATATCCATCCAGGAAAAAAACAATAAAATTACAATCAAGGAAAGACCAATAGAGCAGAAATCAATAAAAATCAATGAAATAAGGAACCAAAAACAACTACCAGTGCAATTTAATGCTAATCAAACAACAACAAATCAATCAAGGCTATTTAAGCATCGAGGAGGGTAATAATCAAGGAAGAGACTGGAAAGTAAATATTACAAGGCAAATAATGAGTGACACTCAAAAAAGTGGCAAAAAAGGAAGGATCAGGGAGAGAAAGAATAAGAGAATAAAGAACCTAGCGCATAATAAAACTATTATCTACTTTCTGCAGGCCCGCTAATGCACGTTCCTTTGCTAAGGGGTGTCGATGCTTATACTTTTTTCTGGAATAGTTCTTCGTAGGAGTGTAAGAAGCACTCCAGACACCAGTCATTGACTCTCAAGGCGAACGATATCCAAAGTGAACGAAAAAAGTGAGAAAGCTAAATAAAAGAAGGGACACCTATTTTCGAATTGTTTCGTTCTGACCGAAAACTCGCCTCCGATCCAAACGAGAGCTGAGGTTAAGAGCACCATCCAGGCTGATTATTAGAGGTAGAAGTGTATATATATATATATATATATATATATATATATATATATATATATATATATATATATATATATATAAGAGCGAAAAATAAATTTGACGCGAATGAGCAACGAGACAAAAAACAGGAGTTTTTTTATTGTTTTTTCCCTTATGTTATTTGTGTCTTTTCATGTGTCTTATCAGTAAAGATTGCCTTCATTGTGCTGCCCTTTTCTCTCTTTGATCCCTTTCTCTTACCTTTAAAAAAAAACAAAAAACTCATGTTTCTTCACTCGTTGCTCATTCGCATCAAATTTCTCTTTCTCTATATTGTTATATAGTCTACAATACAAGAGGTTTCTGCATCTTTCTTTCTATATATATATATATATATATATATATATATATATATATATATATATATATATATATATATATATATATATTTTTATATATATATATATATATATATATATATATATATATATATATCATAGTACAAGTACTCTCAGTTGTGCATTTTCTGTAAACGAAACAATACCTACAAGTGCTAAATTCACCCTCCCCCCCCCTAAATAAAACTTGTGAAAGGCAAGTTGGATTCTCGTTGGTAGCTCAAATGCGAAAATATTCGAGTGCTTGATCATCCGTGTGTCAATCTGAGAACGATGCAGAGGATCAGAAAATAGGTGAATGTGGAAGGTTGTGATTAAGGAGGTACTGCGGCATGGAATTCTCACTAAGCGTTCTGATAAGAAAAGAACCCTCGAATATGTAGCACAGATCCAGCCTTTATTTGCACCGTTTTCAGCAGCTAAATGAGGTTCATAGCCAGAGACAAGGGAGTGTCAGAGTCTCTTATCATGCAGTTAGTGCATGAGGCCATCCGTTAATACTCATAAAAAATGAGAAAAAGCCAGCTTCTGTCGCAGAAGATGGAGGACAAGTGGGAGGAACGTGATCCCTAGATAGTAAACAAACTGAAGCATCCCCTCAAGCTTGACATGTTTTTGTTCTTCTCAAAGAAGAACAACTTTTGCCAGCACGAGGTGGTGAACTCGTAGAACATCCACCGGATTGTTATGTTCCCCAAATACATATGTACCGAGAAACTCCGAGACCAATTTTGCGGTCCACATCATGGTGTTTAGGATGGTCAGTGCCAGGGCCACATTATCTTATCCATTTATCTTCCCGAACAGTCTCAGACTCAATACAGAAGGCTTCATCAAGTGGAAGGTGTAGTTGGTGTTGCCATGGATCCAAGAGGTGGTCACTGGAAGACTTTATGTGTGGCAACAGGACTCATGACCCAGTCTTGGCTGTCGAAAAATTCCTCTGATCACATAACTCCGAAAGTCTGACCTCCTAACTCTCAAGACTGCAACCTCTTAGACTTTTATGCGTGGGGCGTAGTTGAAAGAGAGAGAGAGAGAGAGAGAGAGAGAGAGAGAGAGAGAGAGAGAGAGGGAGAGGGAGAGCGAGAGATCAACTAGACTCCTTGCATCACCAAAGTGTATCTTAAGTCCAAAATTTTGGATACAATACTGGTGGGGGGTTAGGTCTTTGAACTTATAAAGTGATCCCAGTTTTAAGTCGTTACCCTAAACAATGCAGGGCAATAATTGACGATAGGCCGATGTCAAACAATTTTAACAATTTATTTTTAAGTCTCTCGGATTGGGAACCAAAGTATGTGAAGAATAAGAAGACCGTTAATTTATTTACGGTTTGTATTAGACCCAAAGTGGTAGTATTTTTTATCGAGAAATAAGCTAATTTGTTTAGGAAGAACGGATTTGGGGCATTAGAGGCAAAATATTTTAATTAAAGAATCCGAATTACAAATAAAGAGCTGTAAATACTGAGCATGTTTTAAGATCTATGATGGAGGGTATATATGACATTAATTTGAAATTTGAAATGACCAAAGCTAAAGTTTCTTTAGCTAACGGATTCATATGATTTTTATTTCTTTTTATATGTAACATCTACATAGAAATAATATATAGTATAATCCATTTTAAATACATGTGCTCGAACTGTCAATCATTGGAATCAATGCGTTACAGCGCTCTTTGATTCACTGATTGGCAGACGTAAACAAGAATGTTTGCAGAGATATTTCTACACCTTCTTCAAATGTGTTCGTTAATTGTTCAAGTGAGTTAAGTCTTATACTACTGCATTTTACAAATGACCCAATAAAAATAGCAAAGTGCTTCCTTGTGGTCCATAATGTTAGTTCCTGACATCGTTATAGTAATGAGGAGAGGCTTCTTCTTGTTAAAGCAAGTTGAGGTAGCTAAAACCGGTAACCGTACCGTCGAAAAGGAATGGACCAACAAAACCTTTTTGAAGATAAAATACACCAGAAAGTTATAGCGGTTAAATTTACATCACGTTGGATATAAATAGGCGGATTTTTTGCGACTAGTATCTGCAACTATGATGATTAATTATATCATTCAAATTAAATGTAGCACCCATTAGAACATTGGCCATCTTCTGTGTTTTTTACTCGAAACCTTTCACAAAACTGAATCATGCGATCCAGATCATCCTTATTCAAGGCATGTAATAATCTTGTGATATAAGATTTCCATTTAGCATTCTTTAGGATTCTTGAGACACCCTTTATCCTTTTTCTTGTTTTACAATCGCAGTATCTGATGTCTTTGGACGAAGGGTCACTTTCTTGCACATATCATGCACAAGCTTATACACTTCAAATTTCTTAAAGATACGTGAAATGGTAAGATGAGTTGAAGGTGTAGTTCTAAAAGTGTTTCTCCGATGTTGTTGAACATATTATATATTCTAAACTTTAAAAAACGATTTAAATATCCATTTTTGTTGCTCAAATGATAAAGTGACACTAATATTTCCTATGTTTATTGATGGCACGAATTTGTACCTGAATAGGCTAGGCGAGGCTATTACTAATTTGGATTGTTTCTCCTTAGTCTCAGCAAGGCTATTTATAATTCCGTTTTCGTTTGTCGATGTTGGAAATCAAATTTAAAAGTGAGTATGTTAAAATTTTAGTTGCAGAAAAAATTCACATAGGGAAATTAAATAATTTAAAATACGGAAAAAGGAGGTTGAAAAACTTTGGTTAAAACACTAAAAAAACACAGCGGAAATTAACATTATCGGATACTTGTAAATTGAAGACTGGTGGGAAGGTGCGAAGAGGAGTAATAGGAAATCGAGAATTGGATGGTTGTTTTTTGTTTTATTTTAACACCAAAAGTAAAGGATGGGAAGATTTTTTTTTTAAATTTCCCCATCTGGCGACTGGCTTAAAGGGCATAGGTCACCGTAATTAAATCCTAGCCTATTTTGAAAGTTGCAATAAACAACAACAACAAAACAAAGAACCGGTACCGAAACATGCGTAGTACAGCAAAGGGAGTCAAATAAACTAGAGGAGGCCAGCCACCTTCAAAAAGTCAGATAGCTCACAAGTCTGTGTACATGAATCCATCCCGAGTTCAAGGGACAAGCGCTAGCGACCCCGCTCATCCCGGTGCTGGGACAGGTAACGTGCGCGAAGATCAACCAGACTGGAACATTAAACATGAATGTGCCGAACAGTCTGGGGGACAACGCACTTTTCACAATAAGGCCCAGGCGAGCGCTCCATCAAGTGGCGGTGCGTCCCGCGAGTGTGCCCAATTCGAAGACGGAATTGTCCTTGAGCTTTATCCATAATGGTGCCGGCGTAGCCACCTAAGATGTGTACTGAGGGAAGGAGAGCACAGTCAATGATTCAGAACAACCCGTACATAATACTTGCCATAGCTTTGGGGCTTTCGGCCCTCACAACAGGTAGAGACCTCACGGTAAAAGCCGCCACCCGACTAAGGCTTATAAGAGGACGAAAGTGCTCCGAGGAGCCAGAACCTCAGCGAATAGGAGAGCAAGTGTCAAAAGGGGGAGGAGGGTACGTAATAAAGAGAAGTAGAAATAGATAGGTCCACTAGCGAGTAGGGTGGCTGATCACTTATTATTATCATACTCTGGTGCTAGGTGATCCCAGGATAACATGCTGTCCACCAAGTCACAGTGGCTACCAGGCCGAATTCTCTCCATGTGGGAACAGTCCCGGTACAAAGTTCGGGTAGAAAAGTTTGAGTGGATAGCCGTGATAATAATTATAATAAATAATACTATTAAATAATAATAACATACTAATAATAATAATTAATACTAACAATATTAAATAATCATATTAAATACTAAAAATAAATAATCATTTGAATAATCATAAATAAATAATAATAATAATTACAAAATTTTGAATTGTCACTATTTTGCTAATTTTGCTGCGAAAAACCAATTCAGAAAAGAGGCACGCGCATATTTTAATTTGGGAAGGAATAAAACTATAAAGGAGACGTTAAAAGACAAGGCGAAATATCGGATCTAACTTAGTTCATTGATTACTCTAAGCCAGCCATTCTCAACTTGGGGGCCACAACAAGAATTTAGGGGCGGGGGGCATGGCAACTTGTTAGAAATTATGCATTACTAAATAATATTAGGAATCTGAATTTTAAAAAAATTCACTGTCTTGGGAGAAGAAAAGTTTCCTTTTTAATTTCTTACACTGACGATATTCTTTTACCAGTTACCTAATTATTGTGCAATTAAAGAAACCCCTGATTGAATTTTTGATGAGAATATTCGACCATCAAATAGTTGTATATGTATATTGTTGGTTTTAAAATTAGTATACTGTATTTTTTGTATATTTATTGTGAAGAAAATGTGTTAATTGAAAAATTGCAGTAAATAAATTTTGTTGTTTTTACTATATACAATTACTGACATGCATAGCTGCATTTTGTGCAGTATATTTAATACTTATATGTTCCATGATTAACCTCCAGATAGACAAAATAGTTTGATCACAACTTGGGACTAAAGGGGCGCAAACAGACTCCAACCATTTGTATGTAAAACATTAATTTTATGAAGAAATATAATATAAAAACCCATTTTAATTTTAAAACAAACATTGTATTTAATTTAAAAATACTATGAATTAAACAAAGTAAGATTACGATAGACTATCAAATTCACCGTAATTTAAGGTAAATTTAGCTGACATGCTAAAATTGCATATAATTAAAACCTCCACACAACCTTAGCAAAATAAATAAGTTTTAAGTTTAGTTTTTTAATTATTACTATAACGTAATATATATATATATATATATATATATATATATATATATATATATATATATATATATATATATATATATATATATATTCGTGCTATATTAATTATTTATCGTTTAAACACGATTGTTTTTTATTAATTGTTGAAAATTACGATGATACCATACTTATTGTAGTGGAAACAATAACATCATTTTAGAGAATTTTATTTATCTTGCTGTTTTGTACTAAAATGTGTAAGAATCAGTATTCTTTTCATTATTTCAAATGTGGCAGTGCTCATCAAAGCAGGAGTACTCTGGTTATCAAAGTTTCATCACTTGTCATATTTATCTATCCTTCATTATCATTCTTTTTTCTTTATCACTTGACTCTCTTTATCACTTTTATCAGTTGACTTGACTCGTCTTTATTTTCCCTAGATTTGCGATGATTGCTAGTGCTACTAAGAATCGGGAGTACAATGAAGAGTACATTAACTACGGATTTCCATCAATCCTCGCTGATAGTATCGAGAAACTTCAGTGTGTACTGTGTTTCAAAGTTTTGGGGAACGATTCTATGTGGCCTGGTAGGTTAAAGCATCATTGCAGACCATTTATCCGCAGATAGCTGAGATAGACCCAGATTTCTTCCGACGCCATGAAAGGAGTTTGGAAAAACAAAAACTGGAAGAGAGTAGTGCTTTCAAACAGCAGACCTCAAGTGTACTTGAAGCATCATGCGAAGTTTCTCTTGAAATAGCAAAGCGAAAGAAGTCCCACACAATTGATGAAACTTTAATCAATGCAGGTGCTTTAAAGATGGTCAAGCGTATTCTTGGAGAGGTAATTGAACGAAATATTCAACAAATTCCCTTGTAAAACGAAACAGTGAAACGGAGAATTAATAAAATATCAGATGACATAAAGAAAAAAGTGATGAAAGGAGATCAAATTGTGCCCAACTGGTATGTTTGTAATACAGCTAGATGAGTCAACGGATGTGAATTCTTGTTTCACCTGATGGATTGTCTTCGTACCTTTCTTGCCAAGGTCCAGAATTGACAAAAGAAAGTTGATGCCCACAATGTTGTCATGTTTGAAGACCTTTAAACTATTTTTGACGAGAATGAAGAAGATCGTCTACTTGACCCATTACTTGAAACTGAAATTACTCATCATCTGAGATCCTTGGAAAGTGAATTTAAAATGTACTTCCCAGAATTCAAGAAAGAAGAAGGGAAGTTAGCGAGGAATCCATTCACTGGCTCGCTTGATGTTATTACCATTCCCAATGACGTTCAGGACGAATTCCTTGAGCTCAGAAATGATTTTACTGTCAAAAGTCTCTAAGTATTCTGGTGTTCAATGTATCAGGTATATCCAAATATTAGTGAGATTACACTTCGGCTACTAGCCCTCAACTACCGATTTATGTGAGTCTGATTTCTTCACCTTTCTACGAATCAAAAATAAGAGTCACAAGGAAAGTTACAAGGGAAGAGAGTACCCTACGAGACTCACGACATCAGATGCAAATTGTCAGTGAGACAACCTCGGATTCATCATCTGACTGAAAAGAAACAATGTCAGCCTTCTCTTTGAGGTGTGATACAATTTTTGGAGATCAATTACAAATACCCGATTGATATGCAAAAATACAATTACAGATACAAATGCTTTCGATTTTGATATAAAAAATACATTAATTGAACTTTTAAGAATTAAATCCACCAAACTATCAAAATATAGGATAATTCTGACTGTCAATTTTGTAATAAACAATAAAGCAAAGGTGCTCTCTCTTCATATACATTTACTCGAATAAAGGCTAAAACTATCCACTCCATTAGAAAATAACTAGAATGGCTATTTTAACCACTACCCCTAGTAAGGTGTGATCAAATTAAAAAATTGAAAACCAATTCTGAAAATACGTTTTTTTTGTATAGAAAAAATTGAAAACCAGGTAAAACCCGGCTTTTGAGAAACCGTTTCCAACCTTCGTAAAATCCCTATAGATTATATCAATTTAAAATATTATCTTCATCAAAATCTAAATCTGACCTTCTCATAATTGAGTCTCTGTTAATTAAACACAATGAGCCTCAGTTAAATAAGGACTCTACTTCTACACCGCAATACTTTGCTTAATTTAGAATAAAGACACTCTCCTATTTAACTTCTTGCGATTAATTAATTACTTCAAAAAGAATCAATTAACTCACTATATTTTTTCTCTTACCCATTTACATAGAATAAAAAAACAGCTAACACCAAATCAAAGGTTTCCAAGGAACAAATTTTAAAATTCCGCTCGGTCCGCTCAAAGCTATATCCAAATCAGGTAATATTTGATATTGTATTTCGATTATTTTGTCTTCGCTTCTGCCCCGATTGATGTCATTCGAATTCATTTTGTATCTTTAATTTTTACTCAAATTACTGAAATTTGTCTTTCATATTGATTTTTTCGTGTCATTTTTGCTTTTTGAGGGGGTATTTTTACATTTTGTACATTATTCCCCACATTTTTATCTTTGGCCCTTAGTTCGCGTCATTCTTCTTTGTAAAATAGAAATATTTTTGTGTATATATTTTTATTGTTGCTAAAATATAGTTATAGAAGAAGATGTATAAAAATAAATTTTCGGAACCTCATTTGTAATTTTGGGGGTTTTAAAAAAAATTCACAAAATTTTGATACTTATGTTTATTTCTGAACTTCATGATTTTGCTATTTGATATTATAAAAGAATTATTAGAAATAACTTTGATAAAAAACATAAGTCATAACCAAACTAAGATGAAATTATTATTCAAATACTAAAAAAATTCCCTTCTTAAATTATAGAGTTAGTGATGATATATATATATATATATATATATATATATATATATATATATATATATATATATATATATATATATATATATATATGTATATATATATATATATATATATATATATATATATATATATATATATATATATATATATATAGAGAGAGAGAGAGAGAGAGAGAGAGAGAGAGAGAGAGATAGAGACTGAGGGTGTTTGTGTTTGTTTGGGTAACAAAATAAAAATTGTATTATTTTTCATTGTTACTTGCCCCTCCCTAGCCCTCACCACCGCCCCTGCTCCCTCCTCAAATTGGAATGTGTCTTTGATGTGGCGCAACTCACTAACGCATTTTCATTTCCTTTTGTTTGCTGACTCTTTTTTAGATGGGGGAGTGGGGTTTTGTGACGACGGAAGAGATATTTTTTTTTCAATTTGAAAACTCAAAATAAGAAACCGAACCGGCGGGAATAAATATCTCACAGGAAATCGAAAACTGTTAGGGGGGCAAAGCACTTATCATATATATATATATATATATATATATATATATATATATATATATATATATATATATATATATATATATATATATATATATATATATTTAGGTGCAAAAGTATACAACAAATGAATTCTTTTCTATTTGAGTCTTTATAGAGCACTAATCTATGATGTAAATATTATCTATCTTATGCATTTTTTACACTTTTCATTCAGTTAAATAAATACAAATTAAAAAGAATGTACATTTTTTAAACAATCTTGAGAAAAGTTAAATTGGTGATACAAAAGTATGCAACGCACTCTAAGAATTACTTCATAATTTTATTCCATAATCATTTATGAAAGAAATTTCATTATAATTGTTTCCACAATTCTCTAAAATTTCTTAAAGAGTTATAACAGCCGTTTCACGTTGCAGCATGCCATGATAATAGTGACATGATGGTCAAATAACAAAAAAATAGCCAAGATCTCCAAAAGCGAGTCGTGGAACTTCATTGTCGAGGGACGAAGGGGTGTGACCCCATAAGTCTCTAAAAGTACATACTACTGTACACCAGGCAGCCATTATCGGCGCTGCGCTCGGGTACAATTGAATTTGGAAAAAGGTAAGGACCTTCTACTTAAAGTGCGATATTATTAGGTTGGCTCTTTAAAAGGGAATACGCTTGCCGGGTTTGTCTCAAGGGTTTTCGAAAGATAAACACTTCTACAAAAATTAGCTTTAATACAAATAATAAGAACAAGGTCATAAATAAATATGGAAATCTAAATAATAATTAGTACGACAAAAGAATATTTTTGACAGGCAAAAATTAAGGAAACTAGGTCCGGGAAAATATATAAATGATCCAATAAGTTGGATTGAATGAAAGATTTAGCAAGTCTATAGGCGTTACACCGAATGGGGAATTCTTCTTACGACTGGGAACGAAGAGGTGGGACTTACGAGGAAAAGACTCGTGGTTCCCTCTAGAGAATGAACTGGGTATGTGGAAGTCCAATGGCCAGGTCTTCGTTGATGGGGTTTCGGTGCGAAGGCGTCCAGAGAGACTTCGAAGTACGTTCAGATTTCCTCTGCACCAGGGAGAAGTAATTACAAAATCGAGATTCGTCTGCAGACGGCAGGAAGTCTCAACCATTGTAGTGAGACGAGAGAGACCCAGGACAATCTTCGGTGGTATAAACGGGTTTCCGTAATCTTCCTCTGATCAGGGCGGATTACGCGAAGACGATCCGCTGACGACATCACAAGGGCGAGGGGACTACTTCACGTTTGACAGATATTAGGGTCTAGACGGCAAGAAGCTCGGGTTCTCTCTATCCGCTGTAGATTTGTAGTCATCACCTTAAATAAGAGCCACAATCATGGTCGACAGAGGGCTACGCGCCTCGAGGGCGTCCTAAGGGATTATCGGACGCGGCTTAAGCAAACATGGACCTTGATAATTTCGAGCATCGACGAGGCGAAAGGGAATTAAGCGAGATTCCCAAGGCATATCAGACGCGGCTTAAGCAAACATGAACGTTGATAATTTGGGGCATCGACGAGACGAGCGGGAAATAGAGAGATTCTCTTCTACCCCAAGAGGTGGAAGATTGACACGGCTGCAACCTGAGAGCGGGACAGCGTTATCAAACTTGGAAAAGACGGTGTTAAAGCACCCCAAATTAAACACAGCTGCGCTAGTCTGTCTTGACCAGAGAAATTCTGTGTGATAACGGCGTATTGAGTTTCATGCTCCCACAATCCATTAAGGTGGAATTGGCTACAGACTCCTTGCTAAACTTTGCGGCGTATCCATAAAGACCGTCAGTACCATAATTCGCAAGTGGAAATACTTACGGTACCATTGATAACCTTTCACGTACAGGACATCCTCTCAAAATATTTAATTTGAACATGGGGTCCTAAAGATAGTGAGAGTCCTAACTCATATACCCTAAACTACATGAAGCAGGGAGTAAAATCAGCAAACAAACTATTAGCACACAGTGTGTCATGAAGTACTCTTTTCGCGGACGGCATGGAACACTCTTCTACTTTAGATTGAGCACGTCCAAGTCAGGCTAAGGTATGGCAATGAACATTTGAATAAATCAGCTATTTTTGTGGACTGTTTTCTCTGGTCAAACGTAGTTAAATTTGAAGTTTCAAGAAGAATAGCAATAGTCGTTGTGCTTGGAGAAAGAAAGGCCAGGCCTAAGAGCCAAATAACACCATACCCATAGTAAAGTTTGGCAAAAGAACTATAATGGTGTAGGTTTTCTTTAGTCAGCCAAGCATCTAGAAGCTCATATTATTAAAATAACATTAGATTCGGCTATGTATAACCAAATATTATAGAAAACATGATTGCATCAGCAAGAGCTCTGAAGATGGAGCGAGGTTGTATGTTCTAACAGGATAATGATCCTAAGCACATGGCTAAGGAAACAAAGGCGTGTCTACAGAAAAAAAACATTATTTAGTGACCGAACTAGTTCCATAAACTAAATCCAATAGAGAATCTTTGGGAGTTAAAGTTAAAGATATAGAGCAGATGCCTAAAAAACTTGCAGGATTGTGTCAATTTGCATTGAAGAATAGAGAAGTAATTAACTAGAAAGTTGGAAGAGACCGATTGTCAACGTTCTACGTCATTTAGAAGCGGTCACTCTTAATAAAGGTATTTCCGAAACTTTGATAGATGAGATGTCCTTTCGTTAACTGCTTAATTAGGATTAATATGTTTAAATACCAAATTCATTTTTCCGATGAAAATGTTATTCTGTTTATTTTCTCTTTCCTTGCGTGTTGATATATATATATATATATATATATATATATATATATATATATATATATATATATATATATATATATATATAAATATATAGGGGGTAAGAAAAATAATTGGACCAGTAGAAATTTAACACCAATATTTCAATGAGCCATTATATTACGAACATCCATCCAAATTTCATTGTGAGTGTTTTGTTTTTATTATAGATACATAGTTTTATTTAGCAAATTTAATGATTATTTGTATTTCTTTTTCAGATTGTGGTATAGATGTTAAGATGCGTGACCTCACTGAGTTCGAAAAAGGGCAACTTGTTGGAGCTCGAACTGCAGGAGCTCCCGTCACCAGAATAGCTAAACTTCAGTGGCGTGCAGTGACAAAAATAAATATGTTAATTGAAGCAAATATGTTGTTCATTAAAAATAACTATAAAATTGTAAGCTACTTACTTTATTTAAATGTTAATTTTTTTAATATTATTTGATTAAACTTTTTTTAAATCTTAAAATAACTTCTGTAAGTATGCACAACCGGCTAGCCAAGATGTTCTATCATATTGGACTACATTGTATTTGCGAGTGCAACACTGTTTTGGATGACAGCTTAACCATACTAGAGTTTTGCTATTTAGCTGCTTTCTTTCCTGGAACCAGTATTTAGATATAACCTAAGAATTGATTAAGCTTCAGAGTATAATAATAGTTACGTCAATGTTTCTTAGATATTTTGTAGGTTTTTCCCATATTATGGCAACTCGACAGGGTTGCCAGATGCAAGCTGATGACTGCAGATCCAAGTTTGCTTCCTTTTCCCTATACAAATAGGTTATTTTTTTCTTGATTCTAACATGGCGTTGAAATATCTAGATAAAAATCATAAAACTCTAATGAATGTATATTATTGCTAAGAAAAGCAAAATTGTTTTAAACTATTAATTCGAAAGCAGCAAAAAGCAGAACTATTATTGCATTAAGAAAAAAAAGCGAGTAGAAATCTCGACAGAAAAGATGCATTTCTTCAATTGCAGTCGGGCTCATCAATTCAATTGAAATTGAATGGTATCGTATGGCGTTTACAAGTATAGGCAATCATAAATGTGGTAATAAAATTGATTCTGCTGTCATATTAATTGTTGGTGTGTAATTTTCTTTTCTTTTCTTCTTAAATAGGGAAAGCATTGCTTCCCTTGCTTCCATTGACTGCACGCCACTGCCAAATCTCTTGGTTCTTCGAGATCTATCATATCAAGGACCATGGCAAAATTCAAGAAGCAGGGCAAAACCTCCAGCAGGAGGAGTAATTCCGGCAGGAATTCGAAGCACGCTGAAAGAGACCAACGAGTGTTGAAACGCATTGTGATGAAAAATATCCGGACAACTGCCTCTAAATTAACTGCAGAGTTGAATCAACATCTCACTAGACCAGTTTCGACCAAAACTGTGTGCTATGAGTTCAATAAAGCCGGATATCATGGAAGAGCCGATATCAAGAAACCTCTGCTTTCTCATCAAGACATTCAGGAGAGGCTGAACTGTTGTAGATATCAGTTTTTCTCTTTTCCCCACTGCAGGGCGAGTTTATGCGTGGAGGCAGCCCGGGAAAGCTTTTAATCCTAACTGCCTTCTTCCTACAGTGAAACACGGAGGAGGGTCAGTGATGGATTGGGTAGCCATATCTTGGACTTATCTTGGTCCAATCGTTACTATGCATGATAGGATCAAAGGCAACTAATATCTGAATATTTTCGAATATCAAGTCCATCCCATGGTCCAGACATTATTTCCTGATAGTGAGTACTTTTTTCAAGATGACAAGGCCCCAATACACACCGCTCATGTGGTTAAGAATTGCTATGAAGAGCATAGGAGTGAGCTACAACATATGGAGTGGCCCCACAATCTCCAGGTTTTAATATTATTGAGCACTTGTGGTACGTCTTCGAGCGACAAGTTAGAAGTCGTTACCCTCCACCGTCGTGTCTGAAATAGCTGGAGCAGGTATTGCAAAAAGAATTGCTCAAGATTGCTCTTAATGAAGTCAGGAAGCTGTATGAATCAATTCCAAGACGCATCGACGCTGTTTAGAAAGCAAAAGGAGGACCAACACCGTATTAAATTAATATTCATTGAATTTAACAAGTGTTTCAGTATTTGTTAAACCCCTGTATATACGAGTATATATACATAAATAGAGAGATAGATGAGAACCAAGAGATTCCTGCAAGCTCTGCAGCCCTAACTACCGTGTGTGGCCACGAGGAGGCACAGCGGAAGTCTTGGTACTGACAGGGAAAGGGTTACGCACTTGGCTTCCCTTTTCGCCACAAGGGCTAGCCAGCAGCAGAAGCTGAAAAGCAAGAAAGCGTGCACAGCAAGCACTTAACACTAAAGTGCAGGCCCACTGCTGTGTGGACACGCCCTGGAGCCTACCAACCACTGCACCCCCACACTGCCTTGTGGGTTCTGACTTTTTAGGGGAAGGCTAGAGGAAGGATACCTTGATCACAACCCAGGATCGGGAGTGCCTATAGGCGAGCTCCAACAGACTAGTGTCTTAGCAGCTCCCTGCAACCGAGGATGAAGCCTGGTCGTCTTGAGCCTATCCTGCCACCAGGGTCCTTCTTCCCTCGGTCAAGATACGGGTCCAAAGACTACATACATTCTTACCCGTTTAAACCTACTGCATGTTGATGGCCTCAAGAGGGCATCTGTCATCAACGATCTCAATGGACTTTCCAAAGCCAACTCAATTCCTTGATACCGTATGAGGAATGTGAAGCAGCAGAGGTGGCAGTATTCAAATTATGAAAATGCAGGGCTTTTAACTATTAGGAAATGGGAAATATGTTTGTTGTTTTTTTAAAATAAAAACTGAGATTAAACAGTTTTGGGTGTCTTCGTTGTACAAAAGGGAAAGAATGAAAATATGAGAACGATATGGGTTGGTTATTGTGGGAGTGGTTTGGGCGTGCGTGATTCATGAGTGTTTATAGGTGTAAAATCTAATATAAATCTAATATAAAGGGATTCAAGTGTACGATGTTAGCTTTCGGTGTTAGCTGTATCTTTAATTAAAAAATTGTTTAGGTTGCGTATATAGTGTGGATGTCTGGTTTCGTAATGTAATCGGATAGGTAAGAATTCGGGAGTAGTGAGTAGGACTTCAGTTCTGTGAAACAAACAGTCATTCTTTCACTCTTACTTATTTCGAACTTAACGCTAAAAATTAGTTTATAGTACAAATATTAGCGTAACCTCCACGCAAACTTGTACCTCTCTGCAAACCTATAACATCTTTCCGCTTTATTCATCTTCCTCCTTTACCGCTATCCAAAGTTGGGCCAAACATTAACACCAGCAAAAGAGGACGGCAAATCATAACAATTAAAGAGATAAGGAAACATAAAAACACCGTGGTCCCGGTCCCACGTTAAGCAGGTCCACAGACCAATTAGGTCAACTATTAAGTCTTTAACTTTATTTCACTCTGTCCTATCCTTGCTTTTTTTTCTTCTTTCCCTCCCTCTCCTACGCCTCCGGGGCTCTCCTACCTGGGTACCTTCGGGCCACGAGGAAACACGAGGGAACCGGGCCTCATTCCGTCCTCCCCAACCGGATCCCTCGTCTAGGAGTGCCTGGAGGGGGGGGGGGAATTGGTTTCTGAATGGAGCTGGATGTTTATTTAACGTCTTAATTTCCATATTGTGACGTGTTCAGCATGCGCAGTCGTCGTCGATCACTCTCCCGGAGAATGATGGTTGTATTTCTATTTGGCATTTCTCGATTGAGGGCCGTCCGATGCTTCGCAGTGTGGCATTTGCTGTCTCCTTCTTAGAGTTGTGCGATATATATATATATATATATATATATATATATATATATATATATTGATCTTTTCTCTTATTATGGCGCAATTTCGTCTCCTAATCCAGATGGCTGAACGGTCAGTTGAGGGAGGAGGCTGAACTGCCTTTCTCATGTGCGGGAATCGAAGGATAGGATCATTCCTATGTTATAAGTATTTGCGGAGTTTGGGGACGAATAAGAGGAAATTACAAAATAAAAGCTAAGGAATGTAAAAAAAAGTAAAGCTAAACATTATTTAATAGATAAAACTTAACAATGTCTTTGTAAATTTGAGCAACTAAGTTTTTTCCTTTATTTCGTTGCCTCCATAAAAACTCACACATAGAGGAGTCGATCAGAGAACGAGCAGTTCCACATTCTTTTTATTCACCATTTTCTCATTGGCCCCAAAGCTAATCTATTTGGTTTGTGTGGGCCTACCTTTTTCTGGATCTTTAAAGTTCTGCGAGTGGTTAAGAGGCAAATGTTTATACTGCATCTTTTGCAAGGATTAATTATAGATAATAATGTTTCTGCCAATCTATCAGGAACTGGATACATGAAACACTCGCACGTTTCCCTACAAATTCCTTTGAAAAAACACTGCACTGCTAAAACCCTCTAGATATTCTTCTTTCTCTAGCAAGTTCGTATGTTGTCACTTTTTAAGGGTAAAAACAATGCTTATTCTTCTAAAAACAACAACAAAGGATATCGTAACACTAAAGATGACATAGCCTAGTGACTCAAGTAATCAGACGTTCAGCCATCTGGCTGAGGAGACGAAATTGCGCCATAATAAGAGAAAAGATTATATATATATATATATATATATATATATATATATATATATATATATATATATATATATATATATATATATATATATATTAAAAAACAAAGGTACTAGAACAGATCGCTATGGCCAACTATTTTCAGTGGCAATACTCTCAATACGGTAGATCAGCTAATTATCAATCAATTTCATTAAGCTGCCAACTATTATGTGCCTGTTTCATTTTCTCAAGTGTTTTATGCATCTCTATGCAAATCTTCCACACTGCTTTCTCTTTTCACCACTTGTCTATTTTCGTCTATCTACCCACACACTCTGTTCTTCCCTACGCACACCTCCTCACATCAATTCGCAATTTTATGTAGAATGTTGTTAAACCCCTTTTATTAATTGAGCTAACCTACACCTAGAGCTTTATTTTCGTCAAACTTTATGGTTATTTGTGAAAAAAATCGAGTAATTAGTTAAGTTGAGCTTCCGCATTGAAAGCCATGGTGTCTGTCATTTGTTACGTTATTTACTTTTAGATTCTTCACTTTCTTCTCTCTAAGAATGGACTTTAAGTGGTTTACCAACGCCAAGATTAAAACAGTGGACAGACAAATGGTAATCATTGGTTTCTTTTAACTCCTATAGGCATTAATGGATTTTTTATAATTTTAACAAAGGAATTGTAACAGTTTTTTCCTTCTTCTTTTAGGTGGATTGGACAAATTTTATCGATTTGTAAATTTTCTTCGATATAAAAAGTAATTATGTTTTCGGTTATGTCACTGTTCGAAAGTGTAGTCTTCATCAAAGTTCCTTATTAATGGTAATTTATTTGTATCTTCAACGATACAAAAATTCGCAAAATGTTCATTGAACGTCTTCACACAGTTTTTCGGATCATCACTGAAGACCCTCGACACCTTGACGAGGCATAATCCCCTCTTGAATTGACTTAAGAATAATTATATTCTGTAAAATCGCTTGGGTTCCTATTGTGACAATGATATTAGATCCTTTAGTAGTAAGTAGTTAAGGAGCTTTATTGATCCCTGAGATCGTGAACGATATTCACCGACCGGATAATGAAGTGTACATGAAGATCAGAATGACAATAACTGATAAACTTACTCTCTTAACACATTTTTCGTGACCAACTTTCTGCGTGGTTGAGACTATTTGTTATTGCACTTTAAATTCGAGAAAAAAAGACGTTTGAAACTTCATTCTTATTTAAAAGTTTCAAGCGGATGCGAGAAATATCAAAATAATGAGATTTAAAATTACAGATGAGATGAGGGCTCTCCTAAACCTATTTATAAAATTTAGATTTAGTAGAATAATATTGTGAACGTGTATAGTTTTTACTAATGTCTCTTCATTTATCAAAATTAAGTCTAGGGTACTCTATTCGCGTTTCAGTTCGTCAACATTTTTATGCAGGAGATTATTGCTTAAAAAATCTAAAAAGGTTTTTTCCTTCATTTTCCGCCGTTTAATTTAGAAAATGGACGTTCATAAAATTCAATTCGCCGCATATAACCGTTCATTTTTGTCTAATTAATCCCGAAAATCTTTCAAAACAAATATTATGTTACTCTTGCGTTTGACTTGTAGGCCTATAGACCACGATAAAATTCATTTTTTTGCTATTTATTACGAACTCGATCGGTGAAATCTCAGATGCACTATCTAAAATGTGTCTAGAGATCATATGCAAGACCTCTTTAGCTTATCTTAATTTGCCAGAAAAAGTTTATGAAACTTTTTTTGTTTCAGATACGTTTGTTAATCTTAATAAGCACAATTTAGTCAAGACACTATTTATATCAGGTATTAAATAGCTTATAGTCGAGTTTCTTAAATTCGATTACAACAATGACTGTCCAGACATATTTTTTGCTCATTTTCTGATAAAATGGCAAAGAAAAATCACTTTCTCAAAAAGAAAAAAGTTAAATCGTGAAGGAATTTGGCTGGAAAATCGACTCTAAATATTTCAAAATATTTTAAGCCAACATGCCTCTTTTCACGGTGTCTTCATTCCGTCTCGAAAGAAATAAGTAGTAAGTCTCTCAAGAAATTTCCAACCGTTAAAAATAAGTCCAAAATGACGTTTCTAACCTAACCTAAAGAGAAAAGGTCTGTTGTGGGCCCAGACATCCACAACAACTGACTTTTTCGAAGTTATCTTCACAAACTAATCAAGAGTCACTCTGGGTAGCTGTATGGCTTGGCATGAGGCTGGGTTGCCAATGGGCATCAGCTGAAGCAGTTCACCAATCGACAATGATGACGATGGTTGCTGACTTGTATTTTAATTGTTGGAGACAAACTAGTTGGACCTTGCAAAGTAAATGATAATATCAAAATGGACGCTATCATCCTGGAGAAAAACAACCCACCTTGGTTCAAGAGACATCCAGTGAGGATGAGGAAGCCACTTGTCTTCATGCAGGATAATGCTCCTAGTCATGCTTCCAAGTTCTCTAAGAATTGTTCAGAGTCGAAAAGATTCGTAGGAGGTTCAAAGATCGACTGGTCCACTCAAAGAATGGGATGTAAATCCAAGAGAACTCTTGTGAAACATCCTGAATAGAGAGGTTTGTGCTGATGGCAGGCAATTAGACAACATACCATTGGGAATTCATAAAAAAATGTTGCAAAGAATGCTTGTGCTGATTCATATAAATTGGTTAAACTTGATATACTATTATTTGTTTAGTTTTTAAGTTTGAGTACTCTATGTATTCCGACTAATTAAAAATCTGAAAGTGATTTATTCACAGTAAAATAGTCAATCCAACAATAATTTGTCTTATTTTATTTTCATTATCATTTAGATTCCGTTTATTTGCATTATGTTTTCTTTTTATGATTGACTTAACTTAATTAATAACTTTAAAGAAAATTCGGCTCTTCAAAGAATGCTTCGATTATTTACAATATTTGCATAATTTTTTGCATTGTCTTTCCTTATCGCTTGCGACTAGCTTGTTTGTTTTTATTTTTTTAAGCGCCAGATGGTTCTAAAAATTGAACAATAGCATAACTTCTCCTTCTTTTCCTCTAGTTCTATCGTTATTAAACATTTTATAGCTAAGTAAGTTGACTTCTTCATAAAGGAATATTTGCAAACTTTACTAGACCTTCTAAGACCTTTTTCAGAACTTCAATTTATTGATCATGTTCCTCAAACTACATTATTCTATAAAAAACATGGCTTTGATTATGTGCATGATTTTCACGTAGTTGTAAACAGCTCTCTTCTATGTTATCTCCAATCTTTGATGAAGTTTGTATCGAGAAAATTCATCATAAGATTATCTGAAAGTCTATTCTTGCAGAACTTGAAAATTGAGGTGCAGCTAGTTTCACTAGAATAGGTCGCTTCGCTCCTACAACGCGTCCCATAAATTGATATAGTGCATCTATCTTTTCTTCGCTCTGCTGTCTCAGTGGAGGTGCCAGGCAAACATGAGTAAAAGGTTCACCTTCGGCTGCATATTGGCTGATTAGGAAGCTCTTTAGAGGGACAAGTTTCAGCCGAAGTCGAAGTCATCCTCGCTGTCAACCCCAAGTACGCACATTCCAGCATGTTTCTTAACTACCCCATCAAGACTCGCCTGTCGAAGGGCAGCACTTCCAATTCCTGTTACGGAGAAAGAAATTTCACCTCTTAAATAATCCTTGCAGCTATCAGCTGATCCATCAAAGTGGGCTAGCAAGAAAATACCACGGCAGAGGCAACAGGTTTGCTTCTGTGGAGCCATTTTTGCATGAAGGGTGATTTCTAATTAGACGCTGTGAAAAAGAGGAATTAAATCCTTTTCTCGTCTGGACTCTCCTCTCTCAGTTGTCATCGCGAAGCTCCTGATGCAATAATTTGAGCCGTGGTTTCTCACACGCCCACTATGTGTGTGAGGTACGTCGATGACACGTTTGTGATTTTGGACCAAAAGAAGTTACCGGATATCCACGCCCGCATTGATATTGTCTTAACAGAGATAGAGTTTATAATAAAGCAGTAGCATAACTCATCGTTGCGCTTCTTGGGCGTAATAGTTCTACAGGTTACAGAAGATAGTCTTCGAAAGTCATTGTACAGCAAGAAGACACATACAGAGAGTATGTTGGACTCTGATAGCATCCATCATTTGAACCACAATCAGAGTATTGATGAGACACTTTTAAAGGAACCAAAACTCACTGCAACGACGTTCAGCTAGGTTCAGAGGAAAAAGCGTCTCAAAATTGCGCTGGCGATCAACCACTACACAGATTGTTTCATCAAAGCGACAAGAAAAGAGCCGGTGAAACCTCCTCTCAAGAGTTAATCACAGGATCTTTGACCAGGACAAGTCTGATGTAGTCTACGAAATCCAGTGCGACCGGCATGCTGCTAAGTATATAGGTCAAACATCGAAGGAGCTCCAAACACAGGTCTAAGAGTACCGTACAGCTTCAAGGTTGAAATATTCCTTATCTGCCGTCGTGTTTCATTGCTTCGCTGGGAGAGAGGAGATAAAGTGGAATGAGGAAAAACTAAATATGAATGGATAGAGAGAGATGATGCAAGTTTACAAAATCTTTTTTGAACATAGACCCGGACAACATCCTGATCTCGGACCACGGAGTCAACCTGAATAACAGTGAGGTAAGATATGGAATTAAGACTGTTATTGCTGTAAAACAAAAAGGGTAACATCAAGCAAGACGGAGCCACTATCGCAATTAAAAAAGATCGAATGTACAACTCGCGAGGGATTAGACGAAGCATAAATCGCCGTGAATAAAATGGAATTAGCGAACGTCATAATAGCTATGGAATACCAACACCCAAGAAGGAATCATTAGACGGTAAATAATTTCACACGCATCTTCAACAACAGAAACCAGGCTATATTCATAGACATGTTAATGCCCATTGCGTAGCGAAAGGATAAAGAACGAGATACAGAGCAGTTAAACATGAAGCTACTTATTAAAGGAATCTGCAATCGACTGGGATCTAATTACCCAACTTAGCTAACAGAGACCACAGCTTCAAAAACGGACGTCTACATAGGCAATAATTATCTCCAATTCAATTTTTTAAAAGGAGCTGGAAGAAATACCGTACACCACACACACAGCGATATTACTCAGGGTAAACCAGAAACCGATACAGATCTCCGCAAAGATAAGAAAAGGATACAGGAGATCTGACTGAGAGTAAAACAGAAGAAGAATAAGCACACATATAACACAACCACTATAAGAGGCAACATTACAATAAATAGATGCAGAATTAGAAAAAATAAGGAGCTCGATACAAGTGGCAGTTGAAGAAGCAACCCCATAAACCGGATAAAAGATGGTAAATACCTTTAGCTGGAGACCAGAAATGGTTTAAAGAAACACAATTTAGAGGAGCAGAAAACTACTTTGGCTGCTCAACGTAACTCTTAGGCCAGTGGTGCCTCTATTTCTGCCTTGCACGCCGCCCTGGATGGTACCAAATTTTCCTATGTGTTGCCATGCATCTACTTACAAAACTTCTACAGCGCAAGGACTATTACGTTCCACCTTTGTAGATCACACTCTGTGTGACGCTGGAGCCGTCCCAGTATACACGGATGGCTCCAAATCCAAAAAGTGCGTTGGCTTCCTCACCGTACGCCGTATACCCTTTGTTTGAATCTGGCGTAGCTCAACCAGTCGCTGCGGTCAAATGCACAGCCGAGCTGGTTGCAATACACTGGCTCGGTAACGCGTCGTGCTTGTTCAGAGACTAGATCGTGATCTTCAGCGACTCACAAGACGCCCAGACTACTATCCTTTCAGGCCATTGGAGTCTTTGCATCCGTTGGTCGCAGTACACGAGACTCCACGGCTACCACAAGCTGGGCGGATGTCGAGATTATTTTCTTCTTGGTTCCTGGAGAAGTAAAAAGTGCGGGGAATGAGGTCGCCAAAGAGTCCAGAGGATTTAGTGACCAGCCCAGCATTTCCTTCTCCCTCACGCTGACTACAAGGCAGGAATCAGGTCAGTCTTCCGCTCTGTAGATGGGAGACGGCTAACGGGAACCTAAAGTAGTGCGATATCGATTCCTGTGGACTTACCTTCCAATGCCTCGGCACCTTCAGGTCGTTTTATGTCGTCTTCAAATTAGGCACACTCGCGAGACACACCGAAACTTGACGGAGCGCTCTCCTCCAACATACTACGAGAACTGCGTGTAGTTCACCAGAGTGCCTGGCATTTCTTCTTTATTGTCCCAGTCTTGGGGATCTTCGTTCATGTTACCTCTCTCGGTGAGTCTGTACTGGAACGAGCGGGATCGCTACTTCTTGTCCCTTGTACTCGGTGCAGTAGGGTGGGTCATACTTTGGGGCAACCATATATTTTCATTAAATCTTCTAATGAGGGGTGCTTAAATGATAGATTTTCCGGTGAAGATTTTGAAAAAGAACTTTATTTTGTTATACAATTGATCCTACCTACATCAATTTCCATTGAAATAAAAATAAATTTTTCCCTTTCGTCACGAGCTTATGTAACCGAATTTAATTTAATCCAAGTACACACAAACACAAAGTAACCTCAAATTTACATGTTTATTGAGTGATAAAAGTGTATGCAAAGCTCCACATTAGCTGCGTTGGTCACTTTGGGTCATATTCAAAAGTTTAACTTCACCAGAGCACACAAATCTTGCTTTGACTCATTCCTGGACATCAGATGTCTACTTGTCTCTTGCGCCCTGATTCCTCCTTCCCTCTTTTCATGTGAGAAATACTTGGAAGAAACCTCAGTCACCATTCTTACAACCTTCTTAATGCTTTCTGTGTGACAAGGCCAGTCAAGTACTTTCATAGGAGAGTCAATGAAGTTTTTCAATTCAGAAGTACTTAAAGAGCAAGTGAGAGGTGGCTCAGAGACATCCTCTGACCAATTGATCAGATCTCCAATCCTGGTAGCATCACAATTGATGTCTAGTATTCTTCTAAGCCTAACAAAAGAGTCTCCTAGGTGAGTATCTGGGCCCCCTTCTCCCCTGATGGTCTGGATTCTTTTCATCCCTTCAGTTCTCTCCGCCTGATCTTCAGAGCATAGGAAGATTTGGAGGATGGCTTCACTGTATGCATACCAAGCTGATCTCTTAACAGTTGGCAAAACAATATCCAACACCTCCTTCCTCTGAGACTTAAAGCAGTGAAGTTGATAAAAATGTGCCTAGGTCCCTCGGTCAAAGAGTGCTTAATCTTAACCTTAAACCAGCATGGGTAATATACACCAATGATGGACTCAACAATCAGTCGTATATTCTTAAAGGCTTTTCCTTTGAGCTCATGCTTTGACACCCACAGCCGAAGAAGTCTGTTATCTGTGGTCAGCCAGCGACTGTGGTTTACTGGTCCTATTTCCAATAGAGAAAGCCCTGTAGGAAGCACTCCATCTCTGATTGCCAATACAATTCTATAGCCGTAGTGTTGATCAGTGGAAAGTTCTTGCAACACTTTCTGGGGTATCTTGGTAAACGGAGGACCTAAAGATATTTGAGTGAAATTTGGGTTGATATCCAAGTCTGTAACAGAGTCAACTAGCTTTCCTATTGGTCCGGAATATCTGTCGTCAGATAGTGTTGGGCAATCTAGGTTGATAATAAGACGACGGAAAGGGAGTTCCCCAGTGTTCAGGTTACAGACTAGCAAACAAGCTTTCTGCCCAAATGGAACTCCATTTTTCGCATTACTCCTGCATTTATACCTGTGTTTACATTTGTGGAGTCTCCTCCAATGGCCATTAAGCTTTTATCCAAACTCCTTTCCCTCAGCCATCCAAACATAGCCTTAGCGATCTTCTCTGCACGTGATTGTTCTTTTATAGCCTTTTCTGGGACAAAGTGAAAGTGGTAATTGCTCCCAGGCTCATTGATAACAGTGTAATGCTCCTATTTTGTTTTTGCTGGAAACAATTTTTCACTTCCCTTTGCCTCCATCATAAAATTTGTCACATCAATTCGTCCTTCAAAGAGAACACAATAAATTCCCCCATCCTTCATTAAGTTTTCCTCAAACTCCTGTTCAATAAATTGTTATTAGCTTTTCCTGTGCTCTCTTAACTTTATTCTTATCAATTCGTTTATTTGTATCTTCCTCAGTAATGAGTCCAGCATCTATTAAATCTGCTGTTGCTATAGCTGCAGTTGGTCTCAATCCGACACCATACCTTATACTAGCAAGAGCAATATTTGGAATTTCATCATAATTCTTTCTATTCCTGGTGGAAGATTCCATATCTCTTGGACAGCTTCAAAAGTTACTTATACCACACAAACTGTTGTCACTATCAGAATTTTCTGCCTCCAGATCTTTACCTTCTGCCAAAAAATGCTCGATTTCTTTTCTTGCTGCTTTTCCTGCTAAAACAGCGATTTCTTCCTTACTTATTTCTTTCTTTCTGTTATCCTTTCTTTTTCTTTCCTTTCTGAAGCTCTTAATTGTCTATTATGCTCTGGAATATCAGGACCTCCAATTTGAAAGGTACCTTTACTTTCAACCTTCTCCTTTTGTCCTTTAATAAAGGCCAATTCTCTAGTAGGTATTTTTTTATCTTTACTACAACAGATGTTAAGGTAGGTTTCAGTCTCACAGCCATTAGAACCTACTTCCCCACAACTGGAAATTTGACATTTGCATGTCAATATATCAAATAACTAATCTAGTTTTGCAATGAACCTCTCTTTTACTTCAATTTTTCCTTTACCAAAGGAAACTTTTACTGCCTCCTTCCACACCTCCTTACGCTTTGATATTATTGTGACCTTGTGATTTACAACAGGTAGTTTGAAGGGAGCATTAACTTTGGTCCACTGATTAATCAAGCCCTGATACATGTCTTTTACCAGCTGGTCCACTTCACTTTGCTTCCTCAGGTAGATGTCGTACTTCAAAAATATCTCTTATTGTTGTTAACTCAGACACCCTCAGCTATTGCCAAGTCCCAACAAAATTAGTCAGATGAGAACTTGATTTGGACCTTGTCTTGATTTTTGCCATTGTCACACTAATCGCAGGTATATCTGCAAATGAAAAGATGGCACGTAGATTATAAAATAATCTCTACCATATAATTATATGTTATTCTAAAATGATCCACAGCCTTTATTAGCATTCAAATAAAATGTAAATGCTCTATAAACAGTTTCCAGTTACAATAGTTACTAGAACTGGCAACACTACTGGAATATTGCCTTCCACTGAGTAATGAGTACTGGCTACTTGTAATTTTGGAGTTAGACCAAACTAAATTAAGGGTCATTTTTAACAGGTTTCCTACTTCTCATGCCTCTCTAATACATTTTTCCATTTTTTTAGACAAATATCTTTAAGACTACATAAATGTATTGATGATAGAAAACGGTGAATTTGATATTTTATGGGTAACTAAAATAATAGTAAAATATAGTAAATGACCCAGAACTAATAATATTTCAACTTCAAATTGATGTAGGTTAGATCACTCAGAATTGAACTTTTCTGCCAAAAGTATGTTCTTTTCACCAATATTCATCATTTGAATACACAACCATCACCAGTTTCACAAAATTCTAGAGTATGACCTGCCCTATCGCGACAGGTTCTTACACTCCCGACTGTGGTTTATTCACTTTTTTTAGGAAGCTAGCCTCTTCTATTTTTTTCCATGTTTTGGGTGCATGCTTTTCTCTGCATTTCGTGTTTTTTCCTGTTTTTTTTCTGATATTTTTATTGTTGATTTTATATATAGCCTAATAATTAGGCTAACTAAATTGCAGCGACTTATGCCCATGCAGGCAGTTATCAGGAAGGACTCCTGAAAAAAGATCGCTACTTGAATAATCTGAGGGGTCACAAACGCCTTTTAATATTCACTCTGTTATCCGGCTGGAATTTTTTCCCATCATTCCTGCTAATAATTACGCGCGCTTTTTCCATCATTCTCGCCAATAAATACGCGCGCTTTTTCCATCATTCCTGCCAATAATTACGCGCCTTTTTTCCATCATTCCCGCTAATTATTACGGGCGTTTTTTCCATCATTCCCGCCAATAATTACGCTTGCATTTTTCTGTAAGTAAATGTAAAATCGCGATTTTGGAAGACATAAATAACACTGCTAATAAACAATGAACTTTAAATGAATACATGTTTATTTGTATGCACGCTCTTTCTACACCCCTTCTCAGCCGTTCGGTATTTAGGGTAGTGGTTTTCAACCTTTTTATTATAGTGGCACCCTAATTTCTATCTAAAAGCAGCCGCGACACCCCAATATAATATAATTTACGCATAAATACATAATTACGTGGAAGTTACTTCAAAATTAAGGGGATACGACATTTAATTTTTCAACATTTTACTACATTAGATTATTATATATGAAATATATGAAATGAGTTTTCTTTAGTTCCATGTAAATTTGTGTTAAGGATGGAGTAAAACATATATTTTTCGGACAAGGTCAATTGTAGGTTTTATTCTCAGTTAGAAAAGGGGGTGCTAGGTGAATAGTAGTGGTGTTCTGAATGCTCGGGAATTTAGTTCAATATATATTCGAATGAGGCTAAAAATATAAACAAGTTCTCAGGCGCCGGTTTTTTAGCAAATATTTAAAATCGCATGGTATAGTTTTGCGTTTAGTTCACAAATCAACTGTAAAAGTCTACGGAGACTTTCCACGAATGTACAAAACTTTGCATTATCATAATTTTCACTATGTTCTAGTCATGATGCTAAAACAAAATATATACTATAAAAAGTGCATACAATCTGCAATAAAATGATACAAAAATCAATGGTATAGTTTTGTTAATTTTTTCACAAATTAACTTTAAATATCTAAGAAAAGTTTTACACGAATGTATACAATTTTGCATTATCTTAATTTTCACTATGTTCTAGTGATGTTGCTAAAAAAATAATTATACCATAAAAAAGTGCATAAAATTTGCAATACATTGATATACAAAACCAAAAAATGCTAATTTTGAACGAAAGAATTTGAAAAGTGACTAATGAACAAATGTGCTATCCCCTTAACCGCGATTGACATTTAATCTAATTTAATAGAAATAAAATATAAAATTTTGGAAATAAATAATTCTTACCTTTAAAAGTTTAATAAGATATTTGAGCTTAATGAGTATTGCAAAATTCGTTAATATTGGGACGTAGAGTTGATAAGGCAACTCTCATTTCTTCATTCACTGTCCGAAATCTTTCTCTTTTTCTTCACAATGCAGAGAAGATAGTTTTAAAATACTTTCAAGTGTCGGAAGATTTTTTTTAGAAAAGTTTGAAATATGTACATATTTGGGGGGACAACTAAGGCATTTTAAAAATGATTCTTGGATCACTCACGCGGCACCCTAGGTTGGCTCTCTTGTCAGCCCGGTTGAAAACCACTGATTTAGAGTATAAGAAGTTTGCGCTTCTTGTGAAAATCCCTTACATCCACGATTCCTTTTGAACTTCAGTACTTGATTTGTCTCATTGGGTGAATTTGGGCACTTGTCGATATATATATATATATATATATATATATATATATATATATATATATATATATATATATATGAAAGTAGTAAATATACACGGAAGTTGCTGAGAAAAATTAGACAATTCGGAGTTCCAAAAATCTTGGAGAAATCAAACTTAAATAAACATTCCTTTATTACTTTCCTATTGGTAGTATAAGAAGAAGAAAGGCTTAAACTTAGATAAGCCTGAGATATAAAATTGTAGCTAGAGTTAATTGTGATCACGCTAGGTATAACAGATTCAGCTCAGTTTTGTAGGGGTTGCTTTTGTAGCCTCAACTCTTATCTCATTTACCAGTATTTTTTATGTGATTCATGTTAGTGGAATGAGTCATTTATTTGCTACCATTTAGTGACTCTTCTTGTTTTTTTCCCTAAGATGTGACATGGAGCTTCATTTTTCAGGAAAAGGTGCCACTTTAATTTGCATGTCGTCAAGTGTGCGTGGAATTGTCGTTTTTAGAAAAAATCAAAAATATTTCTCAGAGTTCGATTGTTCCAAATTTGCTGCAAGCTTTTAAGAGATAACTGAACTAATGCCAAGGCTTTTTTATAGTTTTACTAATGCCTAGCTCTTTTTAAAGCTAGAAATTCCAAGACTTTTTAAACTTTAAAATTTGTGTTTAGGTGTTACGTGAACTATTCCAAGGACAACCTGTACAACGTGTGTTTATTGCGTCAACTATATAGCTCTATTAGCACCCATTCTATTAGTTCTCTTAGCTATTAGTTATTATCCCTATTAGGTTGAAATTCTGGACAGAATGTTAAAGCAAATGAAAAGTGAATTTTTTTCTGATTTATTGAGCGCAAAAAAAAACTGGTTTGATTTCGAACCAAGACCATTCCTACCCCTAGACGTGGTTATTCATTGTGATCGTTTCTATAACAGAGAGTTACTTCAGCTAATACTTAAATGAAGTTCTTGAGCAAAATTTTCCTTTACTGTTCAACAGAAAGGTCTGTCCTCCTCCTTTCTGGCACGACCACACGTGTCACTGTAGAAGCAACCCCAAAAATATCGCGTTATGTTGGGAAGTTTTTTTTTTTAGCTTCCATCTTTTCCGTAACTTACACTATCTGATTACCATTTCTTGGTTTGGGTAAAAACATTCTTATTATCATGCGTAGAACGGCACTTCTGCTCCGCCTGTTAAAAGCCCAGCGGACCTCGGAAATCTGGCGCGACTTATACCTCTTCTGTTCTGGTTAATTACTTGGACGATATCATCGTTCAATTCTCGATTAACCAGTTCCTTCATATTTTTATGTCCTTTCTTCTATGACAACGTTAATGGGACTTAACCCCGCCTCCCGGTGTAGCTCTTCTTGGCGTATTCTTTCTCGCCTGTATGTACCTGTAATTAGGTACATACTTTTGTTCTGCACCACTTGTAGTTTCCTCTTTTGTGTCTTCGAGACACACGAGAGGGCAAAAGTGAGGCATAGCAGCGTCAATCTTACAAGTACATTGTAGATCTTTTTATTATTGCTTTCACTAAGATTTTTAAATATCTATAAAGTTTTGACTGTAGCTGTGGCCTTGGTGATTCTTTCTTTGACGTGCTTCTTTTACCCGGTTGAAGTAATCTTCATTCCGAGTACATTGCACTCCGTGGTGTTGGGATAGCTTATATCCCCTACCTTGACATCGTAAAGTAGTCTCCTTCCTATGGGGACTACTTTAAACTTTTCCTGGTTCGTGCGGATTTTCCACCGGGCCTTGTAAGTGTTAAAGTTTTCAAATTTCTGCTGCTGTCATGCGAGCTTGCCAAGGCACATTCCTCCAAGGGCAAGCGATTATCTGGCTGGAATCATTGGCAAATTGAATGTTGAGGCAAGTGTGGCTTACAGGGGCTAAGAGATCAGAGGTGTAAATCAAGTAGAAAGTGGGGGACAGGCACCCCACTCCTATAGGACGCCCACAGTGAGTGGAAACTTTGGTACGTCCGTGCACCCTAAACTGATATACGCCGCTTTCTCCATGACATAGTGACAGAGAGTTCTTTTTAAGTTTTCAAATTAGGCCCAGTCGTAAGATCTTGTACTGCATTCTCCGTTGCCACACCTTATCAAACGCTTTTGATACATACCGGCAAACAATGTCCACGTAACTTCTTTCCCGTTTTGCTTGGGCTAGCTTTTCTGTGATGACATTAATAACCATCTTCGTACTTCGCTTCCTCCTAAATCCTGTCCCAGTACCGGGATGGGCGGGGTCGCTACCGCCTGTCCCTTGTGCTTGGGACAGATTCGTGCACACTGACTTGTGGACTTGTTGACTTCTTGGGGGAGGCCGGCCTTCTCCCTATTATTTAAGCAAGGTTTGTTTGTTTTTTTTGTTGTTTTTTTGCATTTGTTTTGTTTTTTGTTTGTTTGTTTTTTTTTCTTTAGTTGCACGCTCCTGCGCCGGGGGGACCTCTCCCCGACGCACCAGCTTGCTTCCTTTCCCCCTTTTGGGGTGTTGTTTTTTTGTTTTTTTTTTCTCTCTTTAATTTCATTTTAAAGTAGCCTAGAACTAGGCCAGTTTTAATACGGCGACTAATGCCCAAGTAGGCAGTCGCCAGATGAGCTCTTAAAAAAAAAAAAAAAAAAAAAAAAAAAAAAAAAAAAAAAAAAAAAAAAAAAAAAAAAAAAAATTCCTCCTAAATCCGAATTGATGTGGGTTGAAGAGGGAGTTCTCCTCCAGGTGAGACACCATTGGCCGGTAGCTCTCCTTCAATGTTGGGTCCTTTCCGTGCTTAGACAAGAAAATCATCTTAGCTGTTTTATAAGCATCTGGAAAGTATCCCGTGTGTAGACAGGCGTTAAATATCCTTATCATCCCTTCGATAACATTGGCTGGTGCCTTTTCAAAGTTTAACTGTGTAAGCTCCGACTGTACCTGGGCTTTTTGTCGGAATGAGCGGAGCGCGCCGAGTAGTTCTTCTCCGGTAAACTCGGTGTCTCCGCGGCGCTGTCTATGCACCTGGTGGTGAAGGTGCGTTTTGTGTATTTGGTCGTTAAACTCGTCTATGATGTTGCTTTCAAACTCTAGGTCATAGTTTTTGTTTTCCTCCTCAGTTATACTGAAGATTTTTTCCCAATAATTTCGGAATAGCTCTTCAATTCTTCCTTCTTCCGTTTCTGTCTCTGTTTTTGGAGTTCGATCTTCTTCTTCCCAGTAGATCCTTTGAGACTTCTAATCTTTTTCCGAAATTCTTTGGGAGTGGCTTCGTGATCGAGACTATCGATCGCATCATCCCATCGTCTCCATTGTTGTTCGAGGATCAACCGGTTGAGTTCTTCTTTGATTTCTTTAGTTCGTTGGATTAGGTGAACTGATGCATTCTTGGTGTTGATATCATACAATAATATCAGCTCACGGTATAAATCCTTCATGTATTTGGTCCATCTGTAGGTAAAGATGGTCCTATACTCGGATTTAGGGATACAAGATCTATCTGCGTTGAAGAGATAATTATTGGGGTCGTCGAGTGCCTCGTCAATCTCCTCGAGAATTGCCTCGTCCAAGTTGGGCGGATCGTAGGCCTCGGGAAGGCGCAAGTACCATGTACAGTCTGCTCTTCTGTAGTTTTTTCTGACTACAGCTGGAACTTGTATAGGGTTCCTGTTGATAGTGAGTAGGCTCCCTATATGGTCACTACATGGTACCTGGACTGGTTCTATGTAGTAATTGAACGGCAGCTGACGATTCGCCAGACAGATGTCTGGTTTTATGGCACTTCCTCCTCTGACAAAGGTAGGGACGTGATATTACAGGAAAATATAAGGGAATTGATACTCTTCCTCCTCTCTCAGTTGAGCCACGGGTCGTTGACCACAAACATCTGTGTAGTGTAGACGCCATGGTTCAAACTCTTAACCACAGCTCCCTCGCCCCTCGTCCCGATGAAAAGCAGAACGGTTAAAATTGCAAGATATCCCCTAAGAGTGGGTATTCAATTTAACCTCAAGTGCGAAATTGGAGACGCGTCTCCTTCAAGCCCGAAGGTCCCTCAGAACCAGAGGTACAACACTAAGAAAAACCGTTGGAGGAGGAACCTTTATGCGACCTGTTCCCAAATCCCCCCCCCCCTCTTACTCCTACCCCAGTGGGGTTACGACGTATATATACCAGAAACTTGGAAAAAACGTGTTAGAATACGTGAGTCAGCAGGCTACGAAGTTCCCGGCAGGAAGCCCAGGCTATCAAGAGAAGGGCCTTAGAAGCAGCTCATCCTCGAGCTAGTTCCTGGTGATGCCCCTGAACTTTAAGTTAACTTGATCAAGTTCAACTTACTCTCATCAGATATCCCCCCCCCTCCTCTTTCCTGGTGTATCCCAAAGCACCGAGATATGCCTCGCCTTTGAGAGAGACTGGAACTAAGAAGAAGCTCATCCTCGAGCTAGTTCTTAGTGGTCACACTGAACTTTAAGTTAACTTGATTTAAGCTTCAAGTTCAACTTACTCTCGTCAGAGACCTCCCCGCCCCCTCTATCCTGGTGTATTACAAAGCACCAAGATAGGCCTCGCCTTTGAGGAATACTGGAACTAAGAAGAAGAAGCTCATCCCCCAGCTAGTTCCTGGTGGTCACACCGAACTTTAAGTTAACTTGATTTAAGAATCAAGTTCAACTTACTCTCGTCAGAAAAACCCTCTCCCCCTCCTATCCTAGTGCAGCCCAAAGCACAGAGATAGTCCTTTTACTTGAGGAAGACCCCCGAGTGAACTCCCCACAGCACTTCCCTGAGTCAAAGGATTCCCGCCTTGCTCATCGTTAGCCAGTGCAAATTATTCCCCAGAGTAATCCGAAGAGGAGAAAGCAACATTCTTTCACAATCCGATGTTGATATCATTTCCTGCCGAAGGCAAGTTGCTCCCCCATCTGCCACACTCGCCAAAGTCCTCTGTGGCTTTAAAAACTATTCCGTCCGCACCAACCATCTGGCCGAGGCACGCGTCAAAAAGACAACAAGATTCCTAAGGTGACGTAGCTCATTGAGTTCAACGTCAGACTCAAACCCATCGCAAGAGGTACATAGGTATTTAAACTCCGATATTCCGTCGGTAAAGGCCTTTAGCATTTTTTTATATTGAAGTGAGCGGTGGGTCAACCATCACTATAATTTCGAGAGATCAATTTAAAAAACCTTACTTAAAAATGATTGAAGTCATTGATGTGTATTTAGTGTGTAGTATTTCTTTGGTTCATGTTTATATATTTTTTGTTTTAATTAAAGTTTTAGTTTGTTTAAACATTTTTTTTAATCTATCCTCGAAACGCTAAGTATGGCACAAGGAACTCTTCAAGTTTAAATCAGTAATAATCAAGATAATAATAATCACATATATAGCAGTCTTAGAGAGATATAACATTAATCACGGAGTTTTTTTTGGTGTAGTACGTAAACAACCCATGCGTACGAACTTCCTTCCATCACTCGGTCCTTCATATACCACGACATAAATAGTTGGTGTCATGTGTGGGGTCCTCCCGACACTACGACACAAATATTTGGTTTCAAGGTGTGGGGTGCCTCCGATACTACGACAGGACCAATCAACTAACTCGAAAAATAAATGGATAGATTTATGTTTAAAAATATTTTTAACATTATTGTAAGGAAACGGACCAATCAATTAACATGAAAATACATGGATTTATTTAAAAATATGTTCGAGAACAAAAAATTGATGTTGGGTATAAACAAAATGAGGAAAAGGTGTAGGTCAATTCTGGTTCCTTGCGGGGGCGTTGTAGATTCTGGCGGCGAGTCGTTGGGAGGATAGTTTCTGGCTGGAATTGTGTATTGATTGAAGGTCTGTGTTGGGAGATCATAACTGCCTCGTCTATTCGGAGTTTTCAGCGGTCAGGATCACGGCAGATGATGGAGGTGTTTTGGGTGAGCGTTCCTCTTGTAATTCATGTATGATGCGTTTCGGCATCTCGCTTAATAGCCCCGTCCTGGAGGTGTATCGTCAACCTGCGCGACAAGGCTCTATATTTCATCCCTATATATTTAGAGTTGTGGTGAACGCAGTCACCGACATTGTACGAGTATTCATACAATAAGTTGGCCTCTCGTAGGAGGTTCGTCGCGGGGAGACAACTGTTCTTCATGACGAGGAAACATGTTTTTCTGGTCTTGTAATATATGAACAAGTTTATTTTATGTTCGAGGTTAACGAGGGAAATGTTGTGGTGTATAATGGCTTTGGGAATCTTCTCGTCTTCCTTGTAGCCTGTGTTCATTGTTAGATTGTAGTATGTCCATAGGAAGGAGGGTAGAGTTTATCTTCCGCTTAACGATTGAGTCGAATACGGTTTGTGAATAGCCATTGTTCACAAGGAGCTGGTTCACTCGCTTAAGCTCATCATCAATCGTTACCCAATTTGTATGGATTTCGCAATAATCATTACCGAGTGTTTCATAAGACTTTGTGATTCTCTGAAACTTCTAGAACAAGTCACGAAGTTCAATTCGGTGTAGAGGAGGTATCTTTCATCACACAATTTTAACTTACATTTTTAACAGATCTGCACAGAATGGATCAGGGCAAGTAACCTCCTAAAGACACCATAAGGCGTGTTATTTCATTTAAAGGCACCGAGAATAAGGAGAAAGAATGTCTAAGAGAATGAACATCCTCCCAGTATCACTTCAGACAATCATATGAAATTATAGAAAAACTGCAACCGTGTAAACTGTGCCAAGAAGTGGAAAGAAACTCAAGTTATCGACGACTGATATTAGTAATATTGTAAGGTAGTCTATAGTTAGCCCTCGCGCCACTAACACGTAAATGTGTCAAGTGTCTTTCGTAGACAACGGTACAGAAACATTTGTAAAAATCAATGGAACAATTGGGAGAAAAATTATTTAGCTCTTTGAAATCTACCTTCCTTCTATCAGCAAGAAAACTTGAGTATAGGATACTTTACTTTCAAAAGGACAACGATACACAACATACAACATTTGTAATCAAGAAATGTTTGAAAAATCCCATATTACTTTTTTCCAAACGTGCATTGTATCGCTCAGACCTGAACACAGATCAAATAATGAGATAGAATAAAAAAAAAACTGCCTCCATCAAAGAAACCCAAAGAATAAAGGCGAATCACAGAACAGTAAGAAGGAATGAAGCAACATCTCTAGTGAAAAATGTTGCAAATCAATATAAAATTATGAAAAACGTTTGTCAGCTGTAATTGTTACCAAATCTCATACGAACGAATGTTTATTTTTATTTTTCTATGTGCATGTAAGCCTTTGTTCTGTGAGCAATGTTGTAACTTTGCTGAAATAAATGACTTCGTCGGTTGCAACACTTTAGATAATTTTTTTATATTAACCTCTGGAACGAATATGCAACATTTGTCATATCACTTGTTGTTGTTGTTGTTGTTGTTGTTGTTGTTCTTCTTCTTCTTCTTCTTCTTCTTCTTCTTCTTCTTCTTCTTCTTATTATTATTATATTATTATTTTTCTTCTTCTTCTCGGCTTTTTCATACCCGGGTTCGTTGTTCTTGATGAGTCGTTTCATTCGGTAAAGGACTCATCCATATCACCAAAATTAATAAAATTTTGATCGAGCAAATAAATACAAGTTCTACCTAAATAACACATATTAAAACTTCTGCGCAGAATTGTATAATCATCCGCTAGTGGTTCATCAATTATTGCAGCAAATAAATGAATAAACAATACCACTCTGATATTTGTATTCTTCTGCATGGATATACACGGTGTTCCTAAATTCTGGACACATAGAGTTACATAGATGAACAGGCCACAACAGTCCTTGTGGTCCAAATTAG
The DNA here is from genome assembly GCA_963969495.1 of Ceratothoa steindachneri. Taxonomy (NCBI): domain Eukaryota; kingdom Metazoa; phylum Arthropoda; class Malacostraca; order Isopoda; family Cymothoidae; genus Ceratothoa; species Ceratothoa steindachneri. Next base: position 181,133,168 of record OZ018318.1, on the reverse strand, counting down.
GTTCTCTGAGATAAAAGATAATGAGGAAGATAGTACACCTTTCATTAGAGAGATGTTACAAAGAGAGTAACTACCTTAAGAGACCGTTCGGCCCATTACAATGGAAGTACCTTTATTTTTATCATAAATTCTAACTCTATACAATACTTCGTGTAAGGCATAGGATAGTAAAGATGAAGTCTCTCCCCACCCACCTCTCTCACCCATTTCCGGGCTTGGAATAATGAAATATATACCTGATAGTGTTAGAAAATAGACGCAACTAGGAAATTTTAACAGGAGAGCAAAAACACATTAATATATACAAAAAATAAAAACAAAAATATGACTTATCTTAATAATCTTATATTAGAACATGCACTTTTTTTCTTCTTTTTTTTAACATGCAATTTTTTAATATTTTTGACGCTATTATCTATTAGATCCATCTACTACTTCCGTTATTATTTTAAAACTTTTTGACTTATTGGACACTGCTAGTACCGTTTGGAGATGCAAATTTTCTGTAAGAATTTATTCATATACATATCTAGGTGTTATGTGTTCTGAAAAAGATGACAGAAACCTATTTACATTTTATATATATGTAGAATCAAATTATCTTACTCCTCTAGGCTTAGAATATGTTCTTTCTTTTTATTTTTATCAACACAATGTCTTGTCAGAGAGAGAGAGAGAGAGAGAGAGAGAGAGAGAGAGAGAGAGAGAGAGAGAGGGAGAGAGAGAGAGAGAGCTGTACAGGAAACATGGGAGAGATCCCAAAGTGAAATTTATTCAGTTAATCGCTATAAAACGCTGCTAGTCGGGAATTTGATTCAAAGTATTTATCTATACGGCGTTTGAAAGTATCTACGGTGTTGCAGTCTATTACTTTACGAGGAAGCCCATTCCATAAGTTGACGATTCGGTTAAAAAAGAAATTCTTAGATTCGTGCGAGTTAAAATGATTACCTATAATTTTACAACCGTTTCCTCTCGTGTAATTTGACTGGTCGATAGTGAAATATTTATTGCGGTCCATATTGTCTATGCCTTTGATGATTTTAAAGACCTGAATTAAGCCCCCTCTTAATCTACAGTGATTTAACGGAAAGAGATTCAGTTCTCTAAGTCGCTCTTCGTACGTTTTGCTCCTTAAACTTGGTATCATTTTAGTGAGCCTTCGTTGGACTCGCTTTAATTTCACTATATCTTTCTGATAGTACGGGCACCAGGCTTGGACGCAGTATTCCATAATGGGACGGACCAAGGAATTATAGAGACTAAGGATTGTATTTTTGGACTTATACTCGAAGGCTCTACCAATGAATCCAATTATTTTATTCGCTTTTTTAATGACGTCTGAGCATTGTTGAGTGGGCTTTAGATCGCTCGATATTGTTACTCCTAGGTCTGTCTCTCTGTCTACACTTAAGAGTTGAGTACCATTTAATGAGTAATTTTCTTTGACATTTCGGTATCCGATATGGAGCACTTTGCACTTGTCCGTGTTATAAGGCATTTTCCACGTATGCGCCCAGTTCGATAATTTAACGAGGTTATTCTGCATTTCGTTAATCTGTGCGTTAATGAGTACTGAATTTGCGATTTTTGTTCGTCAGCAAACTTCGATATTATGCCTGAAATTCCTTCGTCTAAGTCATTTATGCATACTAAGAAAGAACTAGTTCTAGAACAGACCCCTGAGGTACCCCGCTAGTGACGTCTGCCCAGCTAGATGATTTTCCATTTATAACCGCGTTGCCTACGATTACTTAGCCAGTTTTCTATCCATCTTCCTATGGCGCCTTCAATTCCATGCGCTTTTAATTTAGTTAGTAAACGTTTATCGAAGGCCTTTTGAAAGTATAAGTAAATTATGTCGACTGCTCTACTTTCGTCGTATTCATTAAAAATGTCATTGAAGAAGTCTAATAGATTCGTTAGACAAGAGCGTTTATTTCGAAAGCCGTGTTGGGTGTCTCTAAGTAGCTTCTTTTCTTCCAAGTGGTTAACGAGTTTGTCGCGTATAAGTGTCTCTAACATTTTGCAAACGACCCAGGTTAAGCTAATTTGGCGATAATTACTAGGTAGAGATCTACTGCCTTTTTAAATATTGGTGTTACGTTAGCGAGCTTCCACTCATCGGGTATAGTCCCGGTCTCTTTTAATATTCGAGGGAAGATCATATCCGGGCCGGGTGACTTATTGACCTTAAGCTTTTCATTGCATCTCAGTACTTCTCTTTCTGTAACGGTGATACTATTTAACGCCTCGTTGTAACCTATTTGCATAGCTGTCGGTGTTGGGAATTCGCTAAGATATTCTGTAGTAAAGACTGATGTAAAAAATGTGTTTAAAATACAGCTCATTTGTTCATCGTTCGTGATAAAGTTTCCGTTCTCGTCAGTTAGCGGTCCGATAGATGTAGATGTTTCTCTATTTTGTCGTATGTAACTATAGAACTCTTTCGGGTTGGTTTTACTTTTATTTGCCACATGTGATTCCAAAGACTTTTTACTCTGTTTAATTAACCTTTTGGATTTACGTGGTAAGTCTGAATATTTGGCGCGTTCTGTCTCGTCGTTAGAAGTTTTTGATATAATATGGGCATTCCTCTTTTCTCGTAGACAGTTAGCTATCTCGCCACTCCTACTCCACCATTTAGGTTTATTTTCGTGTGGCGAACGACGATTTTTTAAAGGAATACATTCTTTCACCGACTCGAAGTACGAGCTAGTAAAAAATCTCCATTTATTGTTTATATCGTTTATGTCACGCAAGTTGCTCTAATCTTTTTGCTGAAGTTTTGTTCTGAGCTTAGTAAAATTCGCTTTTCTAAAGTCTGGGACTCTTTCATTGCTACTAATTATATAGTTACGATTGAAATTTATACTAAATTGATTGCATGGTGGTCGCTATTACTAAATTCCTCTCCTACATTAATATTCTCTATCAAATCTTCTTTTGTTGCAAAAATTAGGTCGAGTATATTATTTCCGCGAGTACAAACTGAGTTAGCAAACTTTCTTGTAAGTTAGTATAGAGTTCGTTACCATAATGAGCGGATAGTGGTTCGCGCCACTTTGGTACTGGTAAATTAAATCGCCCAAAATTAGAGTATCGTGCGCGTTACTTATTTCGCTGAATTGTTCAAAGAAATCGCTGACGGTTTGCGTTGGCTGAGCTGGGGGTCTATATATTCGAGCCAGCACTATTTTCGTCCCGTGGTTGTTTTTAAGAAGTATGTACGATGTGTCTATTTTTGCGATTTGTGGCTTTGTTAATTGGATCGGGTTGAGATTTTCTTTGATGTAGAATAGGACACCGCCTCCTTTTTTGTTAATTCGACTTTTTTCAAACAATTTGTATCTAAATAGATTATATTCTGCTAGGAAATATCCGTTTTCAATATTTAGCCATGATTCTGTAATGCCGATTATATCATAATTATCTATTAACGCAATTTCCTCTAAATCTGAAAATTTGTTACGAATGCTATGAGCGTTGACATAGAAAACCTTTAGGTTATGACGGATGGGTGTCCTCGTGTTATTCCCAGTTCTTAATCGAACACATCTTACGGTACCTGTCCCTGTGGAAGGTGAGCAGCCCCGTTTTTTGCTCTCTAGTCTTTTACTGCGTCGTTGAGTAGCCTACCAAGGCGGGCAGCGCCTATTTGATTTAGGTGGACACCGTCTTCTAAAAACAAGGATTTGTCATAGTAAAAACTGTTCCAGGTGTCGACAAAACCAATATTCTCTTCACTATAGATGTTGGCTAGTCGGCGGTTGACACTAGTGGCGATGTTATAAAATCAATCGTCAGCCTGTCTACGGGAAATGATACCTGAAAGAATAATTTTAGTAGATTTTTCTTTAAACCGTCTTATCATTTGACGGTACTTCGCCAGGAGGTACTCCGATCTGGTTCTATGTATATCGTTAGTTCCTACGTGTATGATGTACGTCGTGTTGGTGGAGGCCAGGCTTGCTAATTCGTCTACAGTGGTAATCACGTCGTCCAGGCCGCTATCAGGAATACAGAAACGTTTCCTAGTCCTGGGTCCCCTACCACACAACTCCGTGAGTTGACCTCTCACGATGGAGTCACCCTCAAGCTTGACCTCATCGTCGTTCTCCTCTTCATTTTCCTGTGAAAGAATCTGGAAACGGTTATGACAAATGGCAGTGGGTATGAACCTCTTCGCACTGGCCATGGGACACACGTTATTCCTAACTACCTGGAAATCCTCCTGTGGGGGAAGAGGGCTAGTGGAGGGTTCGGGGCTAGCCGGGACAGGGAATATGATGGCAGGTGAAGCAGGGGTCTGCGTCGCTCCGATATTAAGAGTAACGAATTCTTGCAACGATTCCAGCTTTTCTGTCAAAGCATCAATCTTGCGGGGTGCTGTATTCAGTTCATCCGTCAACACACTGCTTGTTTGGCAGAATCTACAAATGAGAACGTCTCTATTAGCGAAGATCGTCGGGCCGAACGTTCCAGAACAGCACGTACACGTCAGCTGTGGTGCCATGGAGATTGTACCCTTAAAAGGTCAGAATATTAATTTTCTGGAGAAAAAAAAAGTTATTTATGGATAGACAAACAATATATAAATTGCCTGTAAGAAAACAAAAAAAAAAATTATACCTGAAAGAGGTCAGAATATTAATTTACTGGAACAAAGAAGTATTGATTATTTAATGGAAGGGAAATGTAAGTAAAAAAATTGCCTGTTAGAAATTAAAAACCAGAAAAACAAAAAAAAAACAATACAAAACAAGATGGCCTCCACTTACATACAGTATATAGGAATTATCACAATGGTCTCCGCGTTCACCAGACTTTGCCTTATTTGTACTCAACGTGTGGACACGGCCTGGTCCCTCGTCCACTCCTGACCTCTGTTTTGTGGATGTCCTTAACTGGACAAAGACTACGGGAGTCAACCCTTAATGCAAAATCTGCTTTAGGGACCCACACAAGGCGAGCGTTACTAGACTGACGACTCGGCAGTCTCCTGCAACACTCCACAACGGCTGGTCGTCTTGGACCACTTTTCCACCAACCCAACTATGGAGTGGGCTGAGGAATGCACCTCCCCCCACCCCGCACACTATAAGCATCTTCTGTGCAAGCTTCTCTCTATGACCAACTTATTCTTTTTAAGAACATGAAGTGACGTCATCGCCGAAATCGACGGACAACTAACTACTACTACTAACTACCCATGGAAATTATAGATACAAGACACCTTAGACAACAGTGCATCATAAATGAATGTGCGCAAATTGCCTGATATTTGGATTGATGCATCGAGTTTGTCGGGTGAAACTCACAAAGCACATCGAACTTTGCTCCACAAATGGTGTAAATTTCATTCAAGATATTATTTATTAATCTTTCAAGTAAATAAAATGTAGTCCAAATTGAATATAATCTATTTCAAATTTTGTTAGTGAATATATGCATTTTATCTATGTGTCCAGACTTTAGGGAAGCTCTGTACAGTCATGCGATGCGGGTGAAACAAGGAGAACTTTTCGGTTCTTAACTATTTGAATCATTTCTCAAGAAGTTTTTCAGGACTTGAGACCGGGGAAAAAACGAACTCAATAAACAAAACCTAGGGAGATGAAGTCTCCTAGTCTTACTCTGGTTTATGTGAATGTTTACATACAAGTTTGTTTTCCCGTTATCTCTAGCCCTGAAAATCTTCTTGAGAAATGATGCAAACAGTTGAAGGACCGAAAAGTTCTCCTTGTTTTATTAACTGAAAAGTAAAGCATGTTGCAAATGATTAAGAGCCATTCTGGCGTTATTTAATTTGTCTCTTCCCTTTCTAAAAATAGGAACCAACAGTTTAAGATGGGTTCAGAATTGTAGGTCACTAAAGCATATAACATCTGCCCCAAGGTTTACCAAATTCTGGACTGCCATAAATAGATTAACCATACAGAGGCATTCGGTTTAACTCACCTATCGTAGGAAGTAGCGTTCCCAATCGACTGTTCCTTATTTTCACTATTGATATTGTTTGAAGGCACCGAAATAATGAGGGAGCTTCGTTCAGCAAATATAATTTACAAATCTTTTTTACTCAGGTAGTGACATCTTCAGGGTGTGTTGCATCAAAATAACGGGTATATATAAATTACCTGTTCTTAATCAAGAGAATGTAGAATCGAAGAAAATATTAAAGATTAATAGTGCACATTACAAAATTAGTATTTAGGGAAAGGAGAATTTCTTGTAGGGAAACAATTTAATGCCAGGGTCCAGTCGAAATTCGTGCAGTGACTGGTAGAAAAGGGGAAATTAGCTGTAGGCTAATTTCAGAGTTTTCCGGCATGTTCCGGTTGACTAATCTCTTCCTGAAAATGAGTGTAGTTTATTCCGCATGGTAGAAGTTGTACATATATAATCTGACCTGAAGCCTATTTAAATACATTATTTTCATTTTCCTTTCGAACTATTCCAGCTATCTCTGCTTCCCATTCAAAGTTCCTTTTCAATTTAAATTTATACCACCCCAACAAACAAAACCTGATGAAAGAGCAGGCAAGAACCCACGGATCCAGGTACAATACCCACTCTTTGTTTGTCAATCAACGAATACTTTATCTGTTTATTATCTCATTATATACCTCACTCTCTGGCATTCAATCAAAGGATGCGCTCCATCAAGCGCAGACGGCCGTTTGGTCGCTTTTGAACCTAAAAAAGGGACATTCGCTCTGATGTATCATTTCGATTTAATGGAATAAAAGATACGTCTTTATGTCTCAAATTTCCCCTAAATTAATTTTGAATACCATTTCATTTATTTCGAGTAATCTTTTGATGCGAGGGGACTTTTTAGGGAGGGGGGAGTGGATCGATCGTTGTTCCTTCCCTTTCAATTATTTCCTTTTAAAAAATCGGCACATTTGTTCCCCTATGAGCCCATTGTCACTGGTAAACGAGAGTTTTTATTGGTTTCAATTTTCGTACATTTATGTGCCTAATCGTCTAACAGTTTTCTTGTTTTTTTCTCGACTCTTTATTTTTATATTTTTATTTAAAGGCTAGCAAGTATGTTTTTTCTGACATGGCTCTTCTCTGTATGTAGCGTTTCTCTTTTGTGTACAGTCATGACCAAAAGTAGTTTCGATAAAGTTACATCTTTCTCGACAGAAGTTTCGATACAGTTTTATCCCCCAGAAGTGAATAAAAAATTAACTACTTTCCTCAATTCGGCAATTCACAGAATTGGCAAACCACTGATTAGATTAGCAAGAAATTAATGTCGTAGTTATAAAATTAAAGTAAAATTATTTTTTATATACAAAAAGATACAGCAGTTTCCATCATATTTAGCAATGCTCTGCTCTAGTTTAACTAACCAATGGATACCTCTCTTGAATTCATTCGTTTTTGATAACATAAATGAATTGAGCTCCTTTTCTACCTCCGCATCAGAGTAAACTTTACCATTTTAGCCTGCTGACTCACGTATTCTAACACGTTTTTTCCAAGTTTCTGGTATATATACGTCGTAACCCCACTGGGGTAGGAGTAAGAGGGGGGGGGGATTTGGGAACAGGTCGCATAAAGGTTCCTCCTCCAACGGTTTTTCTTAGTGTTGTACCTCTGGTTCTGAGGGACCTTCGGGCTTGAAGGAGACGCGTCTCCAATTTCGCACTTGAGGTTAAATTGAATACCCACTCTTAGGGGATATCTTGCAATTTTAACCGTTCTGCTTTTCATCGGGACGAGGGGCGAGGGAGCTGTGGTTAAGAGTTTGAACCATGGCGTCTACACTGCACAGATGTTTGTGGTTAACGACCCGTGGCTCAACTGAGAGAGGAGGAAGAGTATCAATTCCCTTATATTTTCCTGTAATATCACGTCCCTACCTTTGTCAGAGGAGGAAGTGCCATAAAACCAGACATCTGTCTGGCGAATCGTCAGCTGCCGTTCAATTACTACATAGAACCAGTCCAGGTACCATGTAGTGACCATATAGGGAGCCTACTCACTATCAACAGGAACCCTATACAAGTTCCAGCTGTAGTCAGAAAAAAACTACAGAAGAGCAGACTGTACATGGTACTTGCGCCTTCCCGAGGCCTACGATCCACCCAACTTGGACGAGGCAATTCTCGAGGAGATTGACGAGGCACTCGACGACCCCAATAATTATCTCTTCAACGCAGATAGATCTTGTATCCCTAAATCCGAGTATAGGACCATCTTTACCTACAGATGGACCAAATACATGAAGGATTTATACCGTGAGCTGATATTATTGTATGATATCAACACCAAGAATGCATCAGTTCACCTAATCCAACGAACTAAAGAAATCAAAGAAGAACTCAACCGGTTGATCCTCGAACAACAATGGAGACGATGGGATGATGCGATCGATAGTCTCGATCACGAAGCCACTCCCAAAGAATTTCGGAAAAAGATTAGAAGTCTCAAAGGATCTACTGGGAAGAAGAAGATCGAACTCCAAAAACAGAGACAGAAACGGAAGAAGGAAGAATTGAAGAGCTATTCCGAAATTATTGGGAAAAAATCTTCAGTATAACTGAGGAGGAAAACAAAAACTATGACCTAGAGTTTGAAAGCAACATCATAGACGAGTTTAACGACCAAATACACAAAACGCACCTTCACCACCAGGTGCATAGACAGCGCCGCGGAGACACCGAGTTTACCGGAGAAGAACTACTCGGCGCGCTCCGCTCATTCCGACAAAAAGCCCAGGTACAGTCGGAGCTTACACAGTTAAACTTTGAAAAGGCACCAGCCAATGTTATCGAAGGGATGATAAGGATATTTAACGCCTGTCTACACACGGGATACTTTCCAGATGCTTATAAAACAGCTAAGATGATTTTCTTGTCTAAGCACGGAAAGGACCCAACATTGAAGGAGAGCTACCGGCCAATGGTGTCTCACCTGGAGGAGAACTCCCTCTTCAACCCACATCAATTCGGATTTAGGAGGAAGCGAAGTACGAAGATGGTTATTAATGTCATCACAGAAAAGCTAGCCCAAGCAAAACGGGAAAGAAGTTACGTGGACATTGTTTGCCGGTATGTATCAAAAGCGTTTGATAAGGTGTGGCAACGGAGAATGCAGTACAAGATCTCACGACTGGGCCTAATTTGAAAACTTAAGAAGAACTCTCTGTCACTATGTCATGGAGAAAGCGGCGTATATCAGTTTAGGGTGCACGGACGTACCAAAGTTTCCACTCACTGTGGGCGTCCTACAGGAGTGGGGTGCCTGTCCCCCACTTTCTACTTGATTTACACCTCTGATCTCTTAGCCCCTGTAAGCCACACTTGCCTCAACATTCAATTTGCCAATGATTCCAGCCAGATAATCGCTTGCCCTTGGAGGAATGTGCCTTGGCAAGCTCGCATGACAGCAGCAGAAATTTGAAAACTTTAACACTTACAAGGCCCGGTGGAAAATCCGCACGAACCAGGAAAAGTTTAAAGTAGTCCCCATAGGAAGGAGACTACTTTACGATGTCAAGGTAGGGGATATAAGCTATCCCAACACCACAGAGTGCAATGTACTCGGAATGAAGATTACTTCAACCGGGTAAAAGAAGCACGTCAAAGAAAGAATCACCAAGGCCACAGCTACAGTCAAAACTTTATAGATATTTAAAAATCTTAGTGAAAGCAATAATAAAAAGATCTACAATGTACTTGTAAGATTGACGCTGCTATGCCTCACTTTTGCCCTCTCGTGTGTCTCGAAGACACAAAAGAGGAAACTACAAGTGGTGCAGAACAAAAGTATGTACCTAATTACAGGTACATACAGGCGAGAAAGAATACGCCAAGAAGAGCTACACCGGGAGGCGGGGTTAAGTCCCATTAACGTTGTCATAGAAGAAAGGACATAAAAATATGAAGGAACTGGTTAATCGAGAATTGAACGATGATATCGTCCAAGTAATTAACCAGAACAGAAGAGGTATAAGTCGCGCCAGATTTCCGAGGTCCGCTGGGCTTTTAACAGGCGGAGCAGAAGTGCCGTTCTACGCATGATAATAAGAATGTTTTTACCCAAACCAAGAAAACCGACCAAGAAAAAGAATACCTAATTATGAAACCTCACCGATTTCTTCAAGAATTCATCGATGAAGACCTAACTATAACAAAGAAGACATCAAAGAAAAAACAAAAGACACGTTTTACACTCACTACAAGATATACAAAAAAAAAACAAAGACTAAGCATAATACTAAACTCATTAAAGTAATTAATTACTACAACAGAAAATGCGCACAACATATCCAGCATCATTAATATTTTGAAGACAAATGGCTTGAACGCCATAATAATATAAACTATCCCAAAGACCAGAAAAGAACCACAAAACAAGAAAATATTTCAAAGCGATAGGCCCGATCACCAGGCACTTGGCATCTCTTTGCACCCTACCACACTTCTTTCTCTTTTCACCACTTGTCTATTTTCAGCTCTCTCTCCCCACACCCTTTCTTCATCTCCTACCCACACTAACTACCCACTTACATCGTTCATAGTTCATTGTTCACCATTTTGTCCCGAAGATGACCTACTGTTAGTTCGAAAGACGTCTAGGTAAATTAAGTTATGCTTCTTCCGAGCAATTTTCTTCGCCTAGAGCTATCTGTTGAGACTATAGTCAAAGATATAAGAAAGCTGCAGACAAAAGTAAACAATGAAGTCGTTGCTGTCGACTTCAATGAATACTTCATATATATATATATATATATATATATATATATATATATATATATGCGGTTAAGAAGGCAATTTTGTAGCTAATTTTAGCTCTTCACTAAAGCCTTCGAAAGGAGCTCTTCTCATATACACGATAAGATAACGCCTAATCCAGCGTTTCTAAGACAGATAAAAAAAAATCTGTCTTTCAATCAGCTATTTTAAATGTCATCCCTGCTTTTCGAAGAGAATGGAAATTTAATTTTTCTCCAATCTAGCTCGGCCTTGTAAAATCGAGAATTATTTGCAATTGCTCATAATTATGCGGTTAAGAAGGAGTTCTTCTCACATACACGATAAGATAACGCAAATAGGCCTCCGGCCTATTTTGACTTTGAAACCGCTTTTTCAACCCCATTTCATTACGCTTTTTTTATTCTCTTTGTTTAAACGCTAATTAAATCCCTTTTAAAGTAAAAAAAAAATAATAACTACTTTATTCGTTAATTATTAACCCACACTATACACAAATTAATTCATTCTGAATTTCTTTATTCAAACCGCTTCTTTCTTTTAGCAACCGGGAATTCTTCAATTTTTCTTCTTCTTCTTATTATTATTATTCTCCTCCTCTCCATCTTCTTCTCTTCTCCTCCTCCTTGTCATCCTCTTCTCCTCCTACTCCTATTCATTCTCTTACGTCTCTTCCATTTCGCTCTTTCTGTTTGTCTCTCTCGTCGAAATAGGGTGTGGAATGTGTTGAGAATACTTGGGATTGAATGCAACCTAATATCGAAAGTTTTTATGATGTCTGTAAAGCATGTGTGAGGGATGGGGTGGAGGGGGAGGGGAAGATAGATGATTGGTTCAGTGTAAAACCTGGACTCAGATAAGATGCGTGATGTCACCCTGGCTGTTCAATCTGTATATGGATGGCGTGGTGAGAGAGGTGAAAGCAAGAGTGGGAGGTAAGGGTGCAGCATTAGTGAGTGAAAATGAAGAGATGTACGAGCTAGAGTAATTGTTGTTTGCGGATGATTCAGTGCTGGTGGCTGACTCAAAAGAGAAACTACAGGCATAGGTCGATGCATTTGGGACCGTGTGTGACAGAAGGAATATCAGTGTGAATGAAGGTAAAAGCAAGGTAATGTGATGCAATAAGGAAGGAATGAGTGGGCTGCAAGTGATTCTAAATGGGAGGAGGCTGGAAGAAGGGCAGAGTTTAAGTATCTGAGTATGGATCTGGCAGCTGATGGAAGGGGTGAAAATGAAATATTGTAGTGAATGGAAAAGGGAGTGCAAGGATACGGTGCGATAAGGAGTCTCACGAAAGGGAAGCAAAATAGCAGGAACGCCAAATGAGATTGTATGAGGGAGTGGTGGTTCTCACTTTTCTTGATGGACGTGAAACATGGGAGTTGAGTGCGAACGAAAGCAAGAAGGTTGAAGTTATGGAAATGAACTTAATTCTCTGGTTCCTTCTATTAAATTTACCCTTAAACTCGAACAAAATGGTGTCCTACCGTTCTTAGACCTACATATTCATAAGTATTTAAATTTTCCGTCTACCGTAAGCCTACCAACGCCTGTTCTTATATTCATTTTTACTCAGGTCATAATGATAAAGTCAAACGGTTTGTATTTATTTCAATGTTTCTCCGGGGGTTGCGGGTCACTAGCCGGGAATTCTTGGATCGTGAGATTTCTAAGATCTTTGAAATTGGTACCAATCTTTGCTACCTTCATAAATTTCTTGAAGGATTCCCAGATTTGGCAGAAAAATCCTTTTATTGAACGAAAATCCCTCCCACATACAATTTTAAGAACCCCCTTGTTTTACCGTTTTCTGAGTCCTTTTCCTGGCTTCCACGCCTCTTGAATAAGTTAAATATTTCTGTGATATTAAAGTATCAGTCTACCCTGTACAAAATGTTGATTCATAATAATAACAATAATATAGGGGGGAGGAGTTATTCTATTGATTGTTCAGTTTGCCCTAAGCAATACTTTGGGCAAACCCGCAAATCATTAAGTGTACGCTTGACGCAGCATAAATACAATATTTGGAGGGGGGAATGCAGCGGCGCTTTCTTTGTCCATTTATCGGAAAACAGTCACCCTATCAATTGGAATTCGGCTAAATTTATTGACAAATTTAATGATTTTATTCAAAGAAATATTGTCGAATGTTCATTCATTAATTTCTCGCCTAATTTTAATATATCCCCTGATCTCTTTAAACTAGACCCTGTTATTAAAAGGCTTATTTATAACGAAATTGTCCAATTTAAATCTTAGCCCTTTGATTTATAAATTTAGTTGTCTCTCTCGTTTATTATTTGCGCACAGGTTGGAATTTTCCGGAAGTAGACCTTATCTATTTTTACTTCACATCACTTCTGTTTCACATATATATATACCACCTTTGTTAAATTTTTCCGTTATCCTTTGATAATGATCTGAACAAGTTCAAAAGTACTTGGTTTCTGCCTTTCCTTTTCCTGTGGGATATTTTGCATATATATATATATATATATATATATATATATATATATATATATATATATATATATATATATGCAACACCCACAAAGGAAAAGTGAAAAACGATTCCGAGTGCTTTCGTCTTTATTCTTAAAGACCTTTTCAAGGACTGAACAGGAGGCTGAGCATACATTGCCTTAAATAGTGGAAGGGGAGATTCGACTACCGACTTCTGAACCTTAATTTGGGGGTACAAAATCCTGATACAACTTTATTTGAGATTTTATGTATGTAATGATAATGGGGTCTTCTAGCATGAACAAACCAGGGCTAAGGTTGAAATTTGGGAAGACGTTAATGGAGATACATTCTAATATACTTCTCGAAATATAATTACTGCATTTTATGACTGGTTTGGCACTGGTCCAGTTAATGCTATGGTTAAGATTGTACATATGTAGAAAAAATGAGATTGTTCACTGGGATTACGTACATTGGCTTGATAATGCTTAACCCGGACATCTAGTTCTTTCCCGGTTTGTCCATAATAACATTTTCGGCAGTTGTTGGAGCCTACCGAATAAACAATGCCAGGTCGAGGGGGGGGGGGATTTTTGACAAGGGTGCAATAAATTGTAATTTAATACTTACAAATAACATTTATGTTCAGAGGACTAAGTAAACGAAATAATTTAATGAAAATATGGTTTGGGGTAAAACTAATAAGTTTTTGGCCTGAAACTTAGGAATATTATCATTAGTTTGATAATTAATAGGAACGCTTGGGGGAATTATAACAATTGTTGAGAAAGCACAAAGGGTAGCACAAATTTATCCCTATTTTATATATTCTATCGACCTCTTTGTCTAGGTACTCTGGTGAGACAATTCTAAGGGCACGCAAAAACAGAGCAGAAAACACTTTGTTTGATGCTATTATGGTGGTTAGAATGAAAATATATATAAGAGTCTATGGCTGTGGGTTTTCTGTATATTTCATATTTGAAACAATGTTTTTTCCGATGAATTAGAATATCTAGGAAGGGGTGTGTGCGATCTTTTTCATTTTCTAAAGTAAATTTAATCGAGGGCACCAAGGTGTTAATTTTAGTAAGAGATGTATTAATATTTAAATTATTAGGCCACAGGCAAAGGATGTCATCAACATATCGCATCCAAGCTATAGGGGTTTTATTAATTTGGGGAAGTATTCTGGATTCGAAGAATTCCATGTATAGGTTTGCGAGTACAGGGGACAAACAATTCGCCATTGCTATTCCAAACTCATTGCTCTTTGCATCAACAATTGCAAATTTACCTTTAATGGAAAAATTTGTGGTCAAGCCTTTGAAGTAGCAATAATAATAATAACTAATTATACTACTAAAAAGGTGAAGTAATGCTGAGTGGGGGCGAGAGGGAAGCGCACCAACAACTTACCCTGGACCCATCAAAGAGTTCAATTCATCCCAGTGATCGAGAGTCCCTAATTTGCACTCTATGCAGGTGAGAACAGTGCCTTCTGGTACCAAGTGCAGGTGGACAAAAGGTTGAGAGAAGAGTCATAGAGTAAACAACAATAAAAAGTAACACTGTGATAGATCATCGTGGGGGACGCGCACCGACAACTTTCCCGGACTCCATCAGAGAGTTCAAATCAACCGAGTGACATCAGGGGTTCCCTAATTTCCGTTCATACCAAGATGATGTGCACCTCCTTCAGGCACAATTGAAACAGGCTACACAGGCTTTTCCCAATAGGGTTAGGTCTTCGGAAGACTGTTTACTGATGAAAGAATGACTTGGTCGTCGTAATCGTTCTTCGTCAGACTGCTAAATAATGGAGGAATGATCTGTTCGACGGTATCGGTTTTCGGCAGACTTTTAAAGTATAAAGGAATGAAATGTCAACAAGGAGTAACAAAAACAAGGTAAGAAGGTACCATAGAAGGCCTTACGGTCCATTCAAGGAGGGTACCTTTGGACTAGCAATCGAGCGGGCACATGGCTGCTCAATTGTTTTGCGTCCCTGAACGGCCACTTTTCAAGACCTTGTCTAGTCTTGACTTGAACTGGTCAACAGATTCACTGTTGACAACTTCCACTGGAAGTGCGTTCCACTTACCGTGGATACTTTAAGTGAAAAAATTTCCACACAGATTGTGGTTGTAACGCTTCAGTTCAAGTTTGAAGCCGTGATTGCGCGTTCTGTTCTCACTCAGTGTGAAAATATCCCGGTAGTCAACATTGTCGAACCCTCGAAGTATTTTGAAGACCTCGATGAGCTGACCACGCAGTCTATGGGTTTCCAGCGAGAACAGATCTAATTCCCTTAGTCTATCCTCATAACTTTTATGTCGGATAGAGGGGATCAGCTTGGTTGCCCTGGCTTGTACGCGTTCCAATCTCGCGATGTCCTTTCGCAATGAAGGACTCCAAAATTGTACGGCATACTCCAGGTGCGGTCGGACAAGTGAGTTGTACAAGCACAGTACAATCTCCTGGTTCCGATGACCAAACTGGCGCTTAATATAGCCTAGCATCCTTTGGGCCTTTTTCTCCGCCTTAATGCACTGTTTTAAAAACTTGAGGTCACTAGTGATTGTTACACCCAAGTCCTTCTCAGTGTCGGTGGATTCAATAGCAGTGCCCTTAAGGATATACTGAGATTGGGAGTTTCTGTGGCCGATATGCATCACTTTGCATTTGCCCACGTTAAAAGGCATTTGCCACGTGTCCGACCACTCCCCAATCTTCCCAAGATCTTCCTGCAGGCGGGCAGTATTTCCATCCTTTGCAACGTTCATACCAAGCTTGGTATCGTCGGCAAATTTGGAAATCTTGGCAACCATGTCACCGTCCATGTCGTTGACGTAGATGATGAATAGTAGTGTTTCCAGGACAGAACCTTGAGGCACCCCGCTAGTAACGGGCACCCACTTAGAAGACTGTCCATTCACCATCACCCGTTGCCGTCTGCCACTTGGCCAGTTCTCGATCCAGCCGGCTAGTTTTCCGTCTATGCCCAGAGCTCGCACTTTTCGGAGAAGGCGGCAGTGTGGTACCTTATCAAAGGCTTTCTGAAAGTCTAAGTAGACCACATCCACCGCCTTGTCCCGATCGTACTCACTGAAAACGAAGTGGAAGAATGCCACAAGGTTCGTCAGGCATGACCGTTGCCTTCGGAAGCCGTGCTTGGAACTCCTCAGTAGCAGCTTTGACTCTAAATACGAAGTCATTTTGTCCACCATCATGCTTTCCATGAGTTTACCGACTATCGAAGTCAGACTGATAGGTCGGTAGTTCAACGGTTGGTTACGGTCTCCTTTCTTGAAGATAGGAGTCACCTCCGCCTCACGCCAGTCTCTAGGAACGCATTTGGTCCGGATTGACATGTTGAAGATTGCGCTCAGGTGTCGTGACACTTGATCGCGCACTTCTTTCAACACTTTAGGTAGAAACCCGTCCGGTCCAGGGGACTTATTCGTCTTTAGGTCAGTGATCTTTTTCTTTATTTCTCCTTCGGTGAAGTCCATATCCTCCAGCTTTTCCTCCGAGTAGGAATCCGTCGGCTGGGGTATGGGACCATACTTTTCAGTAAACACTGAAGAGAAGTAGTCGTTGAGGAGGTTAGTATTTCCTGCATCTAAATGCTTTAATGTCACCTCTTCATTCCTCAAAGGGCCAATCGTTCGACGGATTGGTTTACGGCTGTCTACATATCCAAAGAACTCCTTGGGATTCTCTTTACAGAGTCTCGCCACTCGGAGTTCCTCAAACCGCTTAGCCGCCCTTAAGCTGGACTTCACTCTCCTGGCTAGCCTTCGGTATTCATCAAAGTCACCCGAGATCTTCGATTGCCGGTACACAGTTCTTTTCTTCCTAAGCAGCTGGCCGATTTCTCGATTAAACTACTTTGGTTGAACAGAAGACCGACGGGGGCATTTCAGATGGATGAAAAGCAATTGAAGACTCATGAATGTGGTTTTGAAACTATTCCAGGAGTCTTCAACAGCATCGCACACTTCTAGCCTCACGTCAGTCAGTCCAGCACGAAGGCTTGCAAAGTCTGCTCTTCTCAAGTCAAGTTTCCTTGAATGACTGGCAACAGACCTTACCTTCGGGATCTTGACGCTAAATCTAACTAGCTGGTGATCACTGCCACCGAGCTCTGCGCCTACAGAGAGATCCTCAACGATATCATTCTCAGAGGTGAAGACCAAGCCTTTTGTCGGTTCTCTGACCCATTGAGTGAGGAACCCGTTGTTGGCGAACTCCAAGAGTAGCCCGCTCTCGCCACAGGCTGCTCTAGGTTCCCAGTCAACTCGGCTGTTGAAATCGCCCATAACGATGCACACTCTGCCTTGAACCAGCTCATCCAGCAGCTGGTACAGTTTCCTGCCCTTCTCAACGGGTTGGGAAGGGGGTCTGTAAAGCAGCAAGGTCCTGTATCTGACAGGACCGATCTCTAGGTCAACGCCTAGGAGCTCGTGGCCGGATATAACGTTGGACATACAACATTACACCGCCACCCTCTCTGTCTGGCCTATCTTTGTGGAAGAGTTGGTAGCCAGGAACCGTGAATTTGCCTTCAAAGTCTCGGTTTGAGGTTTTTATCCACGATTCTGTTATGGCTACCATTTCGGGTTCTTCCGTCGCTACGAGGCCACGGATCTCAGTAAACTTGTTCCTGATTGACCTCGCATTGAACAGAAGAACTTTCAGGGAGTCCCCTAATGTAGGATCCCCTATACTCTTCCGTTTCCCGGCTTCTTGTTTGTCGCAGTGGCACCATTTTTGACAACCTCCGAGAAGGTTGTTTGGGGAGTGACTCGGGCGTACTGGCGTACGTCCGCCTTCCCAATGGGCCGGACACTCCTTTGGGTGTGCTCCACGACATCCTGGATGAGGTTAGCTAGGAACGCCTTGCCCTTAAAGGAGAGGTGCACCCTGTCCCTTTAATAGAGGTCTTTTCTACCATAGAATACGGCGTACGGGTCGACAAAAAGACACCCTCCACCGTACAGAGGTCTGCAAGGCGCCTGTTCAGCGACATGTTCCTCAAGTGGGCAGTCCGGCTTGGACCCCACCTCGGGAGCATCCCCACCATGACGCGTCTGCGGGTTTTCAATCCACAGTCGTCGACAGCGCCCATAACTGTCCTCATAACCTCGCCTGTAGGGCCTACCCTACCTCCTCTGAGGTAGAGGTCGTTGCCACTTACCATAAGGGCAACGACTGAAGTCTCTGAAATCTGAGACTTCTCGGCCTCAGCTCTTACCTGCTTATTCCCACAGCCTGGGAGGCAGCTCACCTTAACGGTTGTGCGAAGGCGGGCCGCTAGCAGGGGCTTCAGACCCCGTGCTTCAGAATCACCAATAAGGGTGACTCTTGCACATTTGTCTGCAGACGACTTAGTCTTTCCTTTCGGAGGCGACTTGCCGCTTTCCTCTTGTATCTCTAAATTTTTCTTCTTTTTCTTCTTATTCTTCCTCTTCTTCTTCTTCTTCTTGTCTTCCTTTGTTATGTCTTCTTTTGTTTTCCGTTTCTCTTCTTCTGCTTCTACTTTCTCGTCCTCTGTTTACACTTTCTTTTCTTCTCTTTCTACTTTCTCTTTTTCTCTTTCTACTTTCTAGATTACGGCGAAATCCAAAGCAACCAACGTGGGAATTATTGGTGTTCTCCCCCGACTTAAATCCACGTTGCGCCTCCAATCTAGAGCGATCTATACTAACGAATGTCTTAAGCGGTTGTGTCGAGAAACTGGTGTTAGCTTTTTTAACGTATGGGATTCATTCCAGGACCAACCGTCACTTTTCCAAAAGGACGGAATTCACCTAAGCGATGTGGGTAATAGTCGGCTGGGTAGGATCTTAGACGAGTCCGTACGTAGCATTTTAGGTAGGAGAGTTGCGCGGCCACGTGATGCCGATGCGCCGGTCCGGCCCACGCGTGAAGGGGGCACTATCGACGGGGTGCAGGGAAACGGAACGGATCTGAGTGTTATAGAAGAGTTAACGTAAAGCGCAAACTGAGATGCATATATGCGAATGTTCGTAGCATAAAAAATAAAATTGCCGAAATAAAAGCCGTTATTCTAGAGGGTGATTTCGACCTCGTATTCCTAAGTGAAACATGGTTAGACACTCATACGGGGATCAGTGTTTGCGAGTTCGATATAGCGGGGTACAAAATTCATTACAGAAATAGACAAACCGGTAGAGGAGGGGGCGTATTAATGTACATAAAAGAGGATCTAAACGACATAACAATGGACTCGTCTAAGGATGATATGCGAAGTGATGCTTTATTAGTCCAGCTAAGTTTAGATGCTATAAATAAAATTAACTTAGTCGTGGTTTATCGTCCGCCTTGCCAATTGGAAAGAGAAGATGCTGCATTCTTCGATACGCTTACGTCTTGGATTAGAAAAGGGACCACATTAGTCTGCGGCGATTTTAATTTACCTAATGTTAACTTTAGCAACCTTACTTCTGATAAACCGGGTGAGAGGCTATTAAACTTTATGTTGGAGAATTTTCTCGTACAAAAAGTGGAAGAGCCTACTCGTGATAGCAATATTCTTGATTTAATCATGGCAACCGATGAGTCATTGTTAGAAAACGTACGTGTGGGTGAACATTTAGCTTCCAGCGACCATAATGCGATTAGATTCGATCTAAACACCTGCGTAGAAGTTAGAATGAGCTCGCAGCTCATCCCTCGTTTTGGTAGCTGTGATTTCGATATTTTCCGCGAAAGGATTAAGGATATAGACTGGGGAATACGATTCGAGAACAGGTCGGTAGGAGAGATGTACGCAGAACTTCGATGTACGCTGCTTCGTGTGAATTCTGATTTGGTTAAGTATGTGCGTAAGAGCGGGAAGTCGGTGAGAGCTCCGTGGCTTAGTCCGTTAATACTACGCTTAATCCGGGACCGAAATAGAAAATTTAAAATTCATAAAAACAATGGGTCAGTTATAAGCCGGCAAAATTACATAGATTCTCGTAGGGAAGTTAAACGTGCGGTCAGAGATGCGAAGAGGAAGTATGAAATAAACCTCGCGAAGGATTCAAAGAATGAACCGAAACGGTTTTATGGGTACGTAAATAATAGGAAACCCGTAAAAGGATCGATAGGGCCGATCGAAGATAAGGATGGTCGTTTGACTGAAATTCCGACAGAAATGTCCAAAATTTTAAATGAACATTTTACGAGCGTGTTTACTGTGGAAGATTCTTCCGAATTGGAATCGTTAATTGGGGAAGTTCGTAGTGCTGATAATTGCATATCCGATGTAACTATAAATGACGAGAAAATCCTTAAATTTATTAAGCTAATGAAAAAGTCGAAATCTCCGGGCCCCGATGGGGTATATCCAATTCATTTAAAGGAGCTTCAAAATGAACTCGTTAAGCCATTGCGTGAAATTTTCAATCGCTCATTAGAGGATGGCGTAGTTCCGTTGGATTTCAAGCGAGCAAACGTTACACCTATATTTAAGAAGGGGAATAGATTTGAAGCAACGAATTTTCGGCCTATTAGTCTAACTTCGGTAGTTGGGAAGCTTTTAGAATCTGTAATTAAAGATAGAATAGTGAGCCACCTCGAGGCAAATAAGCTGATTAACGATACCCAACATGGATTTAGGCGTGCGAGATCGTGCTTGACTAACTTGCTCGAATTCTTCCACAAAATGATTTGCGTGTACGATGAAAGCAAAGCTGTAGACGTAATATATTTAGACTTTAAAAAGGCGTTCGACACCGTCCCCCACCAAAGGTTATTAATGAAAGTTAAAGCGATTGGGGTGACTGGTAAGATTTTAAACTGGATTAGAAATTGGCTGAAAGATCGCTCGCAGCGGGTGGTAATAAATGGGGAATGTTCAGATTGGGCCAGCGTTAGTAGTGGGGTACCACAGGGCTCTGTTTTAGGCCCTTTATTGTTTTTAATTTATATTAACGATTTAGATAAAGGCATACTTAGTCGGATTTCGAAATTTGCGGACGACACGAAGCTGGGCAATCGTGCCTATGTAAGATCGGATGTCGATAAATTGCAGGGGGACCTAAACTCGATTGCCAATTGGGCGGACAAGTTGCAAATGGAATTTAATTTAAGCAAATGCAAGGTAATGCACTTGGGTTGCCATAATTTAAGAGTAGAATATACCATGAAAGGCCAAGTCCTCGACGCGGTTAAATTAGAAAAAGACTTGGGAGTATTAGTCTCAGACGATTTTAAATTCTCGAAGCAATGCGCGGATGCGTGTAAAAAAGCAAATCGCGTTTTGGGTTATATCGCGCGTAATTTCACCTTCAAATCTAAGGATGTAATTTTACCTTTATATAAATCCCTTGTGCGGCCACTTCTCGAATACGCTGTTCAATTTTGGGCTCCATATTTAATGAAAGATATCGCGCAATTAGAAAGAGTGCAGCGTAGGGCTACGAAATTAATTCCAGAGCTGAGGAATAGATCATACGAGGAAAGGCTCAGGGCTTTAGATTTGCCATCGCTAGAACGCAGAAGATTACGTGGCCAGCTAATAGAAGTATTTAAAATACTAAAGGGTTTCTCAAACGTTGACTTTCGCAATCTGTCACTAGTATAGCCCAAAACTATTTTACATTTAAAGTTACTCAAAATTGGAATCGGCTGCCCACCCACGTAGTAGATAGCACTTCGGTTAATATGTTCAAAAATCGTCTCGACGTGCATTTGAATAGTTTAAATATAACGTAGTTGAGCACTGTGAATTTAAACGTCCTTGCAGAGAGAGAGTTTGGAGCGGAGGTTTAAGGATATGAAATTATGATGACTAAAAATGATGCCGGCGATTCTCTGCATGTGTAGCTTAGATGTCCCATTTCTTTTCCGCCTATCCTATAAGTAGTCTCTATCCCTAAATTAGCTTTTCACCACTAGCAGTCGAGTGGCTGCGGAAGATGAGAAGAAAAACTTTCTATCTCCCCCGACCCCTAGTTTGATTAGTTAAAATTGCACGATAATGTACACATGTAGATAAGTG
The DNA here is from genome assembly GCA_963969495.1 of Ceratothoa steindachneri. Taxonomy (NCBI): domain Eukaryota; kingdom Metazoa; phylum Arthropoda; class Malacostraca; order Isopoda; family Cymothoidae; genus Ceratothoa; species Ceratothoa steindachneri. Next base: position 181,110,944 of record OZ018318.1, on the reverse strand, counting down.
TGTACAGTAGATAGTATTAAAAAAAAAAAAAAATAGCATGTTAGAGATACACTCGTAGATAAGGGTGTATCGTAGTTTTTGATTTAGTGTAGCGGACTAGCCTCGAGCGGACCTTAGGGTCTTTGCTGGTCCTAGATTCTGTAGTTCTGTAGTTCTGTAGTTCTCTTCTTCTATTTCTACTTTCTCTTCTTTCTTCTTTCTTTACTTCTTTTTGGCTCGTTGAGGAAGCCCTTCAGCAAAAGAAATCGGCTGTTGGACGTCGGGAGCCTTCTCGCCTGAGCATCTGCATCTCTCTGTTTTTAAGAGTTGAACTTCCCTTTTAAGGAGTGAATTATCCGTCGTTATCCGCCTTCGACAGACTGTTAAATGATTGAGGGATTACCTGGGGGTCGTTATCGTTCTATCAGTCAGATCGTACCTTAATTGCGTCCACGATAGTGCTCGCAACGTCTTGTATTTCAATTTTAGAACGGTGGTGCAGCCCGCTTTCATCATTCTCTGTGTTATTTTCTCAAGCTCGTCGTCGATTTCTTCTAGGGTGGAGTCCTTAAAGGATTGGAAGATATACCTGCTCAGACGACCCTTGTACGCACACCAGGAGAAGCATTTTCTCCTTCTTGCAGATATTTAAAGGACTTGAGAAAACAGTGATTTTGACGACTATGTGGTCACTTGGGGTCAGAGGGCTGGGTTGTATTTAGTAGTTGTGGGGGAACCTGGAGTTAGTAAAAGCTACGTCTGGTTTCGTTACACAACTATCTGTGATTTATTTAGGGAAGTCTGGGTCAGCGCGGACGACGATGTTTGGGGATTGTTGCTTTCCTTGTTGAAGATCCCGTCGTTCCCGGAAGCCTGGCATCTGGCATTAAGGTCTCCTCCAAAAATGACTGCCTTGCCTGGTTCACATATTTGTAAGAGATTTTTAAGTAGCTAGTAGTTGCATTTTGGAGGCTGGTACCCTGTAGATCACCACCAACTGTCCCAGCGTAATTTGAATCGCGCTGACTAGATACAATTTGTTTAGAGTAAGGTAGTTTTTCCCTTGTAGCCGAGTCCTCTTCTGACTTCAATTGCAGCACCGTCGAATCATTTTTTACTATGGTTAGTCGTTAGTACTGTTTAAGCGAAGATTTTTATCTGTCTCTGTGTCGTATTTATTCTATGTTCTGCACAAATACTATGCCAGGGTCACATTATGTTTTCATATGTCTTGTGTTTATTCTCCCAACCGTCAATGTTTATTTGTAAAATTGTTGTCTTTAGTTAATCTTTCTATGTTATTATCTGTCTCTGTGTTTTTTTTTTCTTTCTTCGGGATGGAAGAGCTGGATGGGTGGTTTTACATTTTTTTTTTCTATCCCTTTTTGGTGAAGTTCCGCAGCCATGATCGTGGTGCACGCGTTTGGGTGAACCTGATCATTTCGTGAAAGAGAGCCTCTTCGACTAACCTCTCCGGAATGTCACCGCTCTATTCTCATTTGTAGATTTCTTTCCTTACCCCTTCGTATATGTCTTTGTCGTTCTTCGCAGCAGGAAATGAGGGTTTTGTTCGAATCGAATATCTTTAGGTTTATCTTCATAGCGAGATACATATGACTAATGTTCCATGGACCTTGATGACGATTTCAGTCTGGCAGCTTGGAGATTTATGAATGTTTTGGTATGCGGTGTTTTTGGTTTCCATTTCTCCTGCTTCTGTTCGTGTGGATTCTCCCCTACTTTTTCACATTTAGAAGATATGCCTTCATCCTGAGTCGGTGCCTTGATGTGTTGGGTTTTCCTTTTGGCTCTCAAGATGAATACTATTGGGTAGTGGATTTTCTCCAATGCTTTCTAAATGTACTTCTCGCTGCACACCCAGTAGGCACGTAAGAAGAATATAATAACGAAGGCTGATTTCGTACTTTGGTCATTGGCGGAGAAGTGTACAAAGTCGTCTTTGTTAATCGCTTTCTTGAAAACAGAGAATTTGATACAGAACTCACCTCGTTAGAAATTCACTTAGAACAAAAAGGATAGCTTTGCCCTCTTCATCTTCGTAGGTGAACTTTATCATAGAGTGTATGTGGGTCGTTAAGCTTCTGGAGTTCTTCCTCCTTCAGCTTTTCGGGGCCTGCAACCTGCAACTAGCGTATCGTATATATATATATATATATATATATATATATATATATATATATATATATATATATATATATATTCACTTATCGTTATTTTACTGTTATTTTTGTGAAGTCTTTCTCTCCTGCCGTATTTAATCAGGGTTTGACTAATCCTGATTACGCCACTTGTTATACAGGGTGATCTCAAAGCCTCTCCTGGGTAAGAAAATTCCCTCATTGAAAAGTGAAGTAAATGTCCACAGAGAAAAAGAGTAAGTAGAAATGAAGAAGAGAAATCTTTCTCACGTTTCCTTTACAATAAACTGAGAAGGACCAATCTTTGCGTTCGAGTATAAGGACAACATTTTCGACACTGACTGTAGTAGTTGCATGGGACTGTATTCCATTTGCTTACAGTTTAGAGAATTTTGGATCACCCTCTAAATGTCCTATGACTGTGCTTTGGTCTTTTATCGCTGTGATGCATTTTTTGCGCATTTTCTCGATAATTAATCCTTGAAAGCACAATAGGAAAATATGGCTTAGTTAACTCAAAGCTATGATTACAAGGCACCTCCTCACCTAAGACGAGAAATCGAACAAAAATATACACTGAAATCTATGCCTTGAGGAACGTAAAGAAAGGCTACTAAACCACTGAATCAAAACAACACAAAAGAAATTAAAAAAAAAAACAGCCATTATGTCAACAACAGAAATATCGAATCTGTTATTAAGTTCATTTGGTTTCAAGAACTATTTTTTTCGATATACAGTGTGGGCAAAAAGTTTTTAAAAAGTATTAGATTAATTTTTAAAATCAATGAATGAATTAATAAAAATTAATTAACAAAGATTTAATATATTTTTATTAAATAAAGCTTAGATGTATATATAAAACGAAATAAAAGTGAGTTTCAGTTTAAAAATATTTGTTAATAAAATAATATTAAGTTAAAGTAACTTTTGGCCCACCCTGTATATTTGAGGTAAGATTAGAGAATGTTTATCAAATTAGATAACAAATTCCAATCGTAGCTGCAACAGTTTGGCATTTTTTAACCCAATATTTCTTAAGGGTTTAAAAGAAAACATTTATATAAAAAAAGTGATTTCATCTTTCTTAACTCGGATGTTTTACCAATACAAAACTGAAGCTAAATAAATGACGATAATTACTTAGAGCAAAACTTTTACTTAATCTAAGCAACGAATTTGCTGCAATAGTACATTAGGCATTATGCCGTTTGCCCCTAGCGAAAGAACCCTTAATTTTTGTTTAGTTCTGGACCAAGATAGGTTGTCTACTTCCAAATTCTCTCATTCATTATAACACTGCCCATACTAAAACGATAGGATCTCTTCTACTTTTAAAACTATAGCAAGTAGGGTAATTATTTTAATTGAGAAAAAAAAAGGTGTAAGAACCAAAGGCATGGTATCTTCGTTCAGTAGAAAAGGAATGCGGAATGTAGGAAAGAGACGATTAATACAAAGAACAGGAATAATGCGAAGGAATTAAGATTAATTAAGATCAATAAAAAATTATAGGGTTCAGTTTATGTGAGCTCGGTGAAGATGTCCCGTGGTATGACCGAGCAAAGCTGCCGGTCAGAACGGGATTTTCAGGATGTTTATGCGTCAGTAACACGGAGCTGAGTAGGATTGAGGCCGTCCCATTGGCTCCAAGGAAGTTCTCGCGCTGAGTTTAGAGCGAGCAGCTGAGGTTTGCGGTAGAGATTCCAGACGTCGCTTCTCTTAGAGGTTTGGAAAGCAATAAATGTTGAAGGATTCTCGAATGCCTTTGATTACCCAGGGAAATGTGAGAATAGGAGAAAACCTGAGCTGCTATGGTTCTTTTATTGGCCCTTCGCTCTAATCAAGATTCTTCAGAATAGTAATAAATAAAATTAGAATGAGATGACATAGATAAGCGATGTAAATTGCGTATTATGAGAGATCAATAGTTATAAACAAACGTGTTTGGGTTTTACTTCTACTTTCTTTTGTATTTCGGTATTTATACATACATTTAGCTTGTGACCACCGCCACGTCAAGCGGCACAGGAGTTATATCGGCTTAACACTGGGTGATGCGACGGCACTGACAGTTTTTATTTTTTATCTAGTTTTATTTATATATTTTATATATCTTTGCATTTTTAGAGATATATTTTGGACATTTATCATATCAATACTAAATATGAGTAAAACTACGACCTTTCTTCCTCAAACATGTTGTAGGTGTCAGCAAATGAAGGTTCGGAGAGTGAAATTTGTGAGAACAAAACTGCTTTCAGCTCAGAAACCGAGGAATTTATTCCAACAGCGAATACATCTGAAAAATCCTTCTCAACCGATGAACAAAGACAATTTGATGATGAAAGTCATTCAAAATTCATATTCTTGATGATACCATTGATAATGATGCAAAATAGTTTTATTATTTTAGTATCCAGTGTATGTTTACATCAAAACAATCTCCCATTCACCGTTCCTGGCACACATGGTAGTGCACAACTATCATCCCAGTCACACACATCAAACTAATTTGATCCCCCCAAAAGGTTAGGTACATCATCTTGTATGAAAGTTTGGAAGAATATCGATATGGAGGAAATGAAAAATAAATGTGCTATTGTAATGTAAAATACCCCTCAATTGAATCGTATTGGCGTAATAATATTCAATACAGAAACAGTTTTATTCCACAAACAAGGAAAATAAATTGATGTCAACTGATGTTGAGATTCGTCCATTTTTCAGATAATCAACAAGATGAAAATGACCGACTGGCTAAAGTCAGAAATTCGCTAAATGTGCCCAAGAAATTTTTTTGCCAGCTAAGCTAAAATTCGAGAAGTGATAGCAGTTAGCGAAAGGATGCTTTCCTGACGTGGTCGCCTCCTATTTTGCCACTACATGCATGTTAGTCTCAGAAATATGGCTTGGAGATTTATAAGTTTTGTGATGCATGTGGTTGCACATATATTTATTGAATCTTTACTGGAAAAACTATTCTTGGACAAATGAGAGCTCCGACCTCCGGAAGTGATCATAGTGCAAAGATAGTACTTGATCTTGCAGAGGAATATTCGATGAAAGGAGACGCTGTTCCTAGACACATCTTTACATACCAATTGATCTAGCAAAAGGATTACTTGAAATGGAAACTCTTCTAGGAACTCTTCCTCCAAATCAAAAAGGCAATCCAAAGGATATAAAAAAGGCCAAGCCTAAAAAAGAGTCAAATCTTTGTTCGAGAAAATAGTAATGAATTAGTTACGCAAACGGGAAGGAAATGGAAGGAAATTAGAAAAAACGAAGAAGTACAAAAATATGACTCTTCTTTTATTCAGCTAAGATAAGCATTTCCATTTTTATTGGAATGACTATTTAATTTTCCCTATTCAAGAAAACTATTAAACGGTACTATAAAATGGCATTTGAAGTTCTCTTAAATAATCCCATTGTAATGCATTGATCATTTATGAAGACACTCAGAAATAGATCAACTGATGGCTGATTTCAGGAAATCTATCGTAAACTCATAAATAACAACATAAGAAAAGAAAGAGTTTTCAAAAGGTTAATCAATAGCCTGTACGAGGCAACTTCTATCAATTATCATCATTTCGGGCATTTGCCTCCCACTGCTAATAAAAGACATTTCTCATCTTTCTAAGTTTTGTTTCATCATAAGTTGTTACGTCATAAGCTACCATGCTGGCCTAATGCAGGTTGGTAGCTACTGGTCCCCAACAAAAGTAATCAACACTGGATTTTTTATTTATTTTTTTATTTTTGCCGCTTCAGAAATCGAACAATTTTATTTTAAAAGCCAGCACCCTAACCACTACGTTACTGGTTATCAAGTACAAATTTATAGAATACTAAGAAAGGAATCCGGCGTTGCCCGGCCATAAAAGAAATTAAGGTTTATTTTTACTTTTGAGTAATAGAGAACGATTTTCACATTCCCATATAACCTCGACCCATGCTTAAGTTAAATGGATTTAATCACCCCTTCAACAAAACACGTTCATTAATGCAGGCAGGCAAGCGTGATTACGCGGGTAACAGCCACATAATTTACAGCATGCCTCAAACAAATATGCGCGATTTGTAACTAAATATCAAAGTTATTCTATTCGGGGGCATGCTGATAATATGTATTGTCGCGTTTTTTGAACATTGCAGTCGCAAAATTGGTCTGTGAAACATTATTTTTTCCACAGGCAATGTTAGTGTTTTAATTGTAACTCATAGCCGCGATTACTTGTCAAAAAAAAAGAACAGACGAAAATTTGAAATACAGGAACTTGTAGACATGGACGTGCTGAGTCCGAATATGCAAAACTTTCAGTCTGGCTTCAATAGTTATTGTTTTGAGTTACGGCGAAGCAAGCATTTTTTGTGCAGAAACGACTGCTTTATATATATATATATATATATATATATATATATATATATATATATATATATATATATATATATATATTCAATGGAATATATCACATTGGAGTGATGTATATCAATGAAAGATAATGGTAAACCACAATATTTGAATCAAGATTTTATTTATAACTATCGGACTAGTTTCGGCAAGATGCCATTTATAACTCGTCCGATAGTTTGAAATAAAATCTTGATTCAAATGTTGTGGTCTACCATTATCTTTCACATATATATATATATATATATATATATATATATATATATATATATATATATATATATATATATATATATATATATATTACACTGGTCTGCGTCAAAAATGTACCTTAGGTTTTCTATAGTGTTTCTTAATAAAGTTGACCTCCTAAATCTGAATCTGTCATCCGTTTTTTCTATCACCTCCAGTTTTTGCGATACAGGGGGTGATAATAATTTTATAGTTTATACATCTCCTATATTACATCAAATTTCAATAGTTTTTGCACTGCTCTATTCGCAGTAAATTTTGTGTACATTTTAAGTAATTATGCAAATAGGTTTATATTTTGCAGATTAAAAATTGCTTAGCATTATAATAATAATAAGAATAATAATAATAATAGTGGTTGAGTTAAAAATGAACAGAAAATATAAGAATAGCTCCGACAGATTTTGCTATGTTTGCGGCAAAGTGACTTTTCCCGAACAGCAAAGTACAATCCCTCCTGTAATTAAATCTTTGTATCGTGCATATTTTGGAGTAAGGCTAAGAGATCAAGATAAAAGTTTTGCACCACATATCTGCTGCAAGGGATGCTACATAAGTTTAAGACGCTGGAGTCAGGCCGAACAGAAGTCCCTCTCTTTTGGTGTTCCCATGGTGTGGAGAGATGGCAAGGACCACACTACGGACTGCTATTTTTGCATGGCAAATCTTAAAGGTGAGCATTGTATCAAGTATTTAAGCTTTCTGTATTATACTGGCTCCTGAAAATGTCATTATTATGCAAAGACTTAGCATAAAATTAAAAACTAACATAGTTCACTTCAGCATGAACATATCCTTTACTAAACATTTAGGTACTATCTGCAACTCCAAATAAATTCCTTTATGTAATATGCAATTATATTTTCCACAGGTATAAATAAGAAGAATAAACATAGTGTGGCGTATCCCGATGTTCCTTCTGCCATCAAACCCCTGCCCCATGGCCCAGGAATTCCTATACCTTCTCCCCCTGAACATATAGAGGTACATGAAGAGATTAATATGGAAGTTGACCAAGATTATGACACATCTGAGTCTTATCAGGTTTCCACACATGATATGGTCGCAAGACCATTCACTCAAGTTCAGTTAAATGACCTGACCAGGAAACTGGGGGTTTCAAAGGCGAATACACAACTTCTTGGCTCTCGACTTCGTGAAAGTAATCTTCTCGCTTAAGAAACAACATTTAAGGGGGTACAGAAATAGAGAACAAGAGTTTCGAAGCTATTTTTTACAGCATTCTTCCAGCTCTTTAGTATACTGCGCCAATATTAAAGGACTTGTTGAGGCCCTTGGAATTCCCTACAACCCATTAGAACGGAGACTGTTCATAGATTCCTCCAGTAGAAGTTTAAAAGCTGTGTTACTGAATATTGGTAACAAGATAGCTTTCGTTCCTATAGGCCATTCAATCCAACTTACTGAAAGTTATGAAAATATGAAAAAATTGCTGGATGCAATAAATTACTCTAGCTATAGGTGGAGGATATGTGGTGACTTAAAGGTAAGATCCTTTTACACTTGGCATTTTTAAGCTTTTTGATATTGACATTTTCATTTTTAATTGTTAATACTTGTATACACCTTTTTGTCAACTTACATTTTACAAGAATGCAAATCTGGAAACAATGAGTCATTTTTTAGTTATATTTTTTGTTGAAGTGTGTCCCTATAGGTTAATTCATCCTATTGGGTTAATGGGGAACTTATCCTAATTGAGAAGGTATACAACACAACTCAATAAACTCAAAATAAGATGTACATATATCCAATTAGTTCCAATACGATGATTTAATGCATCGGCATACAGGATTTTTCAGTACATATTCATATTCTTATTGTTTTAAGAAATATTACTTTGAATTTGTTTTTAGAAATATTACACTGAATTTACATACCGTGCTAAATTTTTTTCAGGTAGTGTCTCTTACGCTTGGGACGCAAACAGGCTACACGAAGCATCCCTGTTTCCTATGTTTATGGGACAGTCGTGCAGATAGTATGCACTATGAGAAGAAGGTTTGGCCTCCACGAGAAGCATTTAGAATTAGATCAAACAATGTGATAGCTGAACCTTTAGTGCCTCCTCAAAAAATACTCCTCCCTCCACTGCATATAAAACTTGGCATAATGAAAAATTATGTCAAAACCATTAATAAAGTAGGCCAAGCTTTTAAATTTCTTCTTCAAATATTTTCACAAATCAGTGACGCTAAGCTCCATGGGGGAATTTTTGATGGACTTCAAATCAGGAACTTGATCAGCAATTTGATGCATCAATGAAGGACATAGAAAAAGATGCCTGGAAAGCATTCAAAGCTCTAGTTAACAATTTTCTAGGCAATAAAAGAAGCCTAGAAGAATATGTTGCCCTGGTCAATCAGCTCTTAACAAGTCTCAAACATTTGGGAGCTCGAATGTCTATAAAGATACAATTTTTACAGTCCCATCTGGATTATTTTCCCGACAACTGCGGGGATTACAGTAAAGAACAGGGGCAAAGATTCCACCAGGACATAAAAACAATGGAATCCAGGTACCAGTGTAAATGGAACGGAAACATGCTTGCTGACTACTGTTGGTGTTTGAAGCGTGATGCACCAGATGACAGGCACAAACGAAAATCGTCAAGGGCGTCTGTTCTTCGAAATTATAATTATTTTCTTTATTATGTTGCATTCTTTTATTTTTTGTTTATTAAAAGAATTATAGTTTACATACGTGTATTTCTGTTTATATGATATAACAGTAATAATGCATTATTAGATAGAGAATGGGTTTTTTTAAAAAAATTCAGAAAAAATGAGGTAATCTCAATGAAAATGGTGTATGCTGTACTGAGAAAATCTGACCTGATTGAACAAATATACATTCATTTTTGAGCTCAGGAGGTTGGATTCATTAAGAAACCACAAAGAAATCCTGGGGAACATAAAAAAAAATTTCAAACGCAGGCCTGTGTTATAGATGAAGAGAAAGAAAAAATAGGAAGGTGCGTAAAAGATGCTCATATGTGCTACTTGGCATTGCAGGAAATTGTTATTAGACTTGAAGCAATTAGAAGATATGATGATACAAATGTCATTAGGAAACTATACAATTTTTTAATTAGGTCTGGTAGCTATTGTTACAAGTAATGTTGATTATGATTTGGTTGTTGTTCTCATGGTTTGTTAATTTGTATGTTTGTTTGTCGATTACTTTCTTTTCATTCCTGTCTTTGCTTTCTCTTCCCTATAGCGTTTTTTTGCGTGGCTTGATCGCTTCGTTCAATGTGAAAGTAACTATTTCATGGCTACAAATACATAAATGTCGCAAGGTTTAGAAATATCTACAGAAAAATATAAACAGAGAGCAAGATAATAAGAAATGATACTGCTAAAATTATCTTTATAATCATGTGTAGGTATATGTTTATATATTTATATATATTATTTACAAGTTTTAAAAAAGTTTATGTGTGTATATTTATACGTTCACTGGCTTTTTTCTACGTATATTGATAAAATTTTATATAATACAGAACCAAAATATTAACAGTAGATACTCCAGTTCTGTGCGGCATTGTCATCCCTCTTCTTCCTATGTATACTCTATTTCCTTCTTGACTCTTTTATCCAAACATTATCCTCTGTCCTTTTGAAAACTCCTTCTACACCATTTATCTACCTTATTAAAGAATAAAGGCATCTCACTGGGGCCGGAATCCCCCAGGTACTACCTCTAAGCAATGGCGTCTAGGTTGAGCCAGAAAGTTCTTAAGCTAAATAGATTGTGTTTTTAATTTGCTCAATTGTGCTTTTAATTTTCCACATAAATAACTTCAAATGGCAACTATTTAACTACAGGGTCTTTTTTTTTACATGTCTTACATTTGAAGTTTAATAAAATCAAGAATAACTTTGTGATCATAATGAAATTTTCACAGCCTATTGGTAATAGTTGTACAATTTCCGTCCTAAAATATATAATTGATTTATTTATTACTTTAGAAGTTATGCCAGTTTTAGTAAATCGTTCTTTTTTGCTAGAAACGGAAAGCGTAAAAAGATTTGCTTAAAAATATGATTTTTGGAATGCTCGATTCGTGGCAAAACTTTCGTTAAAATTGTGAAGTACCAAATTTACTAGCATCATAGTTATTCGTAGACTATAAAAGAAGAAAATTTTTCCTAGCAAAAATCATTATTAAGAAATTTTTCAAACTGAAAACATGTAAGCTCCTGGAAATGGTTGGACGAAAAAAAAAAAAGAAACATTCTTCAGATGCAACTGTTCAGTGGTTTCAATACGACGACGGATGAGATGTGAAGGATCTCAAGATGTACTATCACGAGGAGCGCTATGCAGACTAAAAAGTTTCGAGACACCGATAGTGTACAAGATGGACGAAAAGGGTGTGTTGGTAGAAAAGGCGTAAGAACAACATAAAATTGAAGAGTTGCGTCAAGATCAGAACAAGTGGGATTGCCAAAAAGTGCAACATACAATGTAATCAAATAAAACTGAAACATAAGCCATACAAGATTCAAGTTGTGCAAAAATTAAAACTACGATTTCCCGAAAAGAAAATCGTATGCAGAAGAATTTAGACGAAAATTAGGGAAGTTGATGTACCGCGCGTGATAATGTCTGACGAAGCGCACTTTCATCTCAGCGGATACAATAATAAGCAGAACAACAGAATATGGTTGGATCACGACCTAGAAGCTATACACCAGAAAGAGCTGCATCCTGCAAAAACCACTGTGTGGTGTGCGATAACACCTCAGAAGATCATTGGGCCGTATTTTTATGAGAATGAAAATGGAAATTCAATCACTGTGAATGACGAAAAATACCGACCCATGTTTGACGAATATTTTTTACCGAACTTTCGAAGGCTTCGAAATAGACGACAACTGTTTTTCCAGCAAAATGGTGCAACATCACATACATCTAATGAAACAATACAGTTGTTAAGACGAAACTTCAAAGAAAAAAAATCATTTCTCGAAACAGTGAATTTAAGTGGCCTCAAAGATTCCCTATCTAACATCTTTGGATTTTTTTTTATGGGGATATTCAAAAGATTATGTTTACCGTAATAATCCTAGAAGTATCTAACAACTAAAAATAATATCGCTAAAGAAATTAATAACATCGATGAAGAACTTTTAAATAAAGTGATGAGAGCAACTTCGTCACAAGCAAATGAATGTTATGAGAAGAATGGTCAGTATTTGAAAAGAAGAATTTTGAAATAAATTAAGTTATGTTAATTATGCAAACTAATTATAACTCTTAGTTTTTTGTTAATTTTAAGCAAATAAAATGAGTTAAAATAAAATTGGTTTCAATAGTCGATAAATATCTGAAAGTTCAGCGACAATTTGTTAAAAATCAATGCTTTACTAAAACTAGCATAACTTCTACAAAATTAAATGGATCAATTAGCCATTTTAGAACCAAAGCTTTACAACTATTACCAGCAAGCTCTGAAAGTTTTATTATGATCACAAAATTATTCTGAATTTTATTAAACTTCAAATCTAGGACATGTAAAAAGAAAGACCCTGTATATGAAAATGTCATAATTTAGTCTAGCCTCCCCCCCCCCTCTTTGTGTCGTCCATGTATATCTCGAGACCACTCCACCGAGACCTTTATTAGATGCATCTTTTCAGTCATGGTCTAAAGAACTCGCCTTTGTTTTGTCTACCTTTGATCTGTCTTTTCTCTTTGGGTTTACTAATGAACTTTAGCAACTACAAACCTTTGGAGCTCAGTTTTTTTTATAATGGAGAATATAGGTCTCGTTTTTCTGTGGCAGGATGGGGAAGAGGTCCTATGTATATGTTTGTTTATTTACATGCATGTATTCCTGGATGTGTGTATATCATTCACAGGAATCTATGAATGGGGTTATGAGGCATGAGTGGTCAAGCCTAGTTTCCTATATAACGACTACTACCAGAGCCGTCTTCCATCTTCTGTGCCAGGCAGCCCGGAGGGTTGACCTTATTCCTGCCATGTAGTCAGTGGGGGAAAAAGAAACGGTGGCCTGTTCGTCCAGTCCTTGTTATCCAACAATGTATTCAAATGAGAAAGAAAATATGGATCACTTGTAGATCACCCTGCCCCCCCATTCGCCCCGGGCATTTACCCGGTTGCCTTTGCTTCAAGAAAGATGACTTTCTTACTTTATTTAGGGGAGGTTTGATACTAGTAATATAGGTTAAATTAACCGAACACAGTCGACTTAAAAAGGAGGCAACTCCAATAAAGTCTAGGTGGAGGATCTACAAAAGATCCGGAAATAATAAAGACAAATTATGGATTCTCCATGGGCAGGGGCATTAGCCCTAGTGTTAAATTGTATTTTTATGTAGTATTCTGACTCTAAGCTCTGGTCAAAAATAGCCAATGCACCAGACTCTACTGTTACATACACGACATGTTAATATTTTACCCATAAAAACATAAACAAGTTTAAATTCGAATTGGAAAACGACTTCACCCGTCTTATCATTGATATACTCACCAATCGCAACGTCAATACTAATTCTTTCCAAGTTTTAATGTAGGGAAAGTCACGCTCTCAAACTCATACATACATTTTTATTCCGCAAAGAGCGATTGAAAAAATCAGTCACCTCTTCCATGTTCCCACGAGGACACGGAACCCATGCTTCCACGAAGAAATTCCAAACAGCAAAATAATCTTTCGTCACTTCCATCTTTCTATATTAGATTAATGGAACTACGAAAAAGGAAAGCACCTCCCTACCCTATAGCCCTCAATTAAAATGCCACCTAATACTGATTAAAAATGCTGAACTGATTTTTGTTTTCCTACCCAAAAAAAACAGTTAATAACCTCCGCCACTGTCAATTATAAAAAGTATGTATTGTATCGGATGCAAAATTGTAACAAATCATTTATTTAATTGGCAAACTCGAAGCCTGTGTGCGGACAATGCACGTACTATCAATACATACAATACTAATTTTAATCATACATCTTCCTCAAACCATCAAGTAAACTGAGACAAAGCAAAATTTGTATATAGATTGAATGGTAACAACAGAAGGGAAGTTGATCAATCCGACGTAATTGATTCCCTATCCACCTCATGCCCTAAAAACTATAAATTCATCTTTAACGTGAGAAGTTTAATTTTTCCCAGATTGGTGTCAATTAACATCCTTAGATTCATTTTAAATATGATTTGTTCTTATATTACTTTTATTGTGTTGCGAGTTCTTGTATTTAATTTTAACCACTACTGTGGAGAAAAAGCAGTGTTTTGAAAGCATTATCAGATTGAGTGTTTGTTTTTGTAATCAAAGTGATTCCAACAAATGAGAAGAGCAACACTACCAGGACTAAAGATGGTAATATGGTAACATTGTGGTTGAACATTCTTTTTTTATGGTAGGCTGTTTTCTCAAACTCATGATAATTGGTTAGGATTTTTGTAGAAATGTCGGTGTAGTCACATCTAAACACCATACGATGGTTATGGATGTGCTCGAAGTTGAAGATGTGCGAGGGGCGGTCAATATGTTTTGCGAATCGGTAGGGCAAAACAGATGAAGGGAGATGGCTGTTTGTAGGGGTGTAAGGACAAGTCAGGACAAGTCAGGACCTACAGCCGCACGCTCCTGCCTCGTCTATTTAAGAAGCAGTAGCTTTTCGCATATCGTCAGTCACACTTTTTTCAACAATGGAGAAGGTTGAGCACCGCGCAGTCATCAAATCTTTGACCAAGGAAGGCAAGAATGCAAAAGAGATCCATGAACGCATGGTTGCAGTGTATACCGACACCACCCCTTTCTATGCAACCATTGCTCGCTGGAATAGGGAGTTCCGCCATGGTCGTGAGTCCCTTATAGTAATAATAATAAGTCTTTTGTAATGCGCTCTTCAAGGCCTGAAGCCTTCCCAGAGCGCACGTTATGCTGAGATGAAAATTGAAATTCAATGGAAATTCAAGAGGGGGAAGAAGGCAATACTGAAAAGATGCGTTTTCAGGAGACGTTTCAATGTGGTAAGAAAGGGAGAAGACCTGATTTCAGCAGGAAGAGCATTCCACAACTTAGAGGCGCAGATTGAGAAGGAGCAGTCCCCCATTGAGCAGAGGGATGAACGAGAAATATTCAAAAGAGGTGCATGTGATGACCGAAGGGCCAGAGGGACATGGCGTGGCGAGAGGGCAGAAGAGAGGTAAGACGGGGCCTTGTTGTTTAGGGCCTTAAATGTGAAGATAAGTATCTTGAAGTGAGTACGGGATCTGACAGGGAGCCAGTGCAGTTCATGCAGCAAGGGTTTTTAGGGAGAGAAGCGAGGGCGACGGAGGAGAAGCCGGGCGGCATAGTTCTGTACAAGTTGAAGGGGGCGGAGAGAGGAGGATGGCAGATTCACAAGCAGTGAGTTACAGTAGTCAAGGCGTGAGGTGATGAAGGCATGAACAGCAGTCTCAAGATTTTGGCGATCAAAGTGAGAGCGAATGCGAGAGAAGTTACGAAGGAAACATAGAGAGGATTTGCTGACATTGCGGATATAAGGCTTAAAGGAGAGATGCTCATCAAAAACAACACCCAGATTCCTAACGCAGTCAGAGAAAATGATAGTATTACCGCCCACAGTAAGCGAAGGAAAGAGAGATTTAGATTTTCTGACAAGAGCAGGGGTGCCGACGAGGAGGACCTCAGTTTTGGAGTGATTAAGCCTGAGGAAGTTGGTGGAGAGCCAGTCAGAAATGGAGGAGTAGGCCACCAGGAGGTCAGTGATAGAGTAGGCAAGAGACGTGGGGGGTGAGGAAACGAAAATTTTAGTGTCATCAGCATATAGGTGGAAGGATAGACCGAGATTACGGAGAAGGGAACTAAGAGGGAGAAGATAGATACGAAATAGTAGAGGACCAAGGACAGAGCCTTGTGGCACTCCAAATCGAATTGGGGTAGAGTCGGATGAAACGTCGTCAATCACAACGGATTGGGTACGAGACGAGAGGTAAGAGCGAAACCAGTCAAGCACGGTGCCTGGTATGCCGAGGAAAGAGTGGAGACGATCAAGTAGGACGGTATGGTCAATAGTATCGAAGGCAGAGGAGAGGTCGAGTAGAACGAGGATGGAGACACAACCCCTGTCCGCGGCTCTTCGTAAGCAATCGGACACATTGAGAAGGGCGGTTTCTGTGAAGTGACCTGACTTGAAACCAGATTGATAGGTTTTATCAATGTTACAGGCCACCATGTGACTGTTGATGCGTAAAGCAACCACTCTCTCCAGAACCTTAGAGAGGAAAGGAAGTTGCGAAATCGGGCGAAAATTGGAAGGGTGAGTGGGGTTCAGTTGAGGCTTTTTAAGAATCGGACGGATGTGGGCACGTTTGAAGAAAGAGGGAACAAGACCAGTTGCAAGTGAAGTGTTGAACAGGTGAAGAAGCGTTGGGAGGATAGCAGGCAGAATTTTACATAACAGTTTAGGCGGAAAAATGTCCTTTGGGGAGCCCGATTTCTTAGAACGCGAGAGAAGGGCTGTAAGCTCCAACGCGGTCACAGCGGGGAAAACGATAAGCGGCTGAGGTGAGAAGTCAGGGAGAATGGCAGGAGACGGGACAGAAGGCTGAGGGAGGGAGGCACGGAGGTTAGTGACCTTATCTGCGAAGAAATTCGAGAGAGTAGCAGGGATAATGGGTGGATAGACCTGGGCTGGGGAAGTAAGACGGGAGAGCAGACAGAAAACTGTACGGGGATAATTCCTATTATCAGTAAGCAGATTACGTGAGTAGGCTTCACGGGCAGATTTTAATTTTGCCACGTAGGAAGCTGTCGCAAGTCGGAACGCCAGCGAGAGAGGGGTCGTGTCTTGCCCACGGGTGCGAGCCTTTCTAAGAACTCTTTCATGGGCACGCATGGACTGCCTAGCACGCAGGAGTTCCATAGAGTACCAAGGGGCACGGTGACAACGGGAATTCGAAGGGGTGACAAGGGGAGAGTGGGCATCAAGACAAGTGAGGAGGGGTTGCTCCAAAGAAGAGAGAATCTGGTCAGGAGAAGCAGAAGCATCAATGGGAGGAAGTTTGGAGGCCACATCATTAGATAGGGAGGGAATATCAATGGAGGCAAGTCGACGGAAAGGCTTAGGATTATGAAACAGCTGGTGAGGTATATGGAATGGGATAGAGAAGTTGAGGTTGATAAGGAAGTGATCAGATATAGCATTGGACAAATTTGTAGTCGTCAGGTTGGAAATAAGACAGTCAGAGATTACAAGGTCTAAAATGTTACCGTGAGAGTGGGTAGGGGAAGAAACGTGTTAGGTGAGGGAGAAGAGATCAAGGATTTCAGAAAAGGCTTTGGAATTAGGATTGTGGCCAGGAAGGTCGAAATTACCGAGGATTAGCAGAGAACCAGTGGGGGAGAGGCCAGCGAGGAGGTTACTAAATTCATCAAGAAAAAGCTCGAGGGAGGAGCTGGGGGGGCGGTAGAGGACTAAGATAGTTAAAGAGGGGGTGAAAACAGGGACATTGATGAGCGCCTCAAAAGAAAGAAGAGGGGGAGAGGGCAGATTATTCAGAGGGAAGAAGGCACTGTGATTGAGAGCAACTCCACCACCGCGAGAGTTACGGGAGGTATGGGAGTCGACGTAACCATCAGGGGTAGGGAGATTTAAACAGCAAGCAGAAGGGGCAAGCCAAGTTTCCGTGAGTCCAAGGAGAGTGACTTGAGTGTTAACGAGCAGGTCATGAATGTATTCAGCCTTCTTCGAGAGGCCCCTGACATTGAGGAGAGACGCTGAGAGAACGGGTGAAGGGGCAGATGAAGAAGAATCAGGGCAAAAAAGTTTTCTAAGAGCAGGAGCTAAACGGAAACCACGTTTAGTCTGGCGGCGGGAACGAGAAATTCCCAATGCATTAATGTGAGTAAGAGTGTTTTGAGAAACACTGGTAGCAGTTCCATTGGGGGCAAGAATCGTTAACCTATCAATCATATTGGCTAAGCGACACAATAATGGGAGAAAAGCAAATTAACTATATAAGTAGAGTGGCTTAAGCGACACAATAACGGGAGAAACAACAATCGAGACAAAATAAAGAGTAGTCGAATAGTGTGAACAAATAAAATTACGATAGAAACAAGAAACGAAGGAAAAAAAATAGTGACGAATCAGAATTAGCAGTCGGTGGGGAGGGGGGGGGGGGAAACGTGGGCGGGAAGACAGAGCGGAGGTAACAGCTTGAAAAAAAAAACACGTGGGTGCGGGAAGACAGAGCGGAGGTAACAACGGGCGGCTTGAAAAAAAACACAAAAAAGCAACACAGCAAATGGTGAAAGCACAGGCAATAACACTGCAAAATCAAAATTAAAACACAGCACAAAAGATAACTTGAACCGTAGCAAAGAGCCACAGATAAGCGCATCGATCCACTCGCCAAAAAGATGACCCCCGTCCAGGACGCCCGTCAGACGTGACTAACGAGGACAATGTGGCCCGTGTGGAGAGGATGATCCTCGAAAATCGATGGATGAAGGTCGAAGAAATCGAGCGAGAAATTGGAATATCACATGGAAGTGTTATCAACATCATCCACGACAATTTGACCATGACCAAGGTCTCTGCCCGTTGGGTCTCTAGAAACCTCACGAAACCTCACGCCCCATGATCGACTTCAACGTCGTCAAAGTTTGGAGGAGCTGCTGCTCCTGTACAACCAAGACCCGGCGGGATTCGAGTCATGAAACGTGGGTCCATCACTGGGATCCCGAGACCAAGCTCAAAAGCATGGCCTGGAAGCACAGGGGCTTTCCAGCCCCCATTAAGTCCCGGACCCAACCCTCAGCCGGGAAGATCATGGCCACCATTTTCTGGGATCCTGAGGGAGTGTTGCTGGTGGACTATGCGCCTCGTGAAAGGACCATCACAGGCCAATATTACGCTGAGGAACTGGCTGGGTGGAAGAATTGCATCCGTCAGAAGCGGCGCGGCAAGTTGACACGCGGTGTCTTGCTCCTCCACGACAATACCCTAGAGTTGCACAAGCTGCGCTGTGCGAGTTCGGATTCGAGGAGCTCAACCATCTCCCCTATAGTTAAGATCTGGCCCCTAGTGACTCATTTTTATTTCGCCAGCTCAAGGCTGCACTGCGTGGACGCCAGTTTGGGGATGATGAAGATGTTGAGCTCGCCGTCCAGGAGTGGATTGAACAGCAGTCGGGAGATTTCTGGTTATCGGGAATTCGAAGCCTCAGGGACAAGTGGCGCAAGTGCATTGAAGTCGAGGGTAGTTATATTGAAAAATAATAAAAGACTTTTCCTCATATCTCGTTTCCTTATTTCCTAATTGCAAAACTTATTGACCGCCACTCGTATGACAGGCCAAAAATTTTCATTACTGTCCAATAACGCACTAAATGCAGTATAATCTGTTTGCTGGTCTTTGGCCATAAGAGTAACGCTTTGTTTGTCTATCCAACACAGTGTGAAGGTGCGTGGTAGTTGCCTTGAGGACGCCTATGAATTGAAGTTCTTTAGCCATATTAAAATAGCCTTCAAATCTATTTTATAATCCCTTAAGGATTGCACTGATCAGTAGCCGGCAATATTTCAGGGAGTTGGATTAGATTTTTCTCAATTGATCTTCTGGCTTTAATGTATTTCATCTTGTATACGAGTATGAACGAAAGCAACTCGAGCCAGAAGCGCAACCATTCTACAGCTGGCATCTGTAGGATTGTATGTTTTCCGGCTGTTCTGAGGTTTGGCCATTCTAAATCAGTTCTTAAAGCTTCGTTTTAGCCTTGAGTTGAGGAAGATGGATTTCCGGCGTGTTGGAAAAGGCAGATGTAATGTGGGTTAAGAATCCGCTTGAATGTCTCTGATTGATTTCCGTCGTTAACATTTTCCCAAAAGGTGGAACACTTTCCTTCTTCAGATTAAGTGATGATTGAAAACAACATCTTAAAGCCCTCTTTAGTATAGAGATAGGCTGCTAAATATATGTAAAAAGCGCTCTGTCACTAACATTAAAATTAACCCCTTAATCCTAGAATCGTCCATTCACCCATGACTTATTTTATCCATTATTTATACCAAGAAATGCTTACTTTGCATTTTTTTAAAGTTTTGATAAAATCAAGTCTATCATATAACTTTAATCCACAAAAAAATTAAATCCCCTTTGCTTTATGCTCGTATTTTTCAAGAAGAATGCCACAAATCCGTTTTACTCTTGTGTATTCATTTTTAATTTTTTTGTTCGGCGATTGTAGCCTTAACTCTATTCCTCTCCATAAATAATTATAACCTTTATACGGTTTACATTAATGTCTTCATTGATGAAAAAAATAGGAAAGAGATTGATACTTAAATTAAAATAATGTTAAAATTTATTCATAGTGATTTAGAATTTCTAAAACATAAGATATATTTACTCTCTTACATTTTTCCTATTAGATCTTCAACCTAACTAAACCTAAATGATTTTTCATTTAGATTGTAACCGAATTCTTAGCTGCATATTTCTACACGAACTGGATATAAATATAATGAGAATATAAATCCTTTTTACATAACCAATGCTGATATAAGTTTAATTTTTAGGGGGTACATCAGCGGAAGAGGGTTGGATTTCCTCAAAGATATTTTGTCTTGAACATGAATCCATTTTTTGGGAGGAACTGTTGGCGCAAGCAGTTCCCTTCATGAGTAACGAGTTGGTTAATTGGTTAATGTTCGCTGATGCCGAAGAAGGATAAGTTAACTTCTGATTTGGGGGTTATTAGGTCCGTAGGGGAGAAGGGGGAGGGAGAGAGAGAGGACTCGAGGTGAAATGGTTCCTTGTGAAACTTCTGAAATCCTATTCTTGATCGCAAGATACGCGTACCTTCCTCTGTAGCCTCTAATAAGGCGAATAGGGTTATAGGATGCATAGTTAGATATTCTTTCCTCATATAAAGCTTTTTTAATACCTCATTTGGTGTATGCGCTACATTTCCGCTCCCCCATACAATCAAAAGGAAATTGCAATATTGGAACGCGTCCCGCGTCGAGCGATAAAATTAATTCTTGAACTTAGAAATAGATCGTACGAAGACTGACTGAGGCACCTTAACTTACTTTCATTGGAGATCGGCATCTTCGCAGCCAACTTAATGAAGTCTTTAAAATACTAAATGGGTTTACCAATATAAATGATGACTCAATATTTTTTTTTTTTTTTTTTATTTTAGGAGCCCATCTGGCGACTGCCTACTTGGGCATAGGTTGATGACTCAATATTTAACATACAGGGTGGTCCGAAAGTCTTGTCACCCATGGGGAATATTTTTTTTATTTTATTTTTTAAATATTGTTTTAATTTTCTCCTTTAAATAGTTTTATTTTTCTATTTCAGATGGCTGACACGAGCTCTTGCAGTAATCGTGAAGAAACCAGAAAAAGATACTCTTGACAGAATAGTACATGATCTTTCACAGTATATATTGAGCTGGAATGGCTCGGGGAAGGTGATTATCGCGTAAATATAAGTTTTTAATTGCGGAAGCAACCGGTTATACGATCTATTTACACATTCCATTCGTTCAAATGCAGGAATAAACACTTTTCGATTATATCATGGGACGATTTGAGAGCATTCCAGTCTGCGGAGACAATAGAATTTGGAACCTTGAATCTTATAATCCGTATATATAGGATTCATGCAGGTTATGCGATAATACCATCCAATGTTCGATTTGATCGCTATAAAATCTATAAATGACATATAAATTTTACAGGATGCGCCTTTGTTTCCTCAGTTCTCGTAAAAAAAATGAAGAAAAATGTTCCTTCAAAAGACTTCTGAATTCCATCAATAATAAAAGAAGCTCAGAAGTTGGCAAGAAAGTGTATTCTTTTATATGAAGATGCTATCAGAGTAGATCAGTTCTCCTTGATAGAACGCGAGCAGAGATGCAGAATTCTCGTATTCACATCTGAAGGGGATGAACGCAGATTCCTCTATCTCTATTGGTCTTGAAGGTGAGCAGTCCCCCCGAGAAGGAGGTACAGCCTGTACATCGTACCGGAGTCCAAGTGCCGAGAGGGGCCCTTGTTTTCGTATGTATACAGAGTATAGATCAAATGTTGAAGTGATACACCTTTTTCCTATATTTATTGTAGTGAGTAACAGAAAATATAATAATAAATTGTAATTCTTTATCTTGAATATTATCCCAAGGTAAGAGTGGCCTCAAGCCAAAATATAACCAGGAGCCTTAGTTACCCTTAATCAGCTACTACAGTAGACAATTCCATTAATCCGTGGTTCGTGGATAACAAACATTCATTCTACAAATAATATATATCAGTCTGCAAACCATGTTATCAGAAGTGTGGGGCTCAAAACGAAAAGAAAGTTACATGAAGAGAATGAAAAAAAGAGGACTGCAAACTCTCTTTCAAGTAGGTGTAAGAAAGCTTGTTGACATCAATAAAGATCTTAAACAATGTGCTGAACAACAATATGCTGAAATCGTTGCAGTAAGTCAGATAACTGAATATGATAAAAGAACAGAAGTAGCACCTGCTGGTACGGTATTCAGAAACGGGACAAATTATTCTGCGCTTCTTTTTGCAAGTACAATGACAGGCTGTATGCCAGATGTAGGTGTTAATATTGGTGTTCATGAGAAATTAACCAAGGAGAGAGTTGAAGAGTGTGTCAGAAAGGGCATCTCAATTTCCTAACTTTATTTCCAGGTGACAATAATCAACAAGCATTACCTGAGAGTATACTCTCATAAGAAATCGAAATGGTGAAATTTCATGACGAGATTGGCTGGTATCGAGTCCATCGCAACAGGCCCTCTATCGTTTTCCGTGCCGTCTCTTTTAAAAATAAACCGAAACTTCAAAATGTCATTCACGTCTAGCAACATCACAGGGCTACGCTGCAAGCGTAAAATGTAGAAAACTAGCTAACAGAATTCCTGGACACGAAAGATGCAATGCCCATAGGAAGTATTATTTGGTCTGGCGTGATTTTGAAAGACTATTGAAATCAGAAAACTGCATTAAAATTCTTTGGAAAACTCCCATTGAATCTGAAGCAATCTTTTGGGGCTGATCAGAGACATTGTTCTTTTTCTGGGGGACAGAGGCATAGCATTTAGAAGATCTTCACAAAGAATTGGAGATGAAAGAAATGGAAACTTTTGGGGGCTTTGTAGAACTGTTGTCTTGATGGGATCTGTTCTGAAAGAACATGTGCTAAATGTGAAGGAATTTTCAGCAGAAAGGAGGGAGACTAAAGGTACACTATCTGTCAGCAGAGACTCAGAGCGAATTCGTTTCTCTTTGCTCAGAACTTGTTTCAAAACAAATTCTCTTTGAAGAAGCTGCTCGAAACACTGAGAGAGAACAACATCCCTTTCTCAGATTGCAGGGGGCAAAGCTACGACAATGCATCCAACATAACGGTAAAATACAAAGGGGTACAGGCACTTTGTCTGTTTGAAAACGCCTTGGCACTTTTTGGGAATGTGGAAGACTCTGCTTAATGTTGCCCTGAAGCAATCACCTTTTTCGGAATAATTCAGACAAGATACACTCTCTTCAGCTCGAGTCCACGACGTTGGGAGATTCTTCTAAACAAGAAAGGAAATCAGTCGCTTCACAACAAGTGTAAAATCATTTGCAGCAAACCTTACGAGCATTCGGGCTGCACTTGAAGAGCTTTTAACATTGAATCTAACACTTAAAACAAGGACTGAAATATATGACGCTATTAAGTATGTCTCATCGTTTACTCGTGTGATTAAGTCAGCAATTTGGTTAAAGATTTTGTCACCAATTAACATCTGAAACAAGATTCTGCTTGCGAGACATGCTACAGTTTATGTTGAAGTCACAAATGACAACAAGTTGCTCGTAATTGTGAAAGATGTTCTTGGGAACTGGAAGAAAAGGCCGGATGATGATTTCACATAAATAAATGATGATGATTCTACAGAAGAGGCAATATTCAGGAGATGTGTGTTTTACAAAATCCTCAACAACATAATTGGTGGCTTGACTCTTCCTTTTGACGCTTCAAGAAACTTGTCAGAAACATTTTTGTTTCTGTAGAACTACATGCTATCTTCAGAATCGGAAGAATTAGAAAGCAGGCGATAAATAGCCTCTGATTTCGTCGAGAAATACAAGAATGACATCAATAGTGAACTTAATCATGAACTGAAGTACCTCAAAATGGTGCATTAAGGCCACTTTGGAAACATTCCATTAAAACCTTTCTATTGTCTGAACAAAATTACAGAATTACAGCTTGAGAACATATTCCCGAATATTTGCATTGTGTCGTAGAATGGACTCTCGACGATATACCATATATGACTATTCGTTGAGGGAACTTATTTAATTATCTTTAGAGTGCGTAGTTGTCTGGGGCGACCGATATTATTTATCTTCAATATGCTTAAGAAGTGGAACTGAGCTTAAGGATAATAATATTGCTATCATTAATAAAATAGAGTTTTATTAATAAATTCTATCAACAATACACAAAACGGAAAATATTGACATAAACAGAGAATGGAAAGGGTCGTGGGAAATCTAGCTAATCCGAGGATTAAGAGAGATTTAAAAAGGTAAAACAAATAAAAGTTAAAGGGATGGGATGGTTCGCTAAACCCTTTCAAGCACAGGATAGGGTTGACAAAAGGGTTAAATACTCAAAGGTAACGTTCAGTTTACGTAAATACACTTGTTGTGCAGAGGAAGGCGACGTGAATGAATCTTCGGTCCGCTGGCGAGTTCCAGCCGAAGGGAAGGGGGAATTAAATGATCCTAACTTGGTGTCTTGGGAATGAGAACCGATTCTTGACGAACGGGCTTGAAGAACAATGGCTGTTCTACGTTGTTCTCTTCTGAACAACAGGGGGGTG
The DNA here is from genome assembly GCA_963969495.1 of Ceratothoa steindachneri. NCBI lineage: Eukaryota > Metazoa > Arthropoda > Malacostraca > Isopoda > Cymothoidae > Ceratothoa > Ceratothoa steindachneri. Next base: position 181,086,216 of record OZ018318.1, on the reverse strand, counting down.
AGAACCGTCTCTTGTCTACCGGCTCGAGAACAATGGCTGTTCTAATGTTGTTCTCTTCTGAACAACAAGGGGGAAGGGTGAGAACCGTTTCTTGGCGAACGGGCTGGAAGAACAATGGCTGTTCTACGTTGTTCTCTTATGAATAACAAAGGGGGGGGGTGAGAACCGTTTCTTGTCAACGGGCTCAAAAGAACAATGGCTGTTCTAACGTTGTTCTCTTTCTGAACAACAGGGGAAGCCTTGTGGACTTGGCGTCACGAAGGCTCGAACCTTCGCACTCAAGGGATATTGTCCTTCTTCTGGACAAGTGATGGTGGATCTCGAGGTCGAGGACGTTTGGCGCACAAGATGAGAGTGGATCGTAGTGATGTTTCGCGAAGAAAATCTGGATCTCGAATCTGATCTTAGTGGTAAAGTTTTCATATAAATAGGCGAGACATCCCCTTGGCGTAGGGGACAATGGAGTGGGGGCTTCGAGGGAATGCACAGCCGCGCCTGAGAACAATACCTTATCTGCCCATAAGCCTAACTCAATCTGGCGAGGTCGGCGCATGGGGCGAACGGGAGAAGATAAGCCTCCTTGTTTAAACATTGACTCAAGTGGCGGCTCTAATGCGCCCGGCTTCAAGGCTAAGATGCACGTGGGTAGCCTCGTGTTTTTAAACGACATGTGATAACGGTTGAAACTAAGCGGCCTCAAACCGTTCTATCACACATTGCGCTTCGCATTTTGCCGCCCATCCCATCAACTATCGCTTCAGCTGAGCGATCTTTCATTAAACTGAAAATTGTCAAAAACTATCTGCATAGTATTATGACACAAGACCGGCTTGTGGGTTTAGCAAGACTTAGTTATCATTGAATGTAAACTTGCACGAAAAATCCAATTTGATGAGGTCATCAAAAATGTTGCTGCCAAGAATGCTCAAAAAGCATTATTCAGTACATAATATTTTATATAATATATTTTATTGTACATTGTGCAGGATGGCCCAGAAGTCGCGCTACTATTAAATAAAATGCTACTTATGATATTTTTTGGTCTGCATTTTACATGATTTTTTTAGGTAAAGAAATTGGTTACTAATATATATGTAGTATGAACACTTGCAAAAATAAAGTATATATGTGCCTTTTGTCTTTTGAAAGCTGGAGAGGGGGCCCAAATTTTGTCTTGTAGCGAGTACTATCTATCATCTTGTCGGCCCTAAAGATGTGACCTACTATCCAATACGAAACACCAATGATAAGTATATCAACAAGGTCTGCTTACCAAAAAGTCGCGTTCTCTCCCTTTTCTGATTTACGACCTTCGACTTTCAAAAATTCTCGGAATAACCTTGAGAGGATCTTGGCAATTCTATCATTTGAAGGAGAATGTAAAACAAAATAATGGTTTCAAATTTCGTAAGAATCGGCGGAATAGTTATGATGTTATTACTAAAACCAAATAATAACAGTGCTAACCGTGGGAGGACATTGATAATTATATTATTCGAAAGAGAATGTAAATCAATATAAGACTTTCAAATTTCGTTAGAATCGGCCGAATAGTTATGATGTTATTGCTAAAACAAAATAAATCCCGGGCTAACCTTGGGGGGACATTGTCAACTTACTATTCAAAAGAGAATGTAAAACAACATAAAGTTTTGAAATTTCGTTAGAATCGGACAAATAGTTACAATATTATTACAAAAACAAAAAATGACGAAACGGGGACAAGCAAAATGGAGACCAACATAGTGAAATGTAGAGTTGCCCGCGGATAGACTTGCACGCGACTTAAAAGAAGATACTTCCTTTTAACCACGATATGCGTTTTTCTTGTTATACGTTCCAGGACAACGTCACGAGCCATCTAAAAGATCGTGAAGTAGTGTGCAGTCAGTGTCTCAGGCGGTGTGATGGAATAAGTAATCCGTAGATTTTATGTGTAATGCGTGCAATCATGTTTTAACACACACAAGAACTTCATATTTGTATGAAGTGCGATCATTCTAAAAGCAACGTATGATAGGCGTGGTGTACACAACCCCAGCCCCGAAATTTTCACTGGAAAAGATGTAGTGATCAAGAAAATTTACGAGTTTTGGTAATTTGAAAAGAGGGATGGGTTGTGCGCAAGAGTACATAAAAACATTTCTGGAAAAAAATATTCAGGCTTCTGCATTCCCACGAGGAGTGGATGGAGAGAAGGAGAAAATTGCATATACGAAGAGGGTGAATGAGGCTGAGGGGATCAACATACAAATGGAAAACATCGAAAAGAAACCTGGAAAACGTTTTTTTAAAAAAAAACTGTCTAAACAGGTAAGGATTCGTTCCTGCGACTTGTTTGCTACATCGATCTTAATTACTTGATATATTACATCCAAAATGCGATTTTAGAAATATTAACGCATTGTACAATAAATATGAAGTTAATACTTTTCTGAAACTTGAAGGTGGTACTACTACTACTATCACTACTACTACTAACACTATCACTACTACTAGGAAGTCATAACTTAAAAGTAGAATACCATATGTAAGGCCAAATCCTCGGTTCCGTTAACTTAGAAAAACTCAATTTTACTTTCAAATCGAAAGATATAATCTTGCCACTATACAAAGCGCTCGTGCGACCACACCTCTAATATGTGGTTCAATTTCGGGCTCCCTACCTACATCAAGTATCTATCGCAGTTGGAAAGAGTGCAACGTAGACGATTACGTGGGCAGCTGATAGAGGTATTTAAATTCTTAAAAGGATTTACTAATTTTGATTACAGACTATTGTTCGAGATGGACGAAAGGACCAACACACGCCAAAACGGTTTCAAATTAGTGAAGAAGCGCTTTAACTCTACTATAGCTGTAAATTACTTCACGTTTAAGATCACGCAAACGTGGAATAGCCTTTCCCACCCTGTAGTAGAAAGCACGCCAGTTAATATGTTCAAAAACCGACTTGATGAGTACTTCATTAGTGTAAATATACCGTAGTACGACCGTAGATGCAAACGTCCTACATAATAGGGAGTTAGGGAAGAAAATGAAATGAACAATAAAAAGATGGCAGCGAAGTCTCCTTCATGGCATACGAATTCCCTTATTCGTTTTCGGTCTGTCCTCTACCTATATTATTTTCATCACTAGGAGGCGGGAGAAGAGAGTACTGTCCTATCACCCCTCCCTCCTTGGTTCGGAGAAGCGTGATCGTGCATTTGAGGGATAACTGAGCCTGCATGTCAAAGGGTACACATGTAGATAAGTGTGTGTGCCGTAGAATAAAATAGTTAAAAATAGGCCAAAAAATCACGATACACTAACATTAGATAGGGGCAGTTTAAGCCGTCTGTGTAAGCGGACTGGCTTTGAGTGGACCTTAGGGACTTTGCTAGTCCTTGCTTCTGTAGTTCTGTAGTTTTTACTACTACTACTACTACTACTACTACCACCACCACCAATACTACTACTACTACTACTGCTGCTACTAATACTACTACTACTACCACCACCACTACTACTACTACTATTACTACTACTACTGAAGAGGTGTTGTTAGGGAGGGGGGCCTTTAAGCTCACTAGTCCTTGCTTCTGTAGTTCTCTAGTTTTTACTACTACTACTGCTACTACTACTACTGTTGCTACTACTACTAATACTACCACCACCACCACTACTACTAGTACTACTACTCTACGTGTACTACTACTACCGCCACCACTACTACTACTACTACTACTACTACTACTACTACTCTACTACTACTACTACTACTACCACCACCACTGCTACTACCAACACCACCATACTACTACTACTACCACCACCACTACTACTATTACTACTACTACTGAAGGGGTGGTGTTAGGGAGGGGGGCCTTTAAGCTCGCCTCACTCGCAAGTTCGTACAAATGAGGGGAAATAACAAGAGAGTGGGGGGAAGGGAGAAGGGGGTTACAAGTAAGGTGGGTGGATCCTTTATGACGTCAAACCAACCATCGACTTTGCTAGAAAAAAACTTACTTACCTAGCCAATCAGGGACTCTGGATTAGTGTAAAAAATGGCGGACTCGGCTTGGATGTTACAATACTACTACTCACGTGCTCTCCGCTTATGCCTTTATAAAAACTCGCAATAGGGGGCGTAGAGGGGGGGGGCGGTCATGTGTAGGGTGGTGAATTATGATGCAGCTAACATCTGGAGGGTGACTTGCACTCCAGTCTCTAAAATATGCAGTTTCTTTAGTTATATTTCTTTCACGCATTTTCACTTCCTCCAACTTCACCACTTTATAGATCTCTCCTTAAAACCGGGTTCCGTGAGATGCCCTTGTTGGTTTTTCGATTTCAATTAGAAATTAGATCTTTTAATACAATTAAAACAATTGTGACTGATGGTTATCACTGCTTTAACAATTGGAATTCCATAGAAATCCATGGCATCTGCCATGTGCGCCAATTATAATGAATCTGTGCTCACGTTTAATTGGAGGGGCAGCTACGGCTCCGATGTCATTCAAAGCTACGCTGTTCGTTATTAATCTTTAAAAAAGTAATTTAAAAATTAATCAAGAAGTAAGAAATAAACGTAAATTTATACAAGTATACATCACAAGATATCTCCTCTATTAGGGACGTGCCTACCTACTCAGTGGGAGTTGTGACTTTCCTACGGGGCGTCCACCTTGCAGAAGAAAGGTATGGGGCCCAGCAAGTAGTTTATTATACATATACAATCGAAAGCAGATAGAACTATTGGACTATATTATTGTCGAGTTTTTTTTCGAATACATTCCATTAATTATATTTTGAAATAGGTAGGTAGTCTAGGGCTTGCAATCGGTTTTACAAAACCGGTTAAACCGGGTTTTTATATTTAGTTGTTAAAACTGAAACCGAGTGTCGAAAAACGGTTTTCAATATTTTTAGTTACCCTTCAAAGGTCGTTTTCTATCTTGGCCCATTTTCTTTAGCTTGCTCATCTGCCCAGAACTTCAGCTATTTTATGTTCTAAACATGTTTTTAACATTTACCTGAAAAGGAAATGACTTTATGCGTTTGTCATAAACAATTGCAAAAAGCCATTTTTTCATCTTTTAAAATTCATATTGGCATTTTGCACAAAAGTTTTAAAAAGAAATACCTACTATTCATGATAATCTGATAATACCTATAGGTATATAGTATGGTAAGATTTGGCAATTTGAAATGCTTGCTCATTCGTTATTCAAAATTTCAGTGAGGGAAGGCGCATTGACTTATGGGGGGAGGGGGGGGGGCATTCCTTATTTTCAGTTTATTTATTTATCTGGAATTTTCTCTTTTATCGAATTTATTTATTTTCTGAATTTCCTTTAAATTTAAGTTGGGTTGGCTGGGTTAATTCTTGTTTTTTTTTTCTTGATGTATCTTCCTTTTAACGACGATGTGATGATTCCTTCCAATTCTGATGACGTGATGATTTCTTGAGAGTTGAGACGAGTTAGCCCTTGAGATTCGTATTTCCTTGAATTCCGTTTTCTTTGAGCGTGGTTTTCTCTTGAGTAGTTTTCTTGAGTTGACCTTAAAGCGTTTTTCGTAGTCTCCGTTTTCTTCGAGAATTTTCTTTGTAAAAATCGGGGACTTTGGGAATCGATCGCAGGTCTTTTGAATCCCGAGGCTAGCACTCTACCATTACGCTACGGTGAAGTCCGTCTTGACTTGGTAATTTAATGGGCTATTTATATTCTCGCGTTGGAAGGAATTTTTTTTCTCTCTCTTTCTCTGTGATACATGTTCGCACCCCTACACAGGTCCCTTTCTAGAACGTGGAGCGAATTTGAGGATTGGGGAGAGACTAGTCTTGGATTTCTTAACCGAGGAGTAGTAGCTCTCCCTCCCCGGCCTCCGAGTCTGCGAGATGAGTGGAGCAAATTAAGTAGGATTGAGGAGAGCGAACTGAATTTTCGACGCTAATCAGTAATATCCTTTCCCGGGTTTCCGGTTCCCAGCAACACTTTTTTCTTAAACTCTAGTAGGAGACGAGGTGCAGTTGCAAAGAAGATCAGAAGGTTGTTCGGCCTTTTGAGGGTCACCAGTTATGGAGGGGAAGGGGGGGCTTTCCTAATATTTATTACTTGACTGAAGTGCCCCTTGAAATATTTGTCTTCCGTTAATTATGGTAGGCTGTTTTCTCTTGAGTTGATTTCTTGAGTTGTCTTTAAAGCGTTTTTCGTGGTCTCCGTTTTCTTCGAGAATTTTCTTTGTAAGAATTGTGGACTTTGGGGATCGATCGCGGGGCTTTTGAATCCCGAGGCTAGCAGTCTACCATTACGCTACGGCGAAGTCCGTTTTGACTTGGTAATTAAATGGGCTATTTATGTTCTCGCTTTTGGAAGGAAGTTTTTCTCTTATACATCTTCGCACCCCTACACACTCATATAGTCGTGTCCCATATTTTTAGCGCTTTTTTTGGTAATATCAATTCTCGTTAGTACTTATTAATTATAGTCACAACCCTTAATATGTTAAAGGTGAAATCAAATGTATGGATTTATTTTGCTAAAAAAAGCAAAGATGAAGCACAGTGTTTGAAATATCAGAGAATAATGAAGTCATCTGTAGGAACTACATCGAGTTTGATGTTGCATTTAGAGAAAATTCACCAAATTGTCATGAATCAAGATAACAGCGAACCTACGGTAAAAATGGTAAGAACATTAGAAAAATTTATGGTTAAAAAGTCTATTGCAAAAGAGATTTCAAAATTAACTGCTTTAGATGGATTACACAGGGAAACAATTTTAATCACATTTTCTAGTGACTTATATTTATCTGGCAATTTTAATTCGTTTTTTCATGCTGATTTCAAATACATATTCCATTTTAATAAGCCAGAAACCTTATGCTACATATGTGGCTGTTACATGCTAGTTCGTCAATGGCGCAATATATCAAACTATGTGATCCGCACTTATAAGGCATATTTTGATGTTCCTCTTTGCGATCAAGATAAGAAGTGGGCCCCCACATGCTGTTTGCCATAGTTGTGTGGAACATCTTCATGAGTGGAAAGAGAGTCTTCCTTTTGGAATCCCCATGGTGTGGCGAGAGCTAAAGGATCATGTATCGGACTATTGTTTCTGTCTGGTGAATACTAAAGGGATTGGCAAGAAAAATCGGCACAAGATCGATTACCCCAACATTCCCTCGGCGATCCGGCCAGTACCTCATTCTAAGTCTTTATCAGTTCCGATTTTCAGTAGATATGCTTCCTCCGAGGATAAAAATTATGTATCTGATATGGACGTCCACGGAAGGGATTCAGAGTCTGCAGATTCATCATCAGATGCTGAACAGTCATTAGCTTCTCAGTCTTTTAATCAAGAGGATTTGAATGACTTGATACGTGATTTGGCACTCTCCAAGAAAGCTGCACAACATTTAGCCTCGAGGTTGAGTAAAAGACATATGCTTGACAGGTCGGTACTGGTATCATATTACCGAACAGGGAAGAGTACATTTGTTAAGTATTTCTCTGAGGATAAGCAATTTGTATACTGCCACGATGTTCCTGGTATTTTACCGAGTTGGAACTTGGCACCTATAGCCTAGCTGAGTGAAGACTCTTTTTGGATAGCTCCAAGCGTAGCCTCAAGTGTCCTTTTGCATAATGGCAATGACTTTGGTGCAGTTCCTCTCGGCCACTCTGTCCATCTGCGAGAAACTCATGATGACATAAGAATAGTCATGGATTTACTTAAGTACCATGAACACAATTGGATCATGTGTAGACCTTAAGATGGTCAACTTCCTCTTTGGCCAGCAGAAGGGATATACAAAGTTTCCATGCTATATCTGTATGTGGGACAGTCGAGCCCTTGACAAACACTAGACCCCAAAAGATTGGCCAGTTCGGGAAACTTTGGAAGCAGGAATGCCAAACAATGTTAACGAGCCAATCGTAATTCGAGAGAAGATCGTTTTCCCACACTTCATCTCAAACTGGGGTTGATGAAGCAGTATGTCAAGGCGTTGAGCACTGACAATGATTTTTTTCACTACATAGTATCGGCGTTTCCTGCTTTGTTATACGAAAAAATAAAAGTAGGATTATTTGATGGTCCCCAAATCCGAAGACTTCTGAGTGATTCTTTTTCGTGAACACCATGAATGAAAAAGAGAAGGCAGCCTGGCTCTCATTTTCTGCTGTTGTTCGTAACTTTCTGGGAAACAAAAGAGCGCATAACCACGAGGATCTGGTTTTGCAACATGAGTGTGAAGCTGCATTTCCTAAATAGTCACGTCGACCGATTTCCAGAGAATCTGGGAGCCGTGAGCGACGAACAAGGGGAACGTTTCCATCAGGATTTGATGACGATGGAAAAGCGCTCCAAAATCACTGGGATAGACACATGATGGCGGACTACTGCTGGACGATTAGAAGAGATCAGCCAGAGAAGACTTACAAGAGAAAGAGTTACAAACGCAAATTTTTGCCCCATTGAAATTAAGTAGAGGTCCTCCAGCCTGATGTATGGTCATTAATAAATTAGCATCTATTTGATTACAGTATTTGTAATTCTAATGTGTATTTCAAGTTTCTTCTCATATGCAATAAAATGTTTGTGCAAAAAACCTGCTTTAGTATAAATATCGCAAAAGGATGATTCAAAATTACCTCAGGGCATGATGATGGGCGTGATAAAATGAAAATTATTGTATAATATTAGTTATTGATATTACGAAAAATCTGTAGCATTTAGAGAGAATCTGATTTCATATTTAAATTCAGTATGCTCGAATTAGGTAGGAAAATGTACTTTTGTCAATTCACCAAATACATTGCTAAGAGTGAGTTTATACATTCTAGCCTTCAGCTTCAGAAAAAAATACGATAAACCACCGCCAACTTCTGTGAATGGGGTTAGAACTATGGTTATGGATTATTATAAAACTAAGAAAGAAGAATTCATTCTATATTTCAAAGAATTATCAGCTCTGGGTGCCCGTTATTCATTGACTCTAGACGAATATACGTCTAGACAAAATAAAAGGTATATAAATATAAATGTGCCTTCAAAAGACAGTCATTGGTCTTTAGGTCTTATTGAGCTTAATGGCTCACTTGATAGCAGTAAAACAGAGAAAATTGTAAATGAGCATTTGAAAGAATTTGGTTTGAACTTGGATAAGGATATTGTTGCTTGCACAACATATGGTGCAGCAATGATGGTTAAGTTTGGTAAGCAAATTAAGCCTGATCATCAACAATGGATAGCCCATTGTATTCATATGGCTATTATAGATGAATTTTATGATAAAATCATCATTCACGATGCCCTAGTCACCGAATCTAGCAAAGACAATGAAGCTAATGATGAAAATGATGATAAAAGTGATAATGATACAGTTGAAGAAAGCCAGCAAAGCACTCTTTATCAAATAGACATAACTGATGAGCTCGTCCATTTCCCCGAGCTAAAGCCTAATATTGCACAAACTATAAAAAAGTCAGGAAAGTTTTCAAGCTTTTGGGGAAATCGCCAACCAAAAATGACATTGCGAAACTTTGTTGAAGCAAACTTCACTGGAGAGGAATATAAAATCATATTGAATTGCAAGACTAGATGGAATAGCACATTCTATATGATAGAGAGATTTTTAAAGTTAAAAAAAATGCATTCCAAATGCTCTATATGCAGTACTGTCAACTGAAGCAGTATCTGATGATGATTAGAAGACACTAGAATTGCTATGTGAAACTTTGCGACCAGTTGAAATGATTCTGAAGGCTATAGGCTCAGAAGATTCAATCTGCTTAAAGCAGAAGATTCAATAAAATTTCTGCTTGCTAAGCTTCTTAAAGCAGAAAATCCCGTTGCTTTAATGTAAGACGAAATTTGCAAATTGTGGGTTTGCTGACCTATCTCCACAACCACAAAAAATCAAGAAAGATTCTGGAACAAGAACCTTTGACTTTCCAAGTAAGCAAGTTTTGAAGAGGTATGCTGAAGAAGCCTATCAAAGATTATATACAGAACATTCAGAAGAGGGAGACTTGACATTGTCTGAAGAAATCTCAACTAAAAAGATTACCTCATTAGAAGTAAGCAAGGACTCGTCTACTTTCGGTGGTGAATATACACTCATGATAAAGTATGCTAATGTAATAAGAACATAAGAAAAGAAGGAGACTGCAAAAGATCTTTCATGGCCTACACTTGGCAGCTCCTGTAATGAAGGTATTGACTGAAGAGCTATTAGAATCTTCAAGTGAACTAGAAGCAACTAACAATGGAAGTTAAAAACTTGAGAAAATTTATAGGTCATTGCTGACCATTAAACCCACAAGGGTCTAATCTGAGAGGGCATTTTCCATTACTGGACTTTTTAATACAAAAATAAGGTCAAGTCTATCAGGAAAGATGCTGAATATACCGTGCTTCCTAAAAGAACATTTCCAGAATAAGGTTAAAGAATGAAAGCTTACACAATTAAAAAATTACAGTAATTTCAGGAACATTTTTATTATTTTGTTTCTGTTAGCTATGCGAGAAGTTAGTATTTTTGGTATATAAACAAGATAACCATTTTTTTCAAAGGATTTTTTTTTAGAATTTGTATAATTTACCCATGATAAAAGAAATACAGAGTTTTTAATATGGTTTAAATTATTTTTCCATTATTCTGAGAAAATCGGTTTTAAAACAAATTTTGAAAGTAAACTTCAATTAAAACCGGTTTTCAAATTTCTCGATTTTGTGCAAGCTCTAGTAGGTACACTTAAAGTAGTGCTTACATCCGGCTTTGGCAAGGGATTTTGGTATAATTTTTTTCAAGGTTTCAAGTACATATCTCTTAATAATTTATTCTTGGTCTACTTTCGAATATACGAAAAAAGAAAAACATCCATTCCTTAATTTTAATAAATTTTCTCAAATTTTTTAACTTCACCATTAGTAATTCTTTTTGTTTTAAAATATTCAAAACATTCGATAATCATATTTATATTTTTAACTTCACAATTTATAACTTAAGAAAAAATCCAAAGTTAAAATATACACATCGATAAACTAAGGCAAAAGTTTTGGCCATCTCTATATCCATATCTCGAAATTGTAACATCTCAAACTAAAAATTTAAACTGTTAGGAAAATTCCCTTCCTAAATTATCGTGCAATGGATGAGTACTGGAAATCTTGTATAAAAGTTAGAACCAAAAGCCCCTTGACGGATAGGGCGTAAGCCTATCCTTCTCTGGCAATGGGCTTTTGGGGGATTGTCGAAGCCGCTCCTTTTGTATATATATATATATATATATATATATATATATATATATATATATATATATATATATATATATATATATATATATATATATATATATATATATATATATTCCTGCAAAACATTTCATGTATTCCTTGAAAATGAACTGAATAAAGTTCAAAAGTCCAAATTAATTGAAATTCGCGTTTCATCATTCCTGTGTGACAATTTGGCATTATTGCTCCCTCACGCGCTGCTTTGTGAGTTTAGCATATGTACTTCTACATATATCATTTTCACCCCTGCTCCTACATCTATAATTTACACCTGTGCTCCTGCATCTATCATTTTTCAAGTCCATGTATCGTTTATGGAGCACCTTATGGGTATAATTAGTGAGTGATCCAATTACCTGCCAAAAGTTGAAGAATATTTTGAGGCAGTAACCAAGCGATTAAGAGTGCAAGAAACCACTGATTAACGGGGGGTTTCAAGTTACGAGTTTTCGATGCTAAAAAAAAATCAATTAATCGCTGACATATTTCCTAAATATATAAGTTTAGGCCAAAGAGATTTTTCTATAATTCACATCCGATTCTTAACATCATTTATTGGTAGAGCGCCCAGCATTGAGCCATTATGATATTCCTTAATCCCTTGCGGGAGTTTTCTCAATTTGTGCATCACTTACTTTAACCCTTTTGGACATTGAAAGAGTGAAATTGTGGAGAGAATTTTATTATTTAATAGAAGTCTGCAAGTGATTAACTCAAAAGAAAAAATATATAAACGTAGTGATAAAAACTCGAAAATTGCAGGGGACTTTAGCATAAATGAGACAACAATTCGAACAATTTGATCTAAATTAGAAGCTTATAATTAAAAGTTGTTCCGTCTTTAGAAGCTATGCAACCTACGATGCAAGAAATAGAACTCGTATAATGATTAAAATGGAAATTTTTCTATTTCAATCAAGGACTAAGGCGATCAGACCCAAGCTATGTTTACATCTATTGCAAAGATTTTAATGCCCCTAAAATGCCCTGCTTTTAATTTGTATGTCCTCCTTTTTTGAGTGGAATGAGGATAACTTATTCAAATTTAGTATTTCTCTAATTTCTCTAGGGACTTACTGAATTTTGAGTGCATGAAAAAGGTTTCACTGAAACCAGATCCGATGTTATCGCATGCTGAGAATACGAATTAGCTTCTGGAAAAAAAGGGCTGTATCCAGAATGTGACAGGTTTATTCGATGAGTTCACTTGTCTTGTGAAGTACTTCAGCGAGACAATAACTGATTGGAATGAGTAAATCTTATCAGCAGACCAGTGATGAGTTCAAATATTTACCCATATTTAGGCCAGAGATGTCTGTCATCAACAGATGACAGAACTTGCTGTCTCTTATATGGATAAATGAGAGAAATGTAACAAAATAACTAAAAGCTTAAACTCAGAAAGCATTATTTACACCGAAGGTCCGGTTCAATCAAACCTGTATGTAGTTTTACGCAATATTGAAATCAACTCCATTTAACATCATAATTATATTTGCAAACTTGCAAAAATAATCATCGATTTCATGGCCGAGCTAGAATAGATTATATGAACTTTCTATTCTGTATAGCAAGGATAAAAAATAAAAAGGCGAATTGACAGGTAAAGTTTTGGTTGTGTTAGAAATGCTGGTTTATGATTTATCCTCTCCTAATTGTAAGATGAACTTCCTCCGCGGTATTAATGTAGAACTTAGTTAGTTGCAACATTGCTATTTGAAACTATATATTTCTCGCTTCTAACTTAAATAAATATGGTCACATTATCGAAGAATGCAACCAAAATTGAATCTTTATTAGCATTGTTCCTATAAAAGAAAAGGCTTTAAATCACCTTTTTTCATTAGAAGGAAAAAATTAATAAAGAGGACCGTGAAAAAATATGTGCTAGCTCTGGATGTCTTGTTCCTTTTAAAAAGAGAACATGCTTCCATAACCAATTGTATAACAGGCCAAACAGGCTATGAAGACGAAGAGGTAGCTGAAAACTCTCCCAACGTCCTATACATTTTTTTTTTTAGAAAAGGGTTGCTATATCGACCAGAAGATTTTCAACTGGACGAAATGGGCTTATTCTTATTCTGAGAGAGATGCCGTCCAGAGCTCCAAATTCCTGGCAGATTAACCCAAGGCGATAAGATCGTGGATGAGGTTCCAGACTAAACTCAATAAACAGCAAGCCCCCAACTGCGGGCCAACAGACATGGGTCATATAAGATCCCTATATCTGGCCCTAGCAACCAGCCTCGACGAAACCTCGACTGGAAGTCGTCTCCGTTTTCTTTCCAGGCTTCTTTGTCTCCTAAGTCATATCCGGCACAAACATCGGCCAAGGATACCGGATAACTGACGATGATACCGATGTTCGGGCACGAGCTGGAGCTGACGACGGCGACAACGATTTTGGAATGGTCTTTAATACTTTCTTGACAAAATAAGAGAAATCCCAGCCAAGTTATAAAGACGTTAAAAGATGCTTAACAATCTTATTAGGTGCCAATGCTGAGAGTGATTCCATGCTAAAGCCCATTCGTGTACGGCGCTTTCTAAAGGGGAAAGGCTGAAATCAAAAGAGCCTATCCTTACTTTTAAGAATAAAAAAAAGGGAATGGTTCATAAAAGCACGTTTTGAAGATAATTTTCCTAAAGAATACAACAAAAAGCCAAACTAGATTTAATTTCTGTTCGGATTAAAGTTGCATGGCAGACTTGATTTTGTGAAAACTTAAAATAAAAAGGCAAATTAAGAATTTCCTTGGTATAAAGATTCAAGAAAATAAATCATGGAGGAATGGTTAATCCGAGGAATAAATTAGACTAGTACTAAATATAATATTACTCAAAAGGTTCATATATATTTTCAATTAAGTAAGTACATCAACATAAGGTGAATAAATGCTGGAACCATTGTTTGTGGAAGATTGAGCGAGAGAGCGCTTTTTACATATATTTTGAAGCCCATCTCAATACTGAGCAGGGTCTTAAGATGTTGTTTTCAATCATCACTTAATCTTAAGGAGGAAAGTGTTCCACCTTTTAGAAAAATGTTGACAAAATCAATCACAGACATTCAAACGGATTCTTAACCCACATTACGTCTGCATTTTCCGACACGCCGGAAATCTTTTTTCATCAACTCAAGGCTAAAACGAAGCTTCAAGAACTGATGTAGAATGGCCAAAATTCCAGATACATGAAATTGAATTCCTTTAAAAGGTAGTCGTTATTTAAAACTACAAAGGAAAAAACAACGAGGACCTCTTCTTCTCCTCAACACGCAGTGAAAATGTATTGATGCATAGCCGCAGATATCCCATGCAAGTGTTGGAGCCGGAAAAACACAATCCTACAAATGCAAGCTGTAGAATGGTTACTCTTCTAGCTCTAGTTGCGTTTGTTCAAATACAAGATGAACAAAACCCTAAAGCCAGTAGATCAATTGAGAAAAATCTAATCCAACTCCCTGTAGTATTGCCGGCTACTGATCAGGGGATTTTAAATTAGAGTTGAATATTAATTATCTCAATTTGGCTAAAGAACTTCAATTCATAGACGTCCTCAAGGCAACTATACCGCACCTTCACACTTCGGACTGTGTTGGATAGACAAAAAAAATCGTAGAATTCCGAGAATAAATGAGGATTAGCGAAAAACATTTTGATATTTGCTGTTACTCTCATGACCAAAGACCAGCAAATAGATTTACTGCTCCTAGTGCGTTATTGGAGAGTGATAGGGATTTTGACTTGTCATATTTCTTCAACTTCGAGCACATCCATAACCATTGTATGGTATTTAGATGTGACTACACCGACATTTCTACAAAAATTCTAACCAATTATTGTTAGTTTGAGAAAACAGCCTACTCTAAAAAAATGTTCAACCATAGGTGTGCGCGATAACGACAAAATGTATCACGATAACCGATAAATCGATAACGATAACCTTATCTGCGATAACCGATAATCGATAACTTGCGATAAATTTATCACCCGATAAGGTGATAACCGATAAATCGATGAATCCAAAATTATAATAGAATAATGATTATTGACTATATATAGCGTTATTTTATAATACAATAGTAAGAATATTTGAATACTGTTTCTTAGTTTCTTACCTGGTGAGGCTCTCCTTCATCTCCTCATAGGTTATGAGAATCCTCCTCTCAGCTCGGACCTACCTAATTCTTCCTCCAAGGCACCCGCGGCTCGGCCCTGTCCTAAACTGCAAACAAAAACTGAAATTATCGATTACACAGGCCTGCGTTTGAACATTTTTTTTATGTTCCTCAGGATTTCTTTGTGGTTTCTTAATGAATCAAACCTCCTGAGCTCAAAAATGAATGTATATTTGTTCAATCAGGTCAGATTTTCTCAGTACAGCATACACCATTTTTATTGAGATTACCTCATTTTTTCTGAATTTAAAAAAAAAAAACTTTCTCTATCTAATAATGCATTATTACTGTTATATCATATAAACAGGAATACACGTATGTAAACTATAATTCCTTTTAATAAACAAAAAATAAAAGAATGCAACATAATAAAGAAAATAACTATAATTTCGAAGAACAGACGCCCTTGACGATTTTCGTTTGTGCCTGTCATCTGGTGCATCACGCTTCAAACACCAACAGTAGTCAGCAAGCATGTTTCCGATTCATTTACACTGGTACCTGGATTCCATTGTTTTTATGTCCTAGTGGAATCTTTGCCCCTGTTCTTTACTGTAATCCCCACAGTTGTCGGGAAAATAATCCAGATGGGACTGTAAAAATTGTATCTTTATAGACATTCGAGCTCCCAAATGTTTGAGACTTGTTAAGAGCTGATTGACCAGGGCAACATATTCTTCTGGGCTTCTTTTATTGCCTAGAAAATTGTTAACTAGAGCTTTGAAAGCTTTCCAGGCATCTTTTTCTATGTCCTTCATTGATGCATCAAATTGCTGATCAAGTTCCTGATTTGAAGTCCATCAAAAATTCCCCCATGGAGGTCAGCGTCACTGATTTGTGGAAATTTTTAAAGAAGAAATTTAAAAGCTTGGCTTACTTTATTAAGGATTTTGACATAATTTTTCATTATGCCAAGCTTTATATGCAGTGGAGGGAGGAGTATTTTTTGAGGAGGCACTAAAGGTTCAGCTATCACATTGTTTGATCTAATTCTAAATGCTTCTCGTGGAGGCCAAACCTTCTTCTTATAGTGCATACTATCTGCACGACTGTCCCATAAACATAGGAAACAGGGATGCTTCGTGTAGCCTGTTTGCGTCCCAAGCGTAAGAGACACTACCTGAAAAAATTTAGCACGGTATGTAAATTCAGTGTAATATTTCTAAAAAAAATTCAAAGTAATATTTCTTAAAACAATAAGAATATAAATATGTACTGAAAAATCCTGTATGCCGATGCATTAAATCATCGTATTGGAACTAATTGGATATATGTACATCTTATTTTGAGTTTATTGAGTTGTGTTGTATACCTTCTCAATTAGGATAAGTTCCTCATTAACCCAATAGGATGCATTAACCTATAGGGACACACTTCAACAAAAAATATAACTCAAAAATGACTCATGATTTCCAGATTTGCATTCTTGTAAAATGTAAGTTGACCAAAAGGTGTATACAAGTATTAACAATTAAAAATGAAAATGTCAATATCAAAAAGCTTAGAAATGCCAAGTGTAAAAGGATCTTACCTTTAAGTCACCACATATCCTCCACTTATAGCTAGAGTAATTTATTGCATCCAGCAATTTTTTCATATTTTCATAACTTTCAGTAAGTTGGATTGAATGGCCTATAGGAACGGAAGCTATCTTGTTACCAATATTCAGTAACACAGCTTTTAAACTTCTACTGGAGGAATCTATGAACAGTCTCCATTCTAATGGGTTGTAGGGAATTCCAAGGGCCTCAACAAGTCCTTTAATATTGGCGCAGTATACTAAAGAGCTGGAAGCATGCTGTAAAAAATAGCTTCGAAACTCTTGTTCTCTATTTCTGTACACCCTTAAATGTTGTTTCTTAAGCGAGAAGATTACTTTCACGAAGTCGAGAGCCAAGAAGTTGTGTATTCGCCTTTGAAACCCCCAGATCCCTGGTCAGGTCATTTAACTGAACTTGAGTGAATGGTCTTGCGACCATATCATGTGTGGAAACCTGATAAGACTCAGATGTGCCATAATCTTGGTCAACTTCCATATTAATCTCTTCATGTACCTCTATATGTTCAAGGGGAGAAGGTATAGGAATTCCTGGGCCATGGGGCAGGGGTTTGATGGCAGAAGGAACATCGGGATATGCCACACTATGTTTATTCTTCTTATTTATACCTGTGGAAAATATAATTGCATATTACATAAAGGAATTTATTTGGAGTTGCAGATAGTACTTAAATGCTTAGTAAAAGATATGTTCATGCTGAAGTGAACTATGTTAGTTTTTAATTTTATACTAAGTCTTTGCATAATAATGACATTTTCAGGAGGCAGTATAATACAGAAAGCTTAAATACTTGATACAATGCTCACCTTTAAGATTTGTCATGCAAAAATAGCAGTCCGTAGTGTGGTCCTTGCCATCTCTCCACACCATAGGAACACCAAAAGAGAGGGACTTCTGTTCGCCCTGACTCCAGCGTCTTAAACTTATGTAGCATCCCTTGCAGCAGATATGTGGTTCAAAACTTTTATCTTGATCTCTTAGCCTTACTCCAAAATATGCACGATACAAAGATTTAATTACAGGAGGGATTGTACTTTGCTGCTCGGGAAAGGTCACTTTGCCGCAAACATAGCAAAATCTGTCGGAGCTATTCTTACATTTTCTGTTCATTTTTAACTCAACCACTATTATTATTATTATTCTTATTATTATAATGCTAAGCAATTTTTAACCTGCAAAATATAAACCTATTTGCATAATTACTTAAAATGTACACAAAATTTACTGCGAATAGAGCAGTGCAAAAACTATTGAAATTTGATGTAATATAGGAGATGTATAAACTATAAAATTATTATCACCCCATGTATCACAAAAACTAAAGGTGATAGAGAAAAACGGATGACAGATTCGGATTTAGGAGGTCAATTTTATTAAGAAACACTATAGAAAACCTAAGGTACATTTTTGACGCAGGCCAGTGTTATCGCTAGTTTTGGAACCAAAAGTATCGGCGATACCGATGAATCGAAAACGCGGAAAAAATATCGGATAACCGATAACTCGATATCGCTATTGCGATAACACCCACCTATGGTCCTGGTAGTGTTGCCTTTCTCATTTGTTGGAATCACTTTGACTGCAAAAACATACATTCTTTCTTATAATGCTTTTAAAACACAGCTTTTTCTCCGCGCTAGCGGTTAAAATTAAATACAAGAACTCGCAACACAATAGAAGTAATGTAAGAACAAATGATATTTATTTTTCAGTACAGAACACATTATAGTACTCATGCACCATTTAGAATGAATCTAAGGATGCTAATTGACACCAATCTGGGAAAAATTAAACTTGTCACGTTATAGGTGAATTTATAGTTTTTAGGGCATGAGGTGGATAGGGAATCAATTACGTCGGATTGATCAACTTCCCTTCTGTTGTTACCATTACAAATCTATATACAAATTTTGCTTTGTCTCAGTTTACTTGATGGTTTGAGGAAGATGTATGATTAAAATGAGTATTGTATGTATTGATAATGCGTGCATTGTGCGCACACAGGCTTTAAGTTTGCTAATTAAATGATTTGTTACAATTTTGCATCCGAGACAATACATTCTTTTCATAATTGGTAGTGGCGAAGGTTATTAACTGATTTTTTTTTGTGGTAGGAAAACAAAGCTATGTTTAGGTTTAGCATTTTTAATGATTAGTTGTCATTTTAATTCAGGGTTATAGGTTAATGTGGTGTAGCAGCGAGTAAAGGTTTTATTATTATAATTTTTCCCCTCATTTATTCAAAAGTAAATATGTTTTCTTTTTTCGTAGTTCCATTAATAGAATATAGGAAGATGGAAGTGACGACAGATTATTTTGCTGGTAGGAATTTCTTCGTGGAAGTATGGGTTCCGTTTCGTCGTGGAAACACGGAATTGATGACTAATTTCTTTCGTTCGCTCTTTACGGAATAAAAATGTACGTAGGAGTTTGAGAGTGCAACTTTCCTATACATTGAAAATTGGAGAGAATTAGTATTGAGATTGCGGTGAGTGAGTATAACAAAGATAGGACGGGTGAAGTTGTTTTCTGATTTAATTTTAAAGTTGATTGAAGGATTAAGAGTGTTAAGTTGCATGAAGAAATGAGCCAAGTTCGTTTTTTTTTCAGGGTACAATACGAACATTAGAGTCTGGCGCATTATCTATTTTTTTACAGAGCTCAGAGAGAAGTGACGCCTAGGCCACCGTTTCGCTTTTCCCCACTGACTACATAGCAGGAATGTGGTCAACCCTCTGGGCTGCCTGGCAAAGAAGTTGGGAGACGGCTCTAGTAGTAGTCGTTATATAGGAAACTAGGCTTAACCACTCATGCCTCATAACCCAATTCATAGATTCGTGTAAATGATATACACACATCCAGGAATGCATGCGTGTAAATAAACAAACACATACATAGGACCTCCTTCCCATCTCGCCCCAGAAAAAACGAGACCTATATTCTCCATTATAAAAAAACTGAGCTCCAAAGGTTTGTAGTTGCTAAAGTTCATTAGTAAACCCAAAGAGAAAAGACAGATCAAAGGTAGACAAAACAAAGGCGAGTTCTTTAGACCATGACTGAAAAGATGCATGCAATAAAGGTCTCGGTGGAGTGGTCTCGAGATATACCTGGACGACACAAAGAGGGGGGGGGGGGGAAGGGTCTAAATTATGACATTTTCATATATTTAAAAAGTTGCCGTTTGAAGTTATTTATGTGGCAAATTAAAAGCACAATTGAGCGGAGGTTTTTATTTTTAAGCTTACGAACTTTCTGGCTCAACCTAGACGCCATTGCCCAGAGGTAGTAGTTTGAGGGGAGGGGGTAGATTTTCGACCCCAATGAACCCCCTTTATTCTTTATTCTAAATATAAAGAGGAGAAAGGAGTAGAAGGAGTTTACATATATACAGAGGAGAAATTTTGGATAAAAGAGTAAAGAAGGAAATAGAGTATACATAGAAAGAAGAGAGATGATAACGCTGCACAGAACTGAAGTATCTACTGTTAATATTTTGGTTCTGTACTATATAAAATTTTACCAATATACGTAGAAAAAAGCCAGTGAACGTATAAATATACACACATAACCTTTTTAAAACTTGTACATAATATATATAAATATATACACACATATGATTATAAAGATAATTTTAGCAGTGTCATTTCCCATTATCTTGCTTACCGTTTATATTTTTCTGTAGATATTTCTAAACTTTGCGACATTTATGTATTTGTAGGCATAAAATAGTTGATTTAATATCAGATAGATTTTTTAATTAGCTTTTCGTCTATTTACTCTTACAATATTTTTTACATTTATCCTTTTATTATGGTTAGTCGCACTTTTGTTTCTTGTTTGTTAAACACTATTATAATTATTACTTTTTGCATTGATTTTTCCCATTACTACGCTCACTATACTAGGAATAATGACGTTATGACGGATTGGATTCCACCTAAATGCTTTCTCTTCCGCTGTGAAATGTTTTTTTTTGGAGGTTTCCACTTTCCTGTCCATGTTTAGGCTTTCTCGTTCGACCGGTCTGATTATGTTGGCAATTCTGTCTCTAAATTTCTTGCCTTTTTGTACGGCGCCATAATATTGGGCTCCAGACTTTCCCTCGGATGCAAACTTACGTGGAAATGGAAGTCCTGCCTTCATGTGTTTGCATAATGCGAACGACTTTGCTTTTCTGTCAAGGTATATACAGGCACTGAGGGAAATAATAAGTTGGCTTGTAAGATAGATTGGTATATTTTCCTCTTATTGGTTACTGATGATATGTGAAATTTGAAGAGAGTTTTGAATTTCTTTATCGCCTTGTTTGTTTTTTCAGCGACGTGGCTTTGTATCCCGACGACAAAAGCGTCAAGCCAAGTACCTTAGCCTCATTTTGGTTATTTTAGAGCATTCCATCTACCACTATGTGACCTTTGTTTCTTCTATTAGTGGGCACAATGCTGAATTTGTTTGTGTCAGTATTTATATTCCACTTTCTTTCCTAGTAATTTAGATTTTTAAAAATTTATCTCATTGTTCTCAGAGCTATTCTTCGTTCAGATCTGCTTTGCGAAATGTAATTGTGCCCATTATGGATCGCAAACGACAGGTTGTGGGTGTATATTGCGTATAATATTTATGTCAGACAGCTGCATGTGGTATTCTTTCTTAGATTTCAAATTGTGGGCTTGTGTGGTCTTGGATTTTTATTTTGGTTCTCCTCTTGCTAATAAAATGGAATGGAATCAGAGTTCCAAGGGCACCAATTTGTGTTTCAGACTATCCATCCAGACCTTGTCAAAGTCCTCTTTGATGTCCCGAGAGTCGAGATTTACTCAGTGGCCTAATCCCTGTGGCCGTGCGAGCTTTTCGGTGAGGATGCCGAGAGTTGCGTCCTCCCACACTACCCCAGAATCCAAATTACTGTGCATAAAATATGTTTTTCTCTTCCTTATATTACACCAATCAGATGATCTTTTCGAGCACTTTTCCCAAGAAGTTTAAGAGGGAAATTGGCCTATATTTAGAGACTTCATTATTGGGGCTTGCCTGATTTTAGAATGGAGCTCATGCCGGTTATATTCTCTAACGTCTGGCGTAGAATAATTTTCGCCTCGTATTTAATATCTGACACCGAATACTGTACAACACCTTTTGACGTCTGACACATAATACTAAACAGTCATAATTTATAGTCTGTACAACCCTTTTTCATGCCTGGCACAGAATAGTGTACATCTATTCTTTAACGTCTTACACGGAAACACAAACAGCCCTACTTTCGGTTCTGACGCAGAATAATGTACAACGCTTCTTTACGTATGACACAAAACACTGTACAGCATTTCTTTAACGTTTTACACATAATACTACATAGCCTTTTTTAACGTCTGAGACAAAATACATGCGCATACTTTGTTTAACATCACACACATAATGATATATAGCTATCTTTAACATCTGAAATAGAATACTCCACACCTTTTATTTGACGTTTGAGAAAGAATACTGTACACTCATTTTT
Organism: Ceratothoa steindachneri; assembly: GCA_963969495.1. Taxonomy (NCBI): domain Eukaryota; kingdom Metazoa; phylum Arthropoda; class Malacostraca; order Isopoda; family Cymothoidae; genus Ceratothoa; species Ceratothoa steindachneri. The sequence goes on along the minus strand of OZ018318.1, from coordinate 181,063,671 downwards.
AACGTCTGACAGAGAATTCTATGCAGTTCTTCTTTCAACTCTGGCACAAAATATTGTACAGCTCTTCTTTAACGACTGAGACATAATACAGGATAGTCCTTCTTTAACATCTGACACAGAATACTGACATCTCTGCTTTAACGTATGATGCAAAGTGTTATAGCCCCCTTCTCTTAAGTCTGACACAGAATAATTAAAAGGCCTTTTTAAAGTCTGACACAGAATAATTAAGAGGCCTTTTTAAAGTCTGACACAGAATAATTAAAAGGCCTTTTTAAAGTCTGACACAGAATACTGTACAATATATCTTTAATGTCTGAGAGAGAATACTATACAAATCTTCTTTAAAGTCTCACACACAATACTGTAAAACAATTATTTAACGTCTCACCCAGAATACTGTACATCCATTTTTTACCGTGTGAACAGAATGCATTTTTTTTAACGGTTTCTTTAAGGGCACAAGTCGTAGTAAAATTTTCGCCTATTCCTAGGCTACTTTAAAATTCCAAATAACAAACCATACCGGGATAGGCAATGCGCGAAAATCACCCAAACTCGAACATTCAACAAGAATGTGCCGGACAGTTTAGCGGACATCACAGTCATTGCAGTAAGGTACAGGTGAGCGCCCCATCAAAGGGTGGTGCATCCCACGAGTGTACTCAATTAGAAGAAGCAGTTACAACATTGGGGGTAGATGCATAGGAACAGGCACGCAATTTTAAGTTCCTCTCGGCTTTCTGTCATCTTCTTTCCAGACAGCTGGCCTGATACCTGTCATGTTTTCAGTGTGAAGAAGAGCGAAACGCTGGTCTGGTCGCCAAGTATTAGCGAGCTGTTGGCGCGTTCATTCCTTGCAATTTCTACATGTCCAGGAACCCAGCAGAAGATAATTTAGACATCAGCCCGGCTCGCAGCAACAGTGGCTTCACGGATAAAACGAACCAGGGTGTGTGCTCCGATAGCACACATAGAGCTTTATGAGTCGCTAAAGATGACAATCCGGTCTAGGAATCTGGTACCACGCATTATCTCTCCTACCTAGTTCTGCATTGCCACCATCTCGGTCGTGAAGACAGACGCAGCGCCTGGTAGATCAAACAGAAGGGATACGGAGCGGAAGCCGACACCGTTCATGGGACAAGGAACCATCCGTGTACACTCGCACGGATCCAGTGTGACATGAAGTGTGCTCCAAAATGGTCAAACACAATACTCTCAGGGCTGTGGAAGCTTTGAGAGCAGAGGTGTGGCGCCAAATAGTGAAGGATAGTACCCTTTAAAGTGGCATTCTGGGCAGTGCCAGAAGACTTAACGGCTCGAGAGCTACATCGAGTTCTCGAAGAAGTTTCCTAGTCCTAAACTCAAAGGGCTTAGGGTAGTACTGACATCTCTCGGTGGTATAGGCCCCGTAGAGATCAGCCCGGATGCAGCGAGAGCCGTTGGCGACTAAAGGAGGCGCCGGTCCTGCGCGTACAAGAGCATAATGTACTGTGTAAGGCGCAGAGTGAGTGGTATCTATCCGGCATCGAAAAGTAAGCTCTCAATGCTGGAAGTGGGGAAGGCAGCAGTACTAAAGCGGAGACCGGTCCATTGGATCGAGTCCACCTTCCAAAATACGCGCTCGAGTCTGGATGCATAAATCTCTCAGCCGTAGTCAAGCTTCAAACGAACAAAAGATCAGTAGAAAAGTAAGGCAGTATCCCTATTATATCCCAAATAATGAACCTTACGGAACATAGGATGTCTATAGAGAGGGTACAAGAGACCCTAAGCCTGCAAATATGAGCCTACCAGGTGAGGCGTCGGTCTAAAACAAGAACAAGGAAACGGTGCAATTCCACCAATTCCAGACACAGCCTATTTAGGAACAAGTCCGGGTCGAGAAGAGCCATGGATAGCAGAAAAATTACCCTATCTTAGTGTTTGCTAAAAATAACGAGGCATATGTGCTTCAGCATGGCGATAGATGCATTTCAATGTATGTTGTATTCGATGCTCCAGGGTTTGCATTGGTCAGCAACAGAAGACATCTTAAGATTATCCGCGAATAGCGTAACGAAAACATCTTTCGGCAACACAGATGTGATACCGTTGATGCTCATGGCAAAGACTGTGATACTACAAACACATCCTTACGGGACGCTATCTTCCTGACTTATTGGGCTGAAGAGGGCTCCTTTACTCTTACGCCAAATTGACGATCTCACAAAACCTTACAAAAGAAAATTGGGAGGCGTTGCCTCGCCCCCATCGTGTGGAGTCTCTATGATACCGTATCACCATACGGTACCACAGGCCTTCTTCAGATCGAAAAACCGTGATGTAGTGCTGTTTACGAAGAAAGGCCTCACAGACGGCCCTTACAGTTTGAGCATAGCGTCCGACGTTGAGGGGAAGTTGCGGATGCCGCGCTATGCATAAGACAGGTAGCCTCCGTTATCCAGGTAGAAATAGCAAATCTAACATTTACCAATTTTTCCATCAACTTGAACACGTAGGAAGTTATAGAGATTGCGCGGAAGCCGAGCCCGCCCCAAGCACCACCGGGATGTTCTTTTAGGCAGCAGCGGCCTAGAAAATGATAATTTTATTTGGAAAGTGATCACTACCATGGATGTCATCGACTACCTACCACTCCAAATCAGGTTGTGCATGCGGAGAGCAAAAATATAGATTAAGGCAGTAAAATGAAGTTGTTTTCGCACACTGATGTATTAACTGATCTACATTTAGGACATCTATATCCAGCTTGTTAATCAGACGCCTAGGACCTGACCTCTGGGATTGATCGCATAATCCTTCCAAAGGGGGTCTCTACCCTTCAAATCCCGGATCAGAAGAACCCACTTTGGCAACCGTGCCACAACGCGGCGAAAATCGCCCGCGGCGAAGTCGGCTGATTGTGGAATGTACGCATAAAATACAGTATACTTCCTATACAGGTGTAGTTAGTTAAAGCAACGCATTAGATCACTCGGCTACGCTGTATCAGTGCGGTTGGTTCGCTCCTCACCACTGCAAGGATTTTTCAGCAATAACGAAAAAACATTTTTCCGAAGAAAATCTATTCTGTTTTTACACTTTCTTTGCGGTATGACTGATTTATTTCATCATTCTCTCGCGTTAAAGATATATATATATATATATATATATATATATATATATATATATATATATATATATATATATATATATATATATATTTATATACATCAAATTCAAGGTCAGGAAAATATGGAGGATGAAGCAATATTCCCATCCGAACTCTTCCAAGAGATCTTTAGCCATTCGAGCTGTTTGAGGAAGGGCAATATCGTGCTGGAGGATTATACCACTTGGGTCGCCTTTGGCCCAAAGCTGGTCTCAAACGACGAAGTTGATTGCAGTAGAGATTAGCATTAAAGGTTAGATTATTGTCTAACAGTTCGTAATTGATTATTCCTTCAATGCCCCACCATACATTCACTTAATACGTTTTTTTTGGGATGAAGTCCTCATCTCTATTGTTGAGAAGTTCTTCTTCATAGACTGATTCACGAACGGCAGCGTTTAACGTTACGATAAAGAATCCACTTCTCATCACAAGTCACAAGTTTCAAGGAGTTGTCGCAAAAGCGATGACTCACAGCAAGCAACACGCTGTTGTTGCAGATTCATTTTCAGTTGGCGGAGGGCAGTCGTATGGGGTAGGCTAATTTGTTCTGCGACCTCCCTAGAAGTTGTAGCAGGATTTGCTGTGACAACAGTTTCCAACTCTTCGGAATCAAGTTCTTTTGGACGAACCTTTTTGTGGTACATCTTCTTTTAGACTGAAATCCACATTTCGGAAACAGGAAAAGTACCTCCTCCGACTTCTTTCATTTACTGCATCATCTCCATAAGTGTTCTAAATGGATTTCGCCGCTCTACTTGCATTCACACCTTTACGAAACTCATGGAGTAAAACATGTCTAATGTGATCTTTAGATCGTAGTACATAGGAGTGAATACCGAAGAAGACTAGGAACATTTTTTTTATAATTTGAAAAAAAGGTATCAATTACTATATATATATATATATATATATATATATATATATATATATATATATATATATATATATACAGGCTGTTCCCAAAAATGTATTCACACTTTAACAGCTGATAGCTCAATTGATGTTTTTTTTTCTTTCCAGGGTAAATACATTAGAATTAATAATGGCAGTCAGACTAAGCTTTAAACAATGGAAATTCATTTTAAATTGCTACTGAAAGTGTGAAAACGCAGTTGAAATGCAAGGAAAGTTTAGGAGGGGGTTTCAAAAAGATCCATCATCAACGCGACTTACCATCAGTCGAATTAGCCTTAAGTTGGAAACCGATGGAAATGTTCAGAATGTCCCCATCAAGTGTTCCTGGAGACCACGGACATCGACAAGCCCCGCAAAGTCAGAAAGAGTAGTGGAAACGTATCACCGGAGTCCAAGAAAATCTGCACAACAGGTAAGGTAGGTGTCTCAAAATCATCTGTCCAACGCATTTTGAAGCGCTGTCAATGGAAAAGTTACATTCCAAGATTAGTCCTTGCTATTAATGAAGATGATTCAGACCGAAGAGTAGAGTAGTGCGAGTGGTACTTGGCACGATGTGTAGAGGATGCACATTTTACAACAAAGATTGTGTGGAGTGATGAGGCTACATTTCAATTAAATGGTTCAATTAACCGCCAAAATTGCACCTACTGAGGACCTGAGAATCCGCATGTTATGGTGGCACATCATCTTAATATACCGGAAGTTACAGTGTGATAAGACTTAACATCAAGAGAATTATTGGACCACTCTTCTTTGACGCTACTGTGACTGGTTGCGTTTACCTAAACTTGCTGCGCCAGTCTATCATGCTAAACATTAGAGAGGACTTTGAAGATGGGGAGTGTTTTTCTTTCAGCAACATGGGGCACCCCCACACTACCATCACGATATTAGATCCTACCTTGATCAGATCTTGCAAAACAGGTGGATTGGAGATAGGGGTTTCGTAGAATACTCTCCGCGTTCACCAGACCTAACACCACTATATTTTTTTATGGAGGTACTTAAAAGACAAAGTCTAAGCTATAGAACCTGCAACAATCACTGAATTAAGAGCAACCATTGAACGAAAATACACACAAATACCAAATGAAATGTTTAGTGATGTTTGCGATTCTATTGCTTTGCGTTATCAGCAATGCCTAGACCAGAACGGACGTCAGTTTGAGAAGAGGCGTTGAAAAAAAAAATTGTGTCTGTAGATTCTAGTACATTTTGAAAATTAAATGTCTTTTAATAAACACTTAAAGTGTGTATACCTTTCTTTTGGAGGGGCAGCTTGTATATAGTTGATAGCACTGATACGCTAGTGTATGTATATATATATATATATATATATATATATATATATATATATATATATATATATATATATATATATATATATATATATATCAGGCACTACTTCCAAGCAATCCAAGAAAAACTCTAACACTTTGATTTAAAATGACATTTACTGATCGCTCTAAATCATATAGTAACACATGCTTTTCATTCCTTGGAAACAATGACAGCTCTATGTACAGGGTGGGCCAAAAGTCAGTGAGGGGTTGCAATATGTGATCATTATGCCACTAATAGTTTTCTTTCTTTCTTTTTCAGGTATTTCATAGATTGTGACTTGGAAGTTAATTATGGAGAAGTATAGCGTCGCACAACGTACCCAAGTTGTGAAATTCTTCTATCAACGTCAGGGGTCAATTATTCTAACACAAAGAGCACATCGCAGGCATTTTCAAGTGAGAGATGCACCAACTGCGAACACAATTCTGAGCATAGTTCGTCGTTTTGAAGGACAAATAGCAGTGAGTGATCTTCCACGAGCTGGAAGATCTCACACTGCCATAACCAATGAGACCAGGGAAAGAGTGCGAGAGAGTGTAGAACAGAATTCTGGAACGTCGACTCGAAGACGTTCCTGACAACTTGGGATATCACGAACTTCGCTGCGAAGAGTTCTCCACACCCTCAACCTTTTTCCCTACAAGGTACAGTTTGTTCAACAGTCATTTTTCATACATGAGTGATTTTTCATCTTTTGTTACCTTGTGCGAATAAATTTCCATAATCTTCTCATATTGTGTTAAAATTCCATAACTCTAGTCACAAAAATAAAGAAGCTATTAAAATTCAAAACCCCTCAGTGACTTTTGGCCCACCCATACACTTGTTTTCGCGTCAGAACTGTAGACCATTTCTAGAAGTACAAGTCATGTTTTAGTAGCCAAATCTACCCAAAAGCTCGTGATAAGAAGTGATTTCCTAAGGACTCTGTAAGTTATCTGATGATCCAGAAATCATTACATATTAAACAAACTACAAATAACTGAAATCATTACATATTAAATAAATTACGAATAACTCAAAGTCCTACGAAGCAAGCTACACAATTTTTTTTCTGTATTCCTGGGCATAAAGGGATAAAGGAAAATGAAAAGGCTGATAAAGATGCCAAGGTAGCCATAACTAGAACTTAAAACCCAGTCAAATCTCCCAGCAAGAATTTTGGCCACTAGATTGCCATAGATAAGCATCTTTCATGAAGTCAAACCAGTAGCGTAAGATCCTAATACATCAATATATCAGGTTGTACTTGCCAAGATAAAGGTATTTGTATGTATGTTTATGCATAAACACAATTTCTCAAGCAACCCACCAGCAGCATGTACATATTGTACAAGTCTGTCTCTAAAACATGTATTCTTCCAGTGTCCCGCTTTTATGAACGTTCGAATTATTCTAAAAAAAATATTGTAATACTCATCTTATTTATCTCGTCAATCTTTGTTCCTTCCTACATAATTTTATAGTTTTCGAAAGCTTCCTTGCTGTATACAAAACTTAATATTTAGTTCTTCTATATAATAAACCATTATGTATTATTCGTTTTACTCAGCCTCGTTTATTATTTATGTTTATTTTTTCTAATATAATTTTAAACTAATACCACAAAGATTCCAGAACCCGGTCATCTAAGGAAAATGAACTTCCATAAAACTTTATAACTCTTAAAGAATAAGTTCTTTTATTAAACCTTTAAGATTATTCGACAGATGATAGTTTCAATTTTATATATTATTATTATCATTATTATTATTATCAAATTCAATGGAAGGCGACCCGTTGGAAGGCAACAGCCAAAACTGCAGAACCTAAAAACCTTACAGGTCCGAACGAGCAGCGCAACTTCTATAAAAGTAGAAATCATAAAAAATCAAGAGAGAAGAAAAGTATTCACTCCCCTTTTTAAATACATCAAGATTATCTGAATTAACGACCTCATTAGGCAGAGTGTTCCACAGACCGACGGCTGTAGGAAAGAAAGATCGAAAGAACTGCGTCGTATTCGCTCGAGTGGCTGAAAAAGCACGGTCATTGTGTCTTAACGGGTAGCGCGTATCATGAACCGCTGTGAAGGTAGGTAGGTTTTTAAACTAAAGAAAAAGTTGAAGGCCGCCATCACCAATGAAATACAGGCCATAGCACCGATCCCTTTTTATAAATTGATGCCGAAAATTGATACGAGAACACTCGAATGATGGGAAACTGATAGAGCACCGAAAGAAGTAATTTTAAAAATAAATATTTATAATAAACTTATAACTCTATTCTTTCGAATGAGAAGCTTGATACTAATAAAATACAGCATTTCATTATGGGTCCCATTTTCTAGGATCATTAATTATATTATATATGTAACGTCCATCATAATAATTCATTACTAACAGGCGGCATCATGATTTCAGTGACTCGGAACCTGTCCCAGGTCTGGAGAGGAATTATTTTTGTTGTAGTTTAGATTCATCGCAACGGGTATAAATAATCTTACACGGTTTCAATCAACAAACTGATCAACTTAGTGATACGGCGACCCTTTTATCTCTTTAGGGTTATTTAATTTCCATCTATTCACGCACTGATCTCTATCACTTTTTGAAGTCATTTTTCCCACTTCTATTTCTACAATTTTTAATTCACATTAATATACACACAACGACGTAATCATTATACTTTGTATAACATCTCTTAAGGTAACTACAGCCGCGGTCGAGAGATTTCGGACACCTGGAGTTCTTCTTATTCCTTGGGTATGGCTATGAAGATGTTGAGGTAGGTTTGTGATCATGTGCTCAATACATCTGGAAAGCGAAATAAAAGTACTGTACAGGTTCCTTTTTTTGAAATATCTAAAATGGCGATGCTCTTGAAATGTATGTAATTATCGAGAAGGGGGAAATTATCAAGGGGAGGAGAAATATCATCAATGGGAAAAGAGAAAATTATCAGAGAAGAGAGGAATTATCGAAGACAGAAAAGAGAGAAGTTATCGAAGGGTTTACCAATGAACATTTCTAAACGAAGAAAAAATCATGCTCTAGGACAGATAAAGCAAAGACAGGAATGAAAAAAAAGTAATCAATAACAAACACACAAATGAACAAAAACTGAGAACAACAACCAAAATCATCATCAAAATTGCTTTTAGCAACACCTATCACAACTAATTAAAATTTTCAGTTTGAGCGTAAAAAGATTAAAGACAAAAGAAAAATTTATGACAAAAAAAAAAGCTTAACGCATTGGCTGCCGTGTGACGCGTCGCACGTTATGCCTCTTGGTCTTAAATGCCGCGTGACACAGTCGGCGTGACACAGTCGGCATGGCACACCAGAGTTTAATTTTAATTATTCATATCTTTTTGGCACACTAGCTTATCTTTTAAAGTTTGAAATGTATCGTAAAAATTAAAAATGATAAAAAAATGGCTCCTTTAAATCTAACCAATTTATTCGATACTCTATTAAAGAGGGATTTTGCTCTAATTGTCTAGTTTCCAATGACATTTGAAACCCTTGTATTTTCTAATTGCGTCAAGTCTACCAACAATTTCATGGAGGCCAAGTGGCATATTTGAGCATCTTTTACGCATCTTTCTATTTCTTCTTTCTCTTCTTATTCTAGAAAGTTGTGTTTAATAACAGAACAACCTTGTGCTGGCGTTATCTGATTTCGAGATAAGGACTCGTATTGAAAGGAGCTCGGTTCTATTTCGGACGCGGCAAAAAGAAAAAATCTAGTGTTGACTAATTTTCTTGACGACCCTTACCTACTAACCATCATTGGGCCAGTATGGTAGCTTATGAACCCACAACTTATGATCAAACAAAACCCCGAAAGATGAGTAAAGGTCTTCTCTTAGCTGTGCGAGGCAAATGCTTGACATGATGATAATGATTGACTGGATGCTGCCTCGTACAGGCTATTGATTAGCCTTTTGAAAACTCTTTCTTTTATTATGTTGTTATTTATGAGTTTACGATAGATTTCCCGAATTCAGAAATCGGTTAATCCTTTTATCTGAAAGTCTTCATAAATGATCAGTGAATTACAAATGAATTATTTAAGAGAACTTCAAATGTTATTTTATGGTAGCGTCTAATGGTTTTCTTTAATAGGAAACGGTCAATAGTCATTCCAACATAAATGGCAATCCTAGGCTTAGCTGAATGAAAGAGGAGTTATTTTTGTTTTTTTTACTTCGATTTCCTTCCCGTTTGTGTAACTATTTAGCTACAACTATCACATTACTAATTTTCCCGACCAAGGATTTTACTACTTTTCAGCTTGGCCTTTGTTACATCTTTTGAATTGCATTTTAATTTAGAGGAAGAATTCATCAACAGTTTCCATTTCAAGTAATTATTTTGCTAGCAACAGCGTCTCCTTTCATCAAATATTCCTCTGCAAGATCAAGTACTCTTTGTACTATGATCACTTCCGGAGGTCGGAGCTCTCATTTGTCCAAGAATAGTTTTTCCAGTAAAGATGCAATAAATATATGTGTAACCACATGCATCAGCAACTTATAAATCTTCAAGCCATATTTCTGAGACTAACCTGAATTTAGTAGCAAAATAGGAGGCAACTACTCCAGGAAAGCATCCTTTCGCTAACTGCTATCGCTTCTCGAATTTTAGCTTAGCTGGCAAAAAAAAATTCTTGGGCACATTTAGCAAATTTCTGACTTTAGCCAGTCGGTCATTTTCATCTTGTTGATTATCTGAAAAATGTACGAATCTCGACATCAGTTGACATCAATTTATTTTCCTGGTTCGTGGAATAAAACTGTTTCTGTATTGAATATTATTACGCCAATACGATTCAATTGAGGGGTATTTTACATTACAATAGCACATTTATTTTTCATTTCCTCCATATCGGTATTCTTCCAAACTTTCATACAAGATGATGTACCTAACCTTTTGGGGGGATCAAATAGTTTGATGTGTGTGACTGGGATGATAGTTGTGCACTACCATGTGTGCCAGGAACGGTGAATGGGAGATTGTTTTGATGTAAACATACACTGGATACTAAAATAATAAAACTATTTTGCATCAATATCAATGGTATCATCAAAAATATAAATTTTGAATGACTTTCATCATCAAGTTGTCTTTGTTCATCGGTTGAGAAGGATTTTTCAGATGTATTCGCTGTTGGAATAAATTCCTCGGTTTCTGAGCTGAAAGCAGTTTTGTTCTCACAAATTTCACTCTCCGAACCTTCATTTGCTGAAACCCACAACATGTTTGAGGAAGAAAGGTCGTAGTTTTACTCATATTTAGTATTGATATGATAAATGTCCAAAATATATCTCTAAAAATGTAAAGATATATAAAATATATAAATAAAACTAGATAAAAAATAAAAACTGCGATTGCCGTCGCATCACGCAGTGTTAAGCCGATATAATTCCTGTGCCGCTTGACGTGGCGGTGGTCACAAGCTAAATGTATGTAAAAATACCGAAATACAAAATAAAGTAGAAGTAAAACCAAAACACGTTTGTTTATAACTATTGATCTCTCATAATACGCAATTTACATCGCTTATCTATGTCATCCCATTCTAATTTAATTTATTACTATTCTGAAGAATCTTGATTAGAGCGAAGGGCCAATAAAAGAACCATAGCAGCTCAGGTTTTCTCCTATCCTCACATTTCCCTGGGTAATCAAAGGCATTCGAGAATCCTTCAACATTTATTGCTTTCCAAACGTCTAAGAGAAGCGACGTCTGGAATCTCTACTGCAAACCTCAGCTGCTCGCTCTAAACTCAGCGCGAGAACTTCCTTGGAGCCAATGGGACTGCCTCAATCCTACTCAGCTCCGTGTTACTGACGCATAAACATCCTGAAAATCCCGTTCTGACCGGCAGCTTTGCTCGGTCATACCATGGGACATCTTCACCGAGCTCACATAAAATGAACCCTAGAATTTTTTATTGATTTTAATTAATCTTAATTCCTTCGCATTATTCCTGTTCTTTGTATTAATCGTCTCTTTCCTACATTCCGCATTCCTTTTCTACTGAACGAAGATACCATGCCTTTGGTTCTTACACCTTTTTTTTCTCAATTAAAATAATTACCCTACTTGCTATAGTTTTAAAAGTAGAAGAGATCCTATCGTTTTAGTATGGGCAGTGTTATAATGAATGAGAGAATTTGGAAGTAGACAACCTATCTTGGTCCAGAACTAAACAAAAATTAAGGGTTCTTTCGCTAGGGGCAAACGGCATAATGCCTAATGTACTATTGCAGCAAATTCGTTGCTTAGATTAAGTAAAAGTTTTGCTCTAAGTAATTATCGTCATTTATTTAGCTTCAGTTTTGTATTGGTAAAACATCCGAGTTAAGAAAGATGAAATCACTTTTTTTATATAAATGTTTTCTTTTAAATCCTTAAGAAATATTTGGTTAAAAAATGCCAAACTATTGCAGCTACGATTGGAATTTGTTATCTAATTTGATAAACATTCTCTAATCTTACCTCAAATATACAGGGTGGGCCAAAAGTTACTTTAACTTAATATTATTTTATTAACAAATATTTTTAAACTGAAACTCACTTTTATTTCATTTTATATATACATCTAAGCTTTATTTAATAAAAATATATTAAATTTTTGTTAATTAATTTTTATTAATTCATTCATTGATTTTAAAAATTAATCTAATACTTTTTAAAACTTTTTGCCCACACTGTATATCGAAAAAAATAGTTCTTGAAACCAAATGAACTTAATAACAGATTCGATATTTCTGTTGTTGACATAATGGCTGGTTTTTTTTTATTTCTTTTGTGTTGTTTTGATTCAGTGGTTTAGTAGCCTTTCTTTACGTTCCTCAAGGCATAGATTTGAGTGTATATTTTTGTTCGATTTCTCGTCTTAGCACTTTTTTTATATTCCTTTCAGTTTGATTGATGTACTTCACTATCTGTGCGTGTTTGATTTTCACTTTTCTTCTTCATCTGTTAGTTCATCTCTTTCTGAGAATATCCCACATGTTCGTTACTTTTTCAAACGCTAGCAAATTACCGACAATCACCTTCAGAGGTATTAAGTCAATACACAGATTGACATAATACCAGCCCTTGATCATTATTCAGGTTGTTAGGTATTTCGATGAATCTCATCCCTTTTCATTATCCTTCAAAGAGACCACCCAAGATCACCCCGGAAAGTGAGCGAAAAAAATCTCTAAAATCGATCGCTTCACTTCACATAATTCACGATTATTTTTGCTTTCATATTTCGGTTCCACCATTCACAAGTTCTGCCGTCGCTGGCCAGCATTCGGCTTTCAACAGAGAGAAATGGAAAGCAGTACAAAAGTGAATCACCGACCGGGGTCCTATTTTCATTACTGATACAGCAAAAGAATGAATTAATCACCCGATGAAACAGAGTTAACTGACGATTTCACTCAACGAAAAAGTGTACAGGGGATAATGTGTTAGTCTTTTTGTCTTCTTGACTAATTTTTCCTGCACCAATGACTCACTTTGAAGATTTCTAGTGTGGTCCAATTTTGAAAATCTCACGGCATAAAAAGGTTAAACATTGGAAATCTTCAGATTAATTTTATATTATTACAATTAAACTTCATTTACAATTTTCACTAAGGATATTTTTTGGCCATTGGTTACAATAAGGGCCATAAATAATTCTAGTTTAAGCTTGGTAAAGTAGTGGACTTTGCTACAATTGATTTTTTTTTCAATTTGTTAATTTCATTAACATTAGTGGGAGGTGAGGAGGTGCCTTGTAATCATAGCTTTGAGTTAATTAAGCCATATTTTCCTATTGTCCTTTAAGGATTAATTATCGAGAAAATGCGCAAAAAATGCATCACAGCGATAAAAGACCAAAGCACAGTCATAGGACATTTAGAGGGTGATTCAAAATTCTCTAAACTGTAAGCAAATGGAATACAGTCCCATGCAACTACTACAGTCAGTGTCGAAAATGTTGTCCTTGTACTCGAACGCAAAGATTGGTCCTTCTCAGTTTATTGTAAAGGAAACGTGAGAAAGATTTCTCTTCTTCATTTCTACTTACTCTTTTTCTCTGTGGACATTTACTTCACTTTTCAATGAGGGAATTTTCTTACCCAGGAGAGGCTTTGAGATCACCCTGTATAACAAGTGGCGTAATCAGGATTAGTCGAACCCTGATTAAATACGGCAGAAGGAAAAGATTTCACAAAAATAACAGTAAAATAACGATAGGTGACAGGTAATTGGGTCTAAAACTAGACCCATTAATCAAGGTAGATTATATTAACCCCCTCACTACGATGACGAAACTGGTTTCGTCACGCCTACTGTCGCGCATGTCTCCGATGACGAAAGGATTATCGTCATGAAATAAATGATTGTTTGTCTGTTCTGTAATTTCACCGCAGTTACGCTATGAAGATTCCTGAGCATTACTCGAACGGTCTGGCTTATAATGACGTCATTCTCAACTTACCAATAAAAGCACTTTGTGGGCGGAGTTTGTTTATCTCCTCAAGGTGAAACCATGTTCTATGCCAGTTGGAAATTTATAGTATAAACTTTTAATTTTGTTGTATATTTTGACGATGTCTTCAAGCGATAGTGATAATTATGAAGATAGTGACTTCAAACTCATGCAGAGTGACAATAAATCAAATGATAGTAGTGATAGTAACACTTATATTTCAATCAGTGATGAAGAATGTTTCATAGTAGGCCTACTAAATAAACATAGCATTTAGGTGAGTAAGCAATATATCATTTTTTTATTTAATTATTTGAAAGATATTCTCAACATGAACAAACATCATAAGAATAGGCAAAATTTAAACATAACAATATGAATAATGCAATAAATGCAAAATTTAAATTTAAATCAAATGTATACAGCACCATACGCAGGCGCTACGGACTCGTGCGGAAGGGGTTAAGATATTTTTTTTTAAGTTACAATTTAAACTGTTGATTCCCTTATTTTTTTTAGATACGTTTAACGATAACACAATATAAATCTTCCTTTTGACCAAACAACAACATACACTAATTTGAAAGTGTAAAACCACCTCTCGTGGAATGGACACACACACACATACACACACACTCTCTCTCTCTCTCTCTCTCTCTCGAAGAAAAACATAAACAAGAAGAAAAAGGGGAATAAAAAAAGAAGGATAATAATGTGGAGAGTAAAGAAGAAAAGGAGAGGCCTCTTCCACAAGGGAAGACCCCGTCTTCAGAGACCAAGTGTCCGAAGGTCACCCTCATTGGTGACTCGCAAACACGGGATCTGCAGCCGCTGCTAGCGACCCGCCTTCGCACTAGCGGGAATGAAGCTGCCTGTCAGGACGGGGTAACCACAACATCAGAGTAGAGGCAGAGAAAGCTCAGATTTCTGAGAATTCAGTTGTCGCTCTGATGGTGAGTGGCAACGAACTCTACCTTAGTGGTAAGACCATTCAAACGGTGATGGGAGCCGTGGATGACACAGGGCTTAAAACCCGCAAACGTGTCGTGGTTGGGATGCTTCCGAGAAGAGGTCCATCCCGAACCGCTTACGACAGAAACGTCGCAGTGAATCGACAGTTGGCGGATCTCTGCATGGCAGAAGGAGTCTTCTTCGTGGACCCCTATCGTATCTTTATCGGTAGAGACTACCTTACCAAAGGGATGGGGTACATCTCTCCTTTAAAGGGAAGGCCTTTCTTGCCAACCTAATTCAAGATGTCGTGGAACGCACCCAAAGGAGCGTTCGAAACAGAGCGAAAGCGGACGTGCGCCAGCACGCCCGCGTCACTTCTGAAACGACCTTCTCGGAGGTCGTCAAAAAGGGTGCGACCATGAAAACAGAGAAGCCGGGAAACGGAAGAGCGTAGGGAGTCCTACACTCGGGGATTCCCTCAAACTTCTTCTGTTCGATGCGAGGTCAATCAGGAACAAGTTTCTTGAGTTCCGTGGCCTCGTAGCAACAGAAGAACCTGAGATGGTGACCATAATGGAGTCATGGATAAAAACTTCAAGCTAAGATTTTGAAGGTGAATTCACGATTCCCGGGTACCAGCTCTTCCTGAAAGATAGGCCAGACAAAGAGGGTGGCGGTGTGATGTTGTATGTTAAGGATACTCTCAACTCGACGGATTGCAACATCGTATCCGACCATTAACTACTGGGTGTTAACCTAGAAATAGGTCCTGCCAGATACAGGACCCTGGTGCTTTACAGACCCCCTTCCCAATTCTTAGAACAGGACAGGAGTCTGTACCAGCTGTTGGGCAAACTTGTAAAAGACAAAGTGTGTATCACCATGGGTTACTTCAATACCCATGCTGACTGGGAAACGCGAGAAAACACTACTCCTGGAGTTCTCGAAACAGTGTATTGAGGTGGAGAAGAAAGCCCAAAGCATGTTAGGGTATATAAATTGACAGTTTGGATATCGGAACAAGGAGATAGTACTGTGTCTGTACAAATCCCTCGTCCGACCGCATCTGGAGTATGCCGTACAATTTTGGAGTCCTTCGTTTGTGAAAGGACATCGGAGGAGATTGGAACGCGTGCAAACCATGGCAAGCAAACTGATTCCCTCTCTCAGGCATATGAGTTATAATGATAGACTAAGGGAATTAGATATGTTCTCGCTGGAGACTCGGAGACTATGTGGTCAGCTTATCGAAGTGTTTAAAATACTTCGAGGCTTCGACAAACTGGACTACGGGGATATTTTCCAGCTCAGCGAGGGGAGAACAAGAAATCACGGCAAGAAACTTGAACTCAAGCGATACCACCGTGATCTGTGTGGAAAATTCTTCACATACAGTATCTGTGGTAGTTGGAAGACACTTCTGACGGAAGTTGTCGACAGTGAATCTGTTGACCAGTTCAAGTAAAGACTAGATAAAGTCTTGCGAAATCACCATTAAGATCCTCGCGAGTGATCTTCGAGGCTGCAAACGGACAGCTTCGAGGATTGCGCCAAAAGTACCCTCCTTGTATGGACCGTAAGAAGGTCTTCTAGTTTTAGGGTACTCTTCTTCCTTGTAGCTCCATGTAGCACACACACACACACACACACACACTCTCTCTTTCTCTCTCTCTCTCTCTCTCTCTCTCTCTCTCTCTCTCTCTCTCTCTCTCTCTCTCTCTCTCTCTCTCTCTCTCTCTCTCTCTCTCTCTCTCTCTGCAAAATATGCAAAGTCTATAGATGGAGTGAAGACTTCGGGGGAAGGAGTTGCAAGGAACTCACAGATGGCGTCAGTGTCTGTGACTTCTGCGAACTCGAGAAGCGCCTGGGCGAGAGCATCGCTCAACTGAGAGAGGAGAACTCCCTCCTTAAAAGGGAAGTTCAACTCTTAAAAACAGAGAGATGCAGATGCTCAGGCGAGAAGGCTCCGGACGTCCAACAGCCGATTTCTTCTGCTGAAGGGCTTCCTCAACGAGCCAAAAAGAAGAAAAGAAAGAAGAAAGAAGAGAAAGTAGAAATAGAAGAAGAGAAAGTAGAAAGAGAAGAAGAGAAAGTAAAAGGAGAAGAAGAGAAAGTAGAAAGAGAAGAAAAGAAACTGGAAACAGAAGAAGAGAAAGTAGAAGCAGAAGAAGAGAAACGGGAAACAAACGAAGAGATAGCAAAGGAAGTCAAGAAGAAGAATAAGAGGAAGAATAAGAAGAAGAAGAAAAAAAAATTAGAGATACAAGAGGAAAGCGGCAAGTCGCCTCCGAAAGGAAAGACTAAGTCGTCCGCAGTCAAATGTGCAAGAGTCACCCTTATTGGTGATTCTCAAGCACGGGGTCTGAAGCCCCTGCTAGCGGCCCGCCTTCGCACAAGCGTTAAGGTGAGCTGCATCCCAGGTTGTGGGAATATGCAGGTAAGAGCTGAGGCCGAGAAGTCTCAGATTTCAGAGACTTCAGTCGTTGCCCTTATGGTAAGTGGCAACGACCTTTACCTCAGAGGAGGTAGGGTAGGCCCTACAGGTGAAATTATGAGGACAGTTATGGGCGCTGTCGACGACTGTGGACTGAAAACCCGCAGACGCGTCGTGGTGGGGATGCTCCCGAGGTGGGGTCCAAGCCGGACTGCCCACTTGAGGAACATGTCGCTAAACAGGCGCCTTGCAGACCTCTGTACGGCTGAGGGTGTCTTTTTTGTGGACCCGTACGCCGTGTTCTATGGTAGAAAAGACCTCTACCAAAGGGACGGGGTGCACCTCTCCTTTAAGGGCAAGGCGTTCCTAGCCAACCTCATCCAGGATGTCGTGGAGCGCACCCAAAGGAGTGTCCGGCCCATTGGGAAGGCGGACGTACGCCAGTACGCCCGAGTCACTCCCCAAACAACCTTCTCGGAGGTTGTTAAAAATGGTGCCACCACGACAAACAAGAAGCCGGGAAACGGAAGAGTATAGGGGGTCCTACATTAGGGGACTCCCTGAAGGTTCTTCTGTTCAATGCGAGGTCAATCAGGAACAAGTTTCCTGAGCTCCGTGGCCTCGTAGCGACGGAAGAACCCGAAATGGTAGCCATAACAGAATCGTGGATAAAAACCTCAAACCGAGACTTTGAAGGCGAATTCACGGTTCCTGGCTACCAACTCTTCCACAAAGATAGGCCAGACAGAGAGGGTGGCGGTGTAATGTTGTATGTCAAGGATACAATCAAATCTACGAACTCCAACGTTATATCCGACCACGGGCTCCTAGGCGTTGACCTAGAGATCGGTCCTGCCAAATACAGGACCCTGCTGCTTTACAGACCCCCTTCCCAACCTGTTGAGAAGGACAGGGAACTGTACCAGCTGCTGGGTGAGCTGGTTCAAGGCAGAGTGTGCATCGTTATGGGCGATTTCAACAGCCAAGTTGACTGGGAAACCAGAGCAGCCTGTGGCGAGAGCGCGCTACTCCTGGAGTTCGCCAACAACGAGTTCCTCACTGAATGGGTCAGAGAACCGACGAGAGGAGACAATATCCTCGACTTGGTCTTCACCTCTGAGGATGATATCGTTGAGGATATCTCTGTAGGCGAAGAGCTCGGTGGCAGTGATCACCAGCTAGTTAGATTTAGCGTCAAGATCCCGAAGGTAAGGTCTGTTGCCAGTCAATTAAAGAAACTTGACTTGAGAAGAGCAGACTTTGCAAGCCTTCGAGCTGGACTGACTTACGTGAGGCTAGAAGTGTGCGATGCCGTTGAAGACTCGTGGAATAGTTTCAAAACCACATTCATGAGTCTTCAATCGCGTTTCATCCCTCTGAAATGCCCCCGTCTGTCTTCTGTTCAACCTAAGTGGTTTAATCGAGAAATCGGCCAACTGCTTAGGGAGAAGAGAAATGTGTACCGGCAATCGAAGATCTCGGGTGACTTTGACGAATACCGGAGGCTAGCCAGGAGAGTGAAGTCCAGCATAAGGGCGGCTAAGCGGTCTGAGGAACTCCGAGTGGCGAGACTCTGTAAAGAGAATCCCAAGGAGTTTTTTGGATATGTGAACAGCCGTAAACCAATCCGTCGAACGATTGGCCCTTTGAGGAATGAGGAGGGGACATTAAAGCATTCAGATGCAGAAAATGCTAACCTCCTCAACGACTACTTCTCTTCAGTGTTTACTGAAGAGTGTGGTCCCATTCCCCAGCCGACGGATTCCTACTCGGGGGAAAAGCTGGAGGCAATGGACTTCACCGAAGGAGAAATAAAGAAAAAGATCGCTGACCTAAAGACGAATAAGTCCCCTGGACCGGACGGGTTTCTACCTAAAGTGTTGAAGGAAGTGTGCGATGAAGTATCACGACATCTGTGCGCTATCTTTAACATGTCAATCCGGACCGGATGCGTTCCTAGAGACTGGCGTGAGGCGGAGGTGACTCCTATCTTCAAGAAAGGAGACCGTAACCAACCGTCGAACTACCGACCTATCAGTCTGACTTCGATAGTCGGTAAACTCATGGAAAGCATCATGGTGGACAAAGTGACGTCGTATTTAGAGTCAAACCTGCTACTGAGGAGTTCCCAGCACGGCTTCCGAAGGCAACGGTCATGCCTGACGAACCTTGTGGAATTCTTCCACTTCGTTTTCAGTGAGCACGATCGGGACAAGGCGGTGGATGTGGTCTACCTAGACTTTCAGAAAGCCTTTGATAAGGTACCACACCGCCGCCTTCTCCGGAAAGTGCGAGCGCTTGGCATAGACGGAAAGGTAGCCGGCTGGATCGAGAACTGGCTAAGTGGCAGACGGCAACGGGTGGTGGTAAATGGACAGTCTTCTGAGTGGGTGCCCGTTACTAGCGGGGTGCCTCAAGGTTCTGTCCTGGGACCACTACTATTCATCATCTACGTCAACGACATGGACGGTGACATGGTTGCGAAGATTTCCAAATTTGCCGACGATACCAAGCTTGGTATGAACGTTGCAAAGGATGGAAATACTGCCCGCCTGCAGGAAGATCTTGGGAAGATTGGGGAGTGGTCGGACACGTGGCAAATGCCTTTTAACGTGGGCAAATGCAAAGTGATGCATATCGGCCACAGAAACCCCCAATCTCAGTATATCCTTAAGGGCACTGCTATTGAATCGAGTGACACTAAGAAGGACTTGGGTGTAACAATCACTAGTGACCTCAAGTTCTCGAAACAGTGCATTGAGGCGGAGAAAAAGGCCCAAAGGATGCTAGGCTATATTAAGCGACAGTTTGGTTATCGGAACCAGGAGATTGTACTGTGCCTGTACAACTCACTTGTCCGACCGCACCTGGAGTATGCCGTACAATTTTGGAGTCCTTCATTGCGAAAGGACATCGCGAGATTGGAACGCGTACAAGCCAGGGCAACCAAGCTGATTCCCTCTATCCGACATAAAAGTTATGAGGATAGGCTAAGGGAATTAGATCTGTTCTCGCTGGAAACCCGTAGACTACGTGGTCAGCTCATCGAAGTTTTCAAAATACTTCGAGGGTTCGACAATGTTGACTACCGGGATATTTTCACACTGAGTGAGAACAGAACGCGCAATCACGGCTTCAAACTTGAACTGAAGCGTTACAACCGCAATCTGTGTGGAAATTTTTTCACTTACAGTATCTGCGGTATGTGGAACGCACTTCCAGGGGAAGTTGTCAACAGTGAATCTGTTGACCAGTTCAAGTCAAGACTAGACAAGATCTTGAAAAGTGGCCGTTTAGGGACGCAAAACAATTGAGCAGCCTTGTGCCCGCTCGATTGCTAGTCCAAAGGTACCCTCTTTGAATGGACCGTAAGGTTTCCTAGGGTACCTTCTTTCCTTGTTGTTACTCCTTGTTGTTACTCTCTCTCTCTCTCTCTCTCTCTCTCTCTCTCTCTCTCTCTCTCTCTCTCTCTCTCTCTCTCTCTCTCCCCCCCTCTCTCTCTCTCTCTCTCTCTCTCTCTCTCTCTCTCTCTCTCTCTCTCTCTCTCTCTCTCTCTCTCTCGACGGATTGCAACATCGTATCCGACCATGAACTACTAGGTGTTGACCTAGAGATAGGTCCTGCCAAATACAGCACCCTGGTGCTTTATAGACCTCCTGCCCAACTCGTTGAAAAGGACAGAGATCTGTACCAGCTACTAGGAGAACTTGTGAAAGACAGAGTGTGTATCGTCATGGGTGATTTCAACACACATGTTGACTGGGAAACCAGAGAACCATCTTGCGAGAACGCACTACTCCTGGAGTTCACGAACAACGAGTTCCTCACTCAATGGGTGAGAGAGCCAACGAGAGGAGACAATATCCTCGACTTGGTTTTCACCTCTGAGGATGACATCGTTGAGGACCTCTCTGTTGGCGAAGAGCTCGGTGGCAGTGACCACCGATTAATTCGATTTGTAGTCAAAGCCCCCAAGGCAGAGCCTGCAACTAGTAAATCAAGGAAACTGGATTTGAGAAGAGCAGACTTTGCAGGTCTACGCGCGGGACTGACTGACGCGAGGATAGAGGAGTGCGATGCTGTTGAAGACTCTTGGAACAGTTTCAAAACCACATTCATGAGTCTTCAATCGCGTTTTATCCCTCTGAAATGCCCCCGTCGGTCTTCTGTTCAACCAAAGTGGTTTAATCGAGAAATCGGGCAAATGCTTAGGGAGAAGAGAAATGTGTACCGGCAATCGAAGATCTCGGGTGACTTTGACGAATACCGGAGGCTAGCCAGGAGAGTGAAGTCCAGCATAAGGGCGGCTAAGCGGTCTGAGGAACTCCGAGTGGCGAGACTCTGTAAAGAGAATCCCAAGGAGTTTTTTGGATATGTGAACAGCCGTAAACCAATCCGTCGAACGATTGGCCCTTTGAGGAATGAGGAGGGGACATTAAAGCATTCAGATGCAGAAAATGCTAACCTCCTCAACGACTACTTCTCTTCAGTGTTTACTGAAGAGTGTGGTCCCATTCCCCAGCCGACGGATTCCTACTCGGGGGAAAAGCTGAAGGCAATGGACTTCACCGAAGGAGAAATAAAGTAAAAGATCGCTGACCTAAAGACGAATAAGTCCCCTGGACCGGACGGGTTTCTACCTAAAGTGTTGAAGGAAGTGTGCGATGAAGTATCACGACATCTGTGCGCTATCTTTAACATGTCAATCCGGACCGGATGCGTTCCTAGAGACTGGCGTGAGGCGGAGGTGACTCCTATCTTCAAGAAAGGAGACCGAGACCAACCGTCGAACTACCGACCTATCAGTCTGACTTCGATAGTCGGTAAACTCATGGAAAGCATTATGGTGGACAAAGTGACGTCGTATTTAGAGTCAAACCTGCTACTGAGGAGTTCCCAGCACGGCTTCCGAAGGCAACGGTCATGCCTGACGAACCTTGTGGAATTCTTCCACTTCGTTTTCAGTGAGCACGATCGGGACAAGGCGGTGGATGTGGTCTACCTAGACTTTCAGAAAGCCTTTGATAAGGTACCACACCGCCGCCTTCTCCGGAAAGTGCGAGCGCTTGGCATAGACGGAAAGGTAGCCGGCTGGATCGAGAACTGGCTAAGTGGCAGACGGCAACGGGTGGTGGTAAATGGACAGTCTTCTGAGTGGGTGCCCGTTACTAGCGGGGTGCCTCAAGGTTCTG